>SJYV01050897.1:0-68030 GCA_006410875.1 Neotragus pygmaeus | reverse complement strand
AACCTAGATAGTATATTCAAAAGCAGAGACATTACTTTGCCGACTAAGGTCCGTCTAGTCAAGGCTATGGTTTTTCCTGTGGCCATGTATGGATGTGAGAGTTGGACTGTGAAGAAAGCTGAGCACCAAAGAATTGATGCTTTTGAACTGTGGTGTTGGAGAAGACTCTTGAGAGTCTCTTGGACTGCAAGGAGATCCAACCAGTCCATTCTGAAGGAGATCAGCCCTGGGATTTCTTTGGAAGGAGTGATGCTAAAGCTGAAACTCCAGTACTTTGGCCACCTCATGAGAAAAGTTGACTCATTGGAAAAGACTCTGATGCTGGGAGGGATTGGGGGCAGGAGAAGGGGACGACCAAGGATGAGATGGCTTGATGGCATCACGGACTCAATGGACGTGAGTCTGAGTGAACTCCGATAGATGGTGATGAACAGGGAGGCCTGGCGGGCTGCGATTCATGGGGTCTCAAAGAATCAGATACAACTGAGTGACTGAACTGAACTGAACTGAATCCTGTCAATATGTGCAGATGTCCATGATATGATCTCAGCAGTGATCCAAAGTGTAAGGAAGTCTGACTGAGCCTTAACTATGTTATTGGTTGAGTATATACCTCATAAACTTTAGAACGTGCCTGTGGCAGAGAAAAATTAGTCAACCAGAAAGTAACTATTGTATGCTAGAGCTAATCAAAAGAAATTGCGGGTATGGCATATAGAGTAGCATACAAGCCATTGGAGGAAATAAGGCCAATGGAAAAATACCCATCACAAACATTAAAAAAAACCAAACAAACTTAAAAACACTGTTTTGGTTAAGTTCTTTTTTTATTTGTTCCTGTTAACTTAGTCCCTGATAACCATAGGCTTTCCGTACTTGTTGGTTGAATGGATAGACTAGCAGCCAGTATTTACTGAGTCCTTTCTGTGAGCCAAAATAGTACAGTGAGAACTTCTAACTACATTATCACATTTAAACCATGTGATAATTCTATGGGGTATAGTTGCAGAAACTGAGACTTCTGTTACATATTCAAGGTCACCCAGTGAGTGAGGAAGGCAGGATTTGTTACCCAAGGTGGTGCTTTTAGTAACTAGAATTTGAGTCCTTAAGGCAGATTAAAGTTGTAACATTTTTTCCAATGGCAGTGACTATAGTATGATCATATTGTTGCTACAATTTTTACTGGCTTATGTAAGACATTTTATTTGGTTTTCTATAAATGCCTCTTTAAGGAACATAGGGACACTGGACTTAAATGTAATTTCAGGTCACTGGTTGACCCAGCTCCAAAAATTCCTGTGAAAATGTTGCTTCCCACGGGTAAAAGATACATTCAGGATATAGGAATTGGTGTACAACATTTTAATTCTTGACACAAAGCCCAGAACTTCTGTGTATAAATGGACTTTGGATCATGTTATGTTATAGCAACCTATCACCTTGGCACCTGGTTATTACCTTACTGACATTTAAATTCCAGGAGAAGTAGAAAAATTGAGGGTTTTTTTCCCACTAAATAGTATTTTAAACAAAACTTAACTCCACAGTGGGATTTGGAGTTCACCTCTGAGCTTGTGGAAATGTGAAGAAGGTCTAAGACCAAGGTCAAAATGGTTAAATAGCTTGAAATTTAGTCTGATATTTTTTCCTTGTTAATTGAAAAAGGGGTTATTTTCCCTTGCCAGTGAGTGGCTCTTGGGCTGGGAATATTGTATAACCCCCAAAACCATCATAATAAATTAGTCAGGAAATACATAGTTCTAACAATTTTATTTTTTTGGCCTGTGGGGAGGATATATATGGCTAAGTGAGCCAAGGGGTAGGGTAGGGCAGGATATTTACAAGATGAATGTTGGAGAATTGCATTCTTTGTGCATTCAAGATCTACCATAATTTACTGCACTGATCAAATTCCTATAAAACAAATTCTAGTATGTTGGATCTATAGAAGACATCACCATTTTAGAATAGTTTACTACCTAGAAAAGTCATTTGTTATGCAACTTGTTGTCTTCTTTACCACCCTTCCATGATTCCATACAATCGATTAGCTCTATTTTTTATCTTGAGCTATTTTCTCACAGGATACAAGCTAAGACAAACTATGTCCTAACTGGCCATTTCTATGCAGATGACCTCTTCAGTTTGTTATAAATATGACTGAGTGTCTTGCTTAGTCCAAGTTATTTCTTTGAAAATAGCCTGAGTTAAATACGATTTTCAAGAGAGAGTCTTAAGATGGAATCTAGAAACAACTAGATTAAGCCACCTCTTTAATCATAGAATCTCCTGTTTGGAAGGTACCTCAAAGGTCACACAGTACAACCACATTAACTACAGTTTATCATTAACCACAATCAGTTAATATTCATCAAATACTTGCCAGTACCTATGCTTCAAAGTTGTTTAATTAAAAAATAGACATTTTAATTTTATTTGCTCTGCTTTTGTTGTCACTTCAAAACCCCTCACATGGTTCCTGGTCAGTTCTGTTTGATGCAGCACATTATTGTTCAGGCAAGGAACATGTTTGTGAAAAGTTTGATGGTAGAATGATACTATGTGACCACTGATAGGTTGTTTTGCCTGATAACCAAGCAAAGGGACTTCTCAGCAGACAGGCTGTCTGGATTTAATGTGGCTCTGATGTTTACCAGCTCTGTGATTTCCAATGCTGTACCAATGTCTCAAAATCTCAGTGTCCTAATATATCAAAGGGATGGCAATGCACTGACCTCACAGTTTTGTTTTAAAGGTCAAATGCAATAATAAACATACATGAGTTAGCCTAGCACTTTACTCACTGTATGTACTTAATTCATACAGCTATTATTTATAGCATTATGACTGTTATTATCAGGCTTCCCTGGTGGCTCAGACGGTAAAGAATCATCCTGCAATGCGGGAAGACCTGGGTTTGATTCCTGGGTTGGAAAGATCCCCTGGAGGAGGGCATGGCAACCCACTCCAGTATTCTTGCCTGGAGAATCCCCATGGACAGAGGAGCCTGGCAGGCTCCTGTCCATGGAGTCACAGAGATGTTACTATTACACTGTACTCTCCATGGTGTCACAAAGACTGTTATTATCGTACTATGTTCTTTGTGACAGCATCAGTTCAGTTCAGTTCAGTTCAGTTGCTCAGTCATGTCCAACTCTTTGCGACCCCATGAATCACAGCACGCCAGGCCTGGTCCATCACCAACACCTGGAATTCGCTCAGACTCACGTCCATTGAGTCAGTGTTGCCATCCAGCCATCTCATCCTCAGTCATCTCCTTTTCTTCCTGCCCCCAATCCCTCCCAGCATCAGAGTCTTTTCCAATGAGTCAACTCGTTGCATGAAGTGGCCAAAGTACTGGAGTTTCAGCTTTAGCATCATTCCTTCCAAAGAAATAGCACCTGCCATATACTTGTACTCAGTATATATTTATTAGGTGAGTGAGTGAAATAAATGAAAGAGCTATCTTCTTTTCTGTGAGGTAAGTCAGTTAGCATTAGTGAATAGTCAGCCCAAACGTTTGTTATATGTTACACTTGTGGCACCACGTGTATTCATAAGTAAGTTATAATAAGGTTGTCAAAGTTGGTCGATAATTTCTGCTCACTCTTGGAAATCTAGATCTTGAATACAAGGAAGTTGAGGTTTACGGAGAAACATGGCATGAGGTCAATTCACTCAGAAGAAAAGCTGTCATCTTTTATGTACAGCTGAATATAGGAGGCTTGGCTCAGACCTGCTTCATGGCCCAAACAGGTTTGGTAGATTTGAAGCAAATAAAATCAAGAACAGCTGTTGTTCAAATAAGGTCATGCAAAGACATGGATTCAGTGTCTTTACACTGATTTTAGTTAGTGTTTATATTTCAAATCCAAAGTGGTGTTGGCTAATTTCCATAGTAGAAACTTGCCATGGTGAATATTTTCAAGCAGTTTCTTTTTCTTCCTCATTCTTAACAAAAAAAAATCTCATTTATTACTGAAAAAAGCAAATGTAGATGAGAAGGAAAATTTTATTGCAGATCATCAATAACATTACTAAACAATGACATTAGACGTTGTGGGGTGGGAAGTGGGAGGGGGATTCAGGATTGGGAGCTCGTGTACACCTGTGGTGGATTCATGTTGATGTATGGCAAAGCCAATAGAGTATTGTAAAGTAAAATAAAGTTAAAAAAGAAAAAAAAAATGACATTATTTAAAGAAACAAGAAGTATACTATAAACATTTTTAAAAGAAAATGGTTTTTCAAATATATTTTTGAAATATTGAGGGACTGATATTTTACAAATTCTTAACAATTTTATATTATCATCTATTACTTTCATTATTGGTTTGTTTATTTCAGTTCAGTGACTGTTTTTTGAGTACTTACTCTGTACTAATGATTTGGTCCCTGAGGAGATTGCAGAAATAGGGAAAAAGCTAGTTTTAGTTAAAAGTTGGAAGTGCTGTGATGAGTAGGGGGACATTGTGAGAAAAACCAAACATAGGTTCAGTTCAATTCAGTTCAGTCGCTCAGTCATGTCCGACTCTTTGCGACACCATGAATCGCAGCACGCCAGGCCTCCCTGTCCATCGCCAACTCCCAGAGTTCACTCAGACTCACCTCCATCGAGTCCGTGATGCCATCCAGCCATCTCATCCTCGGTCGTCCCCGTCTCCTCCTGCCCCCAATCCCTCTCAGCATCAGAGTCTTTTCCAATGAGTCACCTCTTCACATGAGGTGGCCAAAGTACTGGAGTTTCAGCTTTAGCATCATTCCTTCCATAGAAATCACAGGGTTGATCTCCTTCAGAATGGACTGGTTGGATCTCCTTGCAGTCCAAGGTTAGACAGGTCAAAAAATGTTTCCTAGAGGAGATGAAACTTGAGATGTGTTTTGAAAGATGGGTAGGAGTTAGTCAGAAGGTGGAAGTGGTTGATAGGTTTAGAATAAGGCATTTTAGGCAATGGCAGCCAGAGACACATGGGAAGGAGCATGGTGCTCATGAGGAGTGCAGGTCATACAGGATTCTCAGGATGTGAACTGTAGGGTGGAGAGAGCAAAAAATAAGACTGGAGTCGTGGACAGAGTCAATCCATTTACTTAACTTTATTTAACAAACTAACTGTTACTTCGGGGAAAAAAGAGCTCACGAGTCAAACGCTTGTGGGATATACTGGGTTATAAAATGCTATGTTTCTTTACTTCACATCTTTTCAGGACCTTTATTATGTCATTGGCCTTTATGATGTTGGAAATGAGGATATACTATGCAGCATTTTCTAAACTTACTTGAACACAGATCATCTTGCAGTTTTGTGTTTCATGTTGCAAGATTTGTGTTTCATGGAATATACTTTTGGCACCATTGCTATAGACAATAGGGAGCCTGAAAATAATTTAAAATATTGGAGTAGCAAAGTAGAGGAAGGATATAAAGGGAAATCTAATTTTAATCTCTAGGCATCTAATTATGATCTGTCATAGTCCTGGAGTGGCCTAGAGAGAGACAGGACAGGCCGAACCTTTATCAGTAGACAACAATAATGAAGAGGTGATTGGTTGAGAGGTACTTAGGCATCTATGGGGAACAGAGATCTGATGATTGCCTTCCCCTATTTAATTAGGGGGTTAAAATCAGCAGGATTAGGCAATTAATTGCATGTGAAGGGTGAGGAGTAGATGAATGACTCTATAACGACTCAGGTTCCTGATTTTTGAAAGTTGGTGACAAGTGGTACTTTTGCTGAGGTCTGAAAAACTAGAAGGACAACTTAGAACTAAGAATAATGAGAAGGAGACCTTTACACATATAAATTTTAATGTGTCTAGGGAACAAGTTGAATATTTAAGTGGATGTGGGAGACATGAGTATAGAGTTGTAGTTCATTCCTTGTGAGTGGATAAGGTTACTCATTCAGGGAGGACCATGAACTATATTACCAAAAGGCAATTTGCAAAAAGCTATCTTTTTCAGAGGATTGCTTTCATAGAATGAGACATTTAGAAAATTGCATTTTGCACAATTGTACATTGGCAAATTGACCTAGAGCCACCAGGAAAACAAGGGCATGAGAAGACTTTAGGACAAAAATGAACCTTTGAATTAAGAGACAGCAGGGAAAAAAGCCCATAAAAGAGAAATGATGGCATGCCACCATATTTTTCACCAGGATGATAATTTGTACTGCCAAGCAAATATTTATTTACATAAAAATGATTGCCTCAACAGAAGAATTAATACCAAACTGTTTAAGTTGCAAAATAGCTGAGGAGTTGTGCTTATCTTGTAATGTGCTTTAAAGGTCCACCTAGTCAAGGCTATGGTTTTTCCTGTGGTCATGTATGGATGTGAGAGTTGGACTGTGAANTTAATACCAAACTGTTTAAGTTGCAAAATAGCTGAGGAGTTGTGCTTATCTTGTAATGTGCTTTAAAGGTCCACCTAGTCAAGGCTATGGTTTTTCCTGTGGTCATGTATGGATGTGAGAGTTGGACTGTGAAGAAGGCTGAGTGCCAAAGAATTGATGCTTTTGAACTGTGGTGTTGTGAGAAGACTCTTGAGAGTCCCTTGGACTGCAAGGAGATCCAACCAGTCCATTCTGAAGGAGATCAACCCTGGGATTTCCTTGGAAGGAATGATGCTAAAGCTGAAACTCCAATACTTTGGCCACCTCATTCAGAGAGTTGACTCATTGGAAATGACTCTGATGCTGGGAGGGATTGGGGGCCGGAGGAGAAGGGGACGACCGAGGATGAGATGGCTGGATGGCATCACGGACTCGATGGACGTGAGTCTGAGTGAACTGCAGGAGTTGGTGATGAACAGGGAGGCCTGGCATGCTGCGATTCATGGGGTCCCAAAGGGTGGGACACGACTGAGCGACTGAACTGAACTGAAAGGGTCCAAGGTCAGGAATATTGAACTTCTTTGTTTCTATCAGGAGTCCATTGTTAACCCAGGTCACCCATTTATGTATTTGGTCCCTTTAACATAGCTCAAACTATACCTAAATCTAACTGCTTTTAATAGTAGGTGTATATAGCTAGACACATTACATGGGCATATAATAGTGGCCAACATGTTTCAAGGTGGAATATAACTATTTTATTTTTGATACTTCTTGCTTAAATAAGAAATGATGATTCTTAGATTCTAGTTTTGTACTCTTTCAAAACTATGAAAGTTTTGAGTAACTTTCAACAACTATGAAAGTTGTATGAGTAAACTCATAGGTTTCTTTCTCAATAATCAGTTATCTTCAAAATTAACTCTCTTATATAGCTTCTGTGGGGCTGAAACCTGTGCCTAGGATCTTGGGTTATCACCAAAGAATAAGTGTGTGGCCTTGTGTGTGGGGATTTTGTGACCCATAGAACAAACAGAAGACAGGGTTTCTAGTCACAAGGTTTATTGAATTATCTTTATTTTTATTTAATGTTATTTTATTGTGGTAAGAACAAAAATCATAACATGGAATCTACCTTTGTAAGAAAATTTTAAGTGTACAGTATTGTTAATTATAGGGCCAATGTTGTCTAGAAAATCCCTAGAACTTATTTATCTTCATAATTGGGACTTTTCACCTTTTGATTAGAAACTTCCCACTTTCTCTTCCTTTCAGTCCCTGGCAACCAGCATTTTAGTCTCATTCTATGAGGCTGTTTTACATTTCATGTAAAAGTGAACTCATGCAGCATTTTGTCCTTCCATTACCAGTTTATTTTATTTAGCAACATTTCTTAACAGGTTGATCATGTTGTCACATACAACCATACATTAGATAGGTTTCAGTGAAAAGGAGGGAAAGGAGTGTGTTACATTACAAGAGGCTGTAAAGCAGGGAGGACAAATAGATCTGAAAGGAAATCAGAGACTAGCTAGGCATCAGTAAAGCTACTGAGTTTCAATTATTTGGATAAATGATGAGGAATCATTCCTTAAATGAAGATCCTGGGTTGCAAGCTTTTAAAAAGGTAGGACACATACTTGGAAACCATATTTGAATGATATTAACGTCTGTGAATTAAAGAAATAGTTCTAATACTTTTCCTAAATCCAGGCAGCCAGACATTGGTGTCCTGCACGTTCACATTGAGAGGCTGGGAATGTTTCTTTGGCGCTGTCTATGCTGTGCTATTCCAGCCCTGGTGTATCAGGGCGGCATGCTGTGTCCATCCTCCTACCCATCCAAATGGTATCTGTATGTTTAGCTGGAGGTGTCTTTTCTCCATGAAGATGTCTTTTCTCTATTAAGGTTTTCTTATCTTCTCTTGTACCTCATTAGTTCTGTATCATTAGTTCATTCAAAAATATTTATTTAGTGTCAGTTATGTGTCAGGGCTCCATCCTTGGACCAGAGTTAATAGCAGTAAACTAAAGCAAGCTCCCTTTCTCAAGGAATTTACATGAACTTACTTGACGAAGAAAATAATCTCTTAATAGGTAGATAAAAGGAGAGAGAGGGAGAAAGCTATAAATGGATGGATGGATGAAAGGACAGATGGAAGGACAGATGGATAGAGATATAGTTCATAAAGACCATAAGGAAAAAAACAGGAGACAAAATGATAAGAGAATGTTCAGCATGTATGTGGTGGCATGCTGATAGCCAGGATGTTATTATTATTATTATTACTGCCATAACTGTAAGTTCCTTAAAAAGAAGCACTCTATTCTACTTCTCTTATCCTCTCATCAGTGCCCAAGCACAGGGCTTGTTTTGGGTAATAGGCTTAACAGATATTTCTTTAATGACATAGTTTTTCACTATTAATCCAGATATTTTGGCATCACAAAGGCATAGCTTTAGTTTCCATTGAAATATCAAATTGGTCTAAATAGACTGGCTTAGAGATTTGTTTGATTTCATATTTATATGCAGAGCAGTATGCTCTAAATAAATCCAAAAGGATTCAATAACAATTTTTGGCAGCAGTTTCTCCTCCATGCTTCTATTTTTTCTTTCTTGGTTTTTTCCCTGATGTCCTTGCATTACTGGGAGATTTCCTAGTGCAATTAGCGTGGCTCCACCCAGTGACCTTTCACCCTTTCCCCGAACAGATGAAAAAGCTGAATCAGAAAGGAAAGGAGGATCACGGCAGAGGTTACTGAAGAGCATTCTTTGGGGCCGAGAGGAGTGGGGGTGCATAGATGGCGTTCTCTCATCCATTTATGCCTCATCCCCTTTAGTTCTTACCAGACCTGTTGAAGAAGGGCACAAACTATTACAAAGGAAAAAAAAACTCCTTTGTCCAAGAAGTTATTAGGGGCAGTGCCAGGAAGAAGAAAAACAGAATGAAAGAGAAGGGAGGAAGAGGGGAAAAGAATAAATCTCAGGGGGTCAATAATGAACCAGGCCAAAAATTTTGCCCAGCACTTCTATCAGATATGGCATCCCCAGATAGAGTTTCTTAAACCCAGTGAACTTTCAAATGGCATTAGGAAGAATTCCACTTGGAGTTTGGGGAGAATTTATAGTATTCTTGGAAAGGGTTTTTAAACATCACTGGTCTGCAAAGAAACAAAAACAACAATCTGATTTGCTCTGTACTGTTTGCATTTTCCCTCCTATTTATTAATGTAGTCTTACTTTATAAAAACAAATGAAAATTACACTTATTGGGCCTCTGTGAATACAGACTCTTTGCCTGTGCTGTGTAATTTCAACCTTACCATGATCCCTGAGAGGGAGACATGATTACTTCCCTGTCACAAAGGAAGAAACCCAAGTTTGAAGAAATTAAGAGCCTTCCCCAAAGCACACAGAAGCGAAGTGTCAGAACAAGGATTTGAACCCACGTCTTTGGGACCACAGTCTGAGTTTATGAATTCTTTGTCTCCTTTAACAACTGTCAGATTATTCAGGTGAGAAATTGCATGTATAATACTGATGGCTGAAAAGAGTTATCATTCTCACCACATCAGTCACACATACACAGACACACAGACACACACACATTGGATATAGAGGGACATAACTAGATGGGTCTTCTGCCTAATTTCTTTTTCCTGGTCTGATTCTTCTTAGGCCATGGGCAGGTTGTCTGGTTTTTATAGCCATGGTTATTTATAGTCATGTTTTATATGGTTTGGCATGTAGGAACTTATCCTGAAGGTCTCCAAATCCCTTAAGGTGTCAAATAACCCCACCATTGGATAGGAAGGTACTTAAAAAAAATTTTTTTTCACTTTATTTTATTTTTTTTAATTGGAGAGGAAGGTACTTTTTTATGAAAATCAGGTAAGACTTTGAAGATAGGAAAGAGAGGAAGATTTCTATTAAGTGGACATCAGAAATAAAGATGAAAAGTGAGAAATAAAATTTGCTTTTAGTATTTAGATACTGAAATCGTAATTTGGAGCCTGTCTTTCAAGATAATGTATTATAAAAGTATGGGGAAGTATGGCTTCTAGTTGAAAGCCATGGTGACCTGGGGAAAATCCTTGAGTTATAGTTTCCTTATCTGCAAAATAAAGGAGTTTATTTTAAATCATTCAATGCCAGAATTTTATGATGTTTTAAAATTTCTCTTCTTTAAAGCTATGTGTTTTTTGAGCCTCTAAAAATGACTCAAATAGCATTCTAAGAATACTTTATTTTCTTATTTAGTAACTATCTGAATCTTAGACTAATTGTCAAGGGGTCCCTAACCTGTACTTTGTGTTCATAATTCACCTAGAATTGCATGGATATAATTATTCTCACTTTTCTCACTCTAGCTATTTGTAGATCCACTTGGGATTCATAAGCATGAACTTTCAAGGTTCAGGGCAATTATATTTGCTCTCATGCTAAGGAGATGTTGGTCACATCGTGTAGTCCATCTGTGTGGAAAAGCCTCCCTTAGGACCTTTACCTGGGAAAATTGACAGAGCAACCTGTCAGGAGACTGACAGCCAGGGGTAGCAGGCATACAGTAAGTGCACGGAGCCAACATTCTGCTTCTTTGGGTGAGTGAATGCAACAGCCTCAGCCAAGACCATTGGAACAGCTGTCATGCTGAGGTCACAGCACAAGATTGCGGGACATGGCATCCAGGAGCCATTACAAAGACAGATAAGTAACACTTCAACAATGATTGAAGATCAGAAAGGAAGGAGATTCTTTTCAGCTGAGTGGAAGACAGAGGCATAAGGAAATATTTATAACAATTTCCAATGTAATCTAGAAATGTTTCTATGAAACCCATTGAAACTTTGTAGTGAAACCACAGTAATTCTCTGGTCTCAGTTCTTAGTGGGGACTTTGGGTATGTATCAGAAACAGACATTTTTACCAAATTGAGCTCCAGATAAGTAATTCAGCAGATGGCTATGCATTTTTGAATTCCCAAGTATTACCGATCATGTCAGCCTTGTATTTATATATAGTGTGTTCCACTGGTATTAGAGATGCATGCTCTTTCTTTCTATAGTGTATAACAATCTGGTAAGATATATATCTATGCTTTCCTTCCTTCTTATACAAGATTCACCAAAATAATATATATGTGCATATATTAATTCTGCCACTTAGAAATATGTTTATCCTATGATTTTATGATCTGTCCTTTTAAAAGTTAGGTTGAATAATTTTGATTTTAAAAACTTTATTTTCTTAATTTTTTAAAAATTGTATTAACATTCTTTCTTCTTTCTGACTAACCCCATACCTGGAAAAGATACTTAATAGTGTATGTGTGAGATTTGAGGGACTTTGCCCTTTGCTTATGGTAGGGCTTAGAGTGTGACAGTCATACATAAAATGATTTAACTTTAAAAAATATTTTTAGAGGGAATTTTGGTAAATTTGGTATTGTTGTCTTTTGGAAAATCTGATACTCATCAACCAAGGCTGGGGAATTACTGTTCTGAAATTGTAATTTTTCTTAGCAATGATCTCAGAAAGGATTTACAGTGTTTGTAGCTGCCCCTCAAATCATTCCTTTTAAATGAAGAATTGGTCAGAATCAAGAGATATGGCTGTAGAGAAAACCCCCATAGACTGGTGATACTTGGAAGAGGAAAACCTGGAAGCATGGGTCCATCCACTGGGAAATTAGACTGCCCACAAGCGGAGGGGCAGAGAGGGAGTGAGACTGCGGGGATCGGGGCAGAGATGATAAGGGGACACCAAGCCCCCTTACTGCTAGCCAAAGATAAGGGATGGGAATGCTGGAAATTGCTTCCTTATGTGAAGAGCAGCTCCCTTGTGGGAACAGGTGCCTGAGACCTGAAGAAAAAAAAAAATCACACTTCAGGTTATGGCAAGATATTATCACAGGGTGCCTGGGTCCTGCAAGTTTTGGCCTTTCCCTGGCTTCTGAGGAGGAGTTTCACCCACTCTGCACAAGGCAGACCAGTGGAACCAGGAGAAGCCGTGGCATTTGGGAGGCCCGTCTGAGGAGCTGTTCCCATGACTCATTCCTGGCCCCTGAACTTGGCTGCCTTCCTCAGAGGTGGGAGCCCAGAGTAGGAAATTGGGTGGAGGAGGGGGCAGCAGAGATGGCAAAAGTAGTAGACAAAGATGAGAGTATGGAGCTATCATGGGGAGCAATGGATTCTCTGGATAGCAGCTGGACGGGAGGCCAGAGGGATCCTTGCAACCAGCTAGCCACCAAGAGAAGAGAGGCAGCTGAGTGACACCCCAGAGGGAAGAATTTGGAGGGACTCAGCTCTTTTGTCCCTACTTTGTGTTCTGTAACTGTATCTAGGCCTGGAGAAAAGCTTTTATGAATAAAACAGAATTTTAGAAAAATGAAAAGAATTAATAGAGAATTTGAAGAATGAATAAAGAACATATACTGAGTATTAGAGGTTTCTGTGTCCATAAACTTACTTGATTAGATTGTGCTTTATTTTGTATGTAGGCCTGCAACTCGTTTAAGAAAACTGAAAATAAAAGAGAATAGGTCTTCCTTTCTTATCACTCCGTGGTTCAAAAGTGTTTTCATATGTTTTCCATCATCTATTAAAAAGAAAAATAAACAAGGCATGTTTTTCCAATTTTATGGACTAAGAAACCAAGCTCAGGATGGTAGTTAATTTACTATACAAGGTTATAAAATCTATGTGTGAATCAGGATTTGACTCCAGTTCTGCTTTGTTTTTATTTTATTTCTTTTTAGTTTGGATTGTTTGTGTATGTATATGATTAAAAAATCTAACTATAACATCATTAAGAAGTTTCTCTCCAACCCCAGTCCATGTCCACTGTAGTCTCCCCACTTTTATAAACAAAAGATACCATAC
Source organism: Neotragus pygmaeus (assembly GCA_006410875.1). Taxonomy (NCBI): domain Eukaryota; kingdom Metazoa; phylum Chordata; class Mammalia; order Artiodactyla; family Bovidae; genus Neotragus; species Neotragus pygmaeus. The sequence continues at coordinate 54,808 of SJYV01050897.1, read as the reverse complement.
TGTATGCCCTGTTATATGACTTTTTAAAAAAATGCAGTTGGTAGTATATCCTGGAGCTCTTTTCTTGCCCATACAGAGAGAGCTTCCTCCTTGATTTTTACAGCTGTATAGTATTCCCTTGGGTGAATGTTTTACAGTATGTAAGTTTGAGTTTGATAACATTTATGTTTTTTTCTATTACAAACAAGGTTTTAGGGAATAGTTGAACATACATAATTTCATATTCATGTTTTTATAAGATAATTCCCCAAAGCAAAATCCTGAGTGAAAGAATAAATGTGTTTATAATTAAATAAAAATTGCCATATTTCTCCTCAGAGTAATTGTATTATTTTTCACTTTCATTTGTAATGTATAAGATTGTCAGTTTCCTTGTAAACTTGCCCACAAATTGGTATTATTTAACTTTTAAATTTATGCCATTATGATTGTTAAGACTGATTGCTTTATGTAGCCTTAGTTTGCATTTTTCTTTTCTTGGGAAATTCCTTTATTTTAATTTTTTATTGAAGCATAATTGATTTATAATATTATGTTAGTTTCAAGTATACAACATAGTGCTTCAAAAATTTTATGGTTTCTATTTCACCTAAAGTTATTATAATATATTGGCTATATTTCTTGTGCTGTACAATATATTTTCATATCATATTTTATACATAGTAATTTGTACCTCTTAATTCCCTTAATTCTTTGTTTGGCTTTGACATTATGATAAGGTACGATATTTGTCCTTCTTGGTCTTACTTATTTCACTAAGCATACCTTCCAGGTCCATCCATGTTGTTGCAAATGGTAAAATTTATTTTTTATGACCAAGTAGTATTCCTGTGTGTGTGTGTGTGTGTGTGTGTGTGTGTGTGTGTATCTGTTTAATCTGTTGATAGACATTTAGTTGCTTTCATATCTTGGCTATTATAAATAATATTGCTATGGACATTGGTGTGCATGTATCTTTTTCAAATGAGTGTTTTTCTTTTCTTTACATATATACCTAGAAGTAGAATTTCTGGATTAGATGATAGTTCTATTTTTAATTTTTTGAGAAAATCTCATATTTTCCGTAGTAGCTGCATCAATTTGCATTACCACAAATAGTATACAAGAGTTCCTTTTTGTCCACATCCTCACCAACATCAGTTATTTGTTGTCTTTTTGATGATAGCAGTTTTGAAAGGTGTTAAGGTGATACCATTGTTTTGATTTTGCATTTCTCTGATGACTAGTGAAGTTGAACATCATTTCATAGGCCTGTTGGTCATCTGTGTGTCTTCTTTGGAAATAATGTCTATTCAAGTTTTCTGTGCATGTTTTAATTGGATTGTTTTTGGCATTGGGTTATTTGAGCTGTTTATATATTTTGGATATTAATCCCTTATCTGTCATATCATTTGAAAATATCTTTCTCTCATTCAGTATGTTGTCTTATCATTTTGTTGATGGTTTTCTGTGTTCTGCAGAAGTTTTTAAATTTTATCAGGTCCCATTTGTTTATTTTACTTTTATTTCCTTTGCCTGAGGAGACAGATCCAGAAAGAAAAATATTGGTATGATTTATGTAAAATGTTCTTCCTATGTTTTCTTCTAGAAGTTTTATGGTTAATGATCTTTAGTTCATTTTGAGTTTATTTTTGTTCACAGTGTGAGAAAATGTTCTAATTTCATTCTTTTCATGGAGCTGTCCAGTTTACCAAGTACCACCTATTGAAGAAACTGTCTCTTCCCCATTGTATATTTTTGCCTCCTTTGTTATAGATTAAATGACCATAAGTGTGTGAGTTAATTTGTAGGCTGTCTATTCTGCTCCACTGATTTTTGTGTCTGGTTTCGTGCCTGAACCACACTGTTTTAATTACTATAGCTTTGTAGTATAGTCTGAAGTCCAGGAGCATGATACTCTCAGCTCTCTTCTTTCTCAAGATTGTTTTGGCATTTGTCTTTTAAGTTATGAATTACAAATAGCTTTTTCTCTGTCATTTGCCTTTTGATTTTGGGCCCATTTTTTTCAATTTGGTATTAAGACTTTTTTATATTTTTGATAGTCAAAATGATTAATTTTAGCAATTTTTAAAATGATTCTAGATTGTAAATTAGAAAGGCCTTTTTTAACCTAAGGGATATATTTTCTCTTAATAATTTATTTATTTTTAATGTAAATTTAAATTGATATGGAATTTATCTTTGTGTATAGGAAGAAGTATAAAACCAACTTATCTTTTTCTGGATGGACACACAATTGTTCTAATACCATTTACTTTAAAAAATTCTTTGCCTACTGAGTTGCTCATATACTAAATTTGTGTAACTACTTGAGAATATTTTTTGAAACTATACTTTCTGAAGTGCCAAGTTTAATTATGTTTCCCTTTCATCATACTTCTTCAGATAAAATAAACTTTAATTTACTCATCAGGAACATTTTCTGCCATATTTGATGAAAGAATCAAGAGGGAGGTGTGATTATTACGCATATAAGAAAATAATTTGAGGAAAGCCATGTATAAGCCCAGAAGAAAAATAATTCTCCAGATAATATTGCTAGAAAATCCCCAAACAACAGGATTTTGCTTTTTATTTCTAAAGATGTTGCCAAGTCATTCCATACTACTCAGGAGGTCTTCTTCTACAAGTGGTCAAAGAGGGAAAAACCCACAATACTTAAGGAGAAAAAATGAAACAAAAAACATATCCCTCTCCAAGCATACATTTCCTGCTGCCCCTTTTAATAGGAAACTACAAAGTTTTTACCATAAAAAAAAATAATAATTCACTTAAAAAAAACCTTATCAAGCCAAGTAAGGGGGTTATATTGCATTCATATGTATATAGTTAGACTTAGTTTTCTGGCAGCAGTACTTTTCAGAGTAAATCTTGCTTATTTGTGCAAAGATAGTCTAGGATAGTTTATTGGCAAGTACAAAGATATTGTTTCAGGAACTCTACTGGCATAACAAGATATAAAAATAAGACCAAAGCCAATATCCATAAGTTCAGTGTGTCCAGGTTAGCATACTTCACACCAGCACTGGTGGAGGTCTAAATCTTGTGTCCTCATTTTCCCATAACATTAGCAGAAAATGCAATGCACAACATTTTAAAATGCTTTTTATAGGTTCTTCCTTCTCTAGGACTGATGTAGCTATTAGCAGCAAATCTCCTTGAGATGTTTCTCATCATTTACTAATGTCAGTTCCTTGCTTTCCAGGCTTTCTTAAACCAACTGTGTTTCCGGATCATCAGCACTCCACATTTCCACATTTTCACTATTTTGAAACTATATATATATTTTTAAGGGTATCTGTTACTTTCGTGTTGCTTAAAACACTGGTCAATTCTTAGTCCTCATATTACTTGATCTAAAAACTACATTTTTCATTGATCACCCATCTTCTTGGCTTCCCAGGTGATAGCTCAATGGTAAAGAATCCATCAGCCAATGCAGGATACACAGGAGATGGAGGTTCAGTCTATGGGTTGGGAAGATCCCCTGGAGGAAGAAATGGCAACCCACTACAGTATTCTTGCCTGAAAAAAATTCCATGGAAAGAGCAGGCTGGTGAGCTAAAGTCCATGGTGTCTCAAAGAGGAGCTCACACACATGCACCCACCTTCTTGAAACATACTTCACTTGGTTCCAAGATACATATTTTCCTGTTTTGCTGTGTTTTCCTACTTCACTGGCTACCTCTCTTCAGGATTTTTTGCTCATTCCTAATCTCTTGACTTTAGGGCTTTTCAGGGTCCAGTCTTAGATCTTTTCTCTTTCTGCCCACCCTCGTTCCCTTGGTGACTGCCTCTGCTCTCACATCTTCCAATACCACCTAACTCCCCCTGATGATATTGATTTATATTTCCATTGTGGATCACTTCCTTAACTCTAAAAGTCATATATCCAACAACATACCAGCTGTCTCTTCAATAAGTGTCTTAAGTTTAAGATGTCTGAAGCTAAGCTTCTATTCTCTCTTTCCTAAGTCTGCACATAGTCTTCTCCATCTCAGTTAACAAAACTTAGCTGTTCATTTCCTTAGGTCAGAACCTCGAGACATCTCTTACACCCATCATTCAAGCCACCAGGAAATCTTTTGGCCTCAGTTTCAAAATATTTACCTGAGCACTTATCTCCATAACTATTGCCCTTATTGAAGCCATCATCATCTCGGTCATTCAAAGAGCCTCCCCAGTGAGCTCTAGGTTTTTGTCCTTGCCCTTCCACAGAGTAACTATCCCTTTAAGATATAAGGTAGATCATACTCCTCTGTTTTAAGAATTCAAAGTGGCTTCTCATCTCAGAATAAAAACCAATGTTGTTAAACTGGCCACCAAGGCCCTTTATAATCTTTATCTCCTCTGCTCTGCTCTGACATCATCTTCTAATTCTGTCCTTCTCCAGACTCACTGACCTTTCCACTGCTCCTTGATTCATAAGCTCAATCTATTAGTTTTCTATTGCTACTTTAATAGGTTACCACAAACTTAATGGTTTAAAGTAACACAGATTTACCATTTTACAGTTTTGTAGGTCACAAGTCAGACACAGTTCTCACTTGCCTAAAATCCAGATGTTAGGAGGTCTGTGTTCTCTTCTGGAGGCTGTAGAATTAAATTAATTTCCTTTTCCACCTTCTAGAGGTCACCTACATTCATTGGCTTGTGGTACTTTATCTTCATCTTCAAAGCAAAAAAGATTGTGTCTCTCTGATCCTTCTTCCATTGTCGTATATCCCTATGACTCAGGCCAGGAAAGGTGCTTTGATTTTTAAGGACTCAATGTAATTAGATTGGGCCCACTTGGATAATCTCTTCATCTCAGGGTTTGTAACCTTATTAATATCTGAAAAATCCCTTTTGCCATGTAAGATAACACATTTAAAATTCCAGGGATTAGGATATCTTTGGGGAGAGGCATTATTTTGCCTAGCATACTTATCTCCTGAAATACCAGCTCATATTTTACCTTTCCAGTGAGTTTTCCTGACTATCCTATTTAAATCCACCTTCATCACAGTATTCCCTCTCTTAATTTCCTATTTAGTTTGTAATAACACTGGTCCCCAAGTAATATACTATGTGGTATATGTTAATAATTTTTAGCTTGATTTTTCTCTCTCCTATCATCAGAATATAAGCAGTGTGGTATGAAAATTATGAAAGTTGATCTGTTTGTTTCATTCTCTACCTCCAATATCTAGAGCAGTGCCTATCATACAGTAATACCTTCAATAGATACTTATTGAATGAATGAATAAAAGAAAGTGGGGATTAAAGCACAAGAATCTCATCTTGTTTCTAAGACAGACTTTCCAAATCAAGGGATGAAATATATTTTGAACTGTATCCTCATGGACTCATCATTATTTAACATTTCCTTTTTGTCTGATGGACTTTATCCACTATGTATTAAGTAATTGAATTGACTGGATTTTAGCATATGTATAATGACATAGTGGATCTTCAGCCCTTTAACAGTGCCTTATTCATAAAGGAAATAGATAACACACCTCATTTGGTCTAATTTGATCTATAATGTGTTGATTTCATAACTATCAAATTAAGGATGATTCCCTCTATTCCTAGTTTTTCTAAGTCTTTTTTTCTTTTCTTCTTTTTTTTTTAACCATAAATTGGTGTTACTTTTTGTTAAGTGGTTTTTTGATATCAGTTCTTGAGATCAGGTGATTTTTCATTACCCTGTTAATATGGTGGGTCATATTGATTGATTTTCAGATGTTGAACTAGTCTTGTATCTTTGAAATAAACTCTATTTGTTCAAAGTGTAATTCTTTTTATATGTTTCTAGGTTTTATTTGGAGAAGGCAATGGCAACCCATTCCAGTACTCATGCCTGGAAAATCCCATGGACAGAGGAGCCTGGTGGGCTGCAGTCCATGGGTNTGTGTTCTCTTCTGGAGGCTGTAGAATTAAATTAATTTCCTTTTCCACCTTCTAGAGGTCACCTACATTCATTGGCTTGTGGTACTTTATCTTCATCTTCAAAGCAAAAAAGATTGTGTCTCTCTGATCCTTCTTCCATTGTCGTATATCCCTATGACTCAGGCCAGGAAAGGTGCTTTGATTTTTAAGGACTCAATGTAATTAGATTGGGCCCACTTGGATAATCTCTTCATCTCAGGGTTTGTAACCTTATTAATATCTGAAAAATCCCTTTTGCCATGTAAGATAACACATTTAAAATTCCAGGGATTAGGATATCTTTGGGGAGAGGCATTATTTTGCCTAGCATACTTATCTCCTGAAATACCAGCTCATATTTTACCTTTCCAGTGAGTTTTCCTGACTATCCTATTTAAATCCACCTTCATCACAGTATTCCCTCTCTTAATTTCCTATTTAGTTTGTAATAACACTGGTCCCCAAGTAATATACTATGTGGTATATGTTAATAATTTTTAGCTTGATTTTTCTCTCTCCTATCATCAGAATATAAGCAGTGTGGTATGAAAATTATGAAAGTTGATCTGTTTGTTTCATTCTCTACCTCCAATATCTAGAGCAGTGCCTATCATACAGTAATACCTTCAATAGATACTTATTGAATGAATGAATAAAAGAAAGTGGGGATTAAAGCACAAGAATCTCATCTTGTTTCTAAGACAGACTTTCCAAATCAAGGGATGAAATATATTTTGAACTGTATCCTCATGGACTCATCATTATTTAACATTTCCTTTTTGTCTGATGGACTTTATCCACTATGTATTAAGTAATTGAATTGACTGGATTTTAGCATATGTATAATGACATAGTGGATCTTCAGCCCTTTAACAGTGCCTTATTCATAAAGGAAATAGATAACACACCTCATTTGGTCTAATTTGATCTATAATGTGTTGATTTCATAACTATCAAATTAAGGATGATTCCCTCTATTCCTAGTTTTTCTAAGTCTTTTTTTCTTTTCTTCTTTTTTTTTTAACCATAAATTGGTGTTACTTTTTGTTAAGTGGTTTTTTGATATCAGTTCTTGAGATCAGGTGATTTTTCATTACCCTGTTAATATGGTGGGTCATATTGATTGATTTTCAGATGTTGAACTAGTCTTGTATCTTTGAAATAAACTCTATTTGTTCAAAGTGTAATTCTTTTTATATGTTTCTAGGTTTTATTTGGAGAAGGCAATGGCAACCCATTCCAGTACTCATGCCTGGAAAATCCCATGGACAGAGGAGCCTGGTGGGCTGCAGTCCATGGGTCGAAGAGTCAGACACAACTGAGCGATTTCACTTTCACTTTTCACTTTCATGCATTGGAGAAGGAAATGGCAACCCACTCCAGTGTTCTTGCCTGGAGAATCCCAGGGACGGAGGAGCCTGGTGGGCTGTTATCTATGGGGTCGCACAGAATTGGACACGACTGAAGTGACTTAGCAGCAGCAGGTTTTATTTTCTAATGTTTTGTTAAGAATTTTTTGCTCATATATTCATGAGGGAAATTGCCTGTAGTTTTCATTTTTGTACTGTCTTTGTCTTGTTTCAGTATCAGGGTGATAGGGGTTTCATGGAATAAGTTGAGAAGTGTCCCTCCTCTTCTATTTTCTAGAATAGATTGTGGAGAAGTTCTGACCAGAGAAATAAGGTAAAAGAGGGAAATAAAAGACGTATAAACTAGGAAGAAATAAACTGCCCCTATTTGCAGATGACATGATGGTCTATGTTTAAAAAAAAAAATTCTATGAAATCTACCAAAAACTTCTAGAAGTAATAAGTGAGTTCAGAAAGTTGACAGGATATAAAATAAACATTCAAAAATCAGTTTCAGACTTCCCTCATGGCCCAGTGGTTAAACCTCAGTACTTCTAACCCATTGCAGGGGCCATGGGTTAGATCCCTGGTACTCATTTAGCAGTCACATCCTACTCCCCTTTGCCGTCAGTCCCTGGAAAACCACTGTCTACTTACTGTGTCTATTAAGGATTCACTTATTCTGGATATTTCATATAAGTGAAATCATACAACATGTGACCTTTTGTGTCTGGCTTCTTAGCATAATGTTTTCAAGGTTCACTCTTATTGTATGTGTCAATACTTCATTCCTTTTTGTAGCTGAGTAATATTCTATTGTAAGTATGTACCATAGTTTATCTGTTAATGGCAGTTACCTTGTTTCCACATTTTGGCATAGTGTTGTTATAGACATGTGGCAATTTGATGCAAGGAAACAGTTATTTCCAAAGTTCATTGTTTCCTTGTGGAAGGTGTAGAATCCCTGCAGGCTATGTATCATTGGTTGCAACCATTAACTCTAAAGCTTTTGTAATTTGTTTGAGGAAAATGATGTGTCACTGCAGTTTTCCCAGTTGTTCATTCATCCCAGGTGAATCAGATATTGGAGCAGTTAGAGATGATAACACAGGCACTGACTGCTTATTTTGGGAGGAACAAATAAGAACACTTTGTGAGACTGGAGATAAAATGTCATCATAAGAGCAATTGTAAATTATTAGATGAGAGTCAACATACTGCTTATGAGTGATCAAGACATAAATATTTTATTCTTTAAAAGCTTTGAAAACATAAATTTAGGAGATAAAGTACTTTAACAACAACAAAATAATATGAACCATGGAGGTGCTTAATCTCTTGGGCCCAGTTTATTTAATATGTGGTCATCCTTGTGTCCTTAACGGCTTCAGAAATGAAATATCTAACACTTTAAAGGCAGTAAGGTCATTGTTTTATAATCCCATAATTAAAGAGCTCTCCAGAAAGGTTTTTAGGCATATCCAAGCAAGTTTATTCTTTCTTTGTACAGAACAAATCCAGCTCTTTCATGGCCTTTCTTCTTAGTTCTTTCTGTTTTAAACCATTGGTTCTCAACCATCCTGCACATTAGAACTACCTGATACATTTTCTAAAATACCATTGTCTATGCTGCCACCCAGATCAACTGAATCAGAATATCTAGGAACATGCCCAAGCATCTTATTTATGTAAAGTTCTCAAGTGATCCTAAGGTGTTGCCAGGGTAAGGGAGTAATAATTCAAACTGCTGCTGCTGCTAAGTCACTTCAGTCATGTCCGACTGTGTGTGACCCCATAGACAGCAGCCCACCAGGCTCCCCCGTCCCTGGGATTCTCCAGGCAAGAACACTGGAGTGGGTTGCCATTTCCTTCTCCAATGCATGAAAGTGAAAAGTGAAAGTGAAGTTGCTCAGTCGTGTCTGACCCTCAGCGACCCCATGGACTGCAGCCTACCAGGCTCCTCCATCCATGGGATTTTCCAGGCAAGAGTACTGGAGTGGGGTGCCATTGCCTTCTCCGATAATTCAAACTACTGATTCTCAAAGTTGATGAGTAGCAGAGTTACCTACAAGGCTTGAAAAAAAAAGCTGGGTGCCACACTCAGTTTTCTGATTCAATAGTTCTAGGTAGGACCTGACATTTTACATTATGAATAAGATTGCAGATGGTGCTGATGCTGCCAGCTCAGGATTCAATTTTAAGGATGATGGGTTAATCTTGTCCTTTTTTACTTGATGAACATGAGGACCGGTTGAATTACTCCATATAAATACCCTAAAAATGATTGTTTTCATTATATTAGAGAAAGTCTTTCAGCATGTTAAGATAATAAACTGTATAGTCAGAATGCCTGTTTCAAATACCACTTCTATATAACTTTGGTCAAGTTCCTTATTTTTTAAATCTCCAGTTTCTTTATCTGTGGAATGGATATTATATATTTGTTTTGAGGGTTAAACTTGATAATATATGTGAAGTGATTGACATACAATAAATATACTTTTTAAGTTTTTTTGATAACTTTCATTTTCCACTATTATAGCTGTCCTTTGGTCTAACTGGCTACCAAGTGGTTTAACAAATAAAGAAATATATGTTAAAAATCAAGAAGATAATTAATCTGGGAATTCAACTGAGGCGTTCCAAGAACTGAATGATGGTTTATACATTTGTAATGGTTAAAAAGCTTCATCTCTGGAGTCAGAGAACCCTGGGTGTGAGTCCTGTCAGAAATCTCTCTGTTTTCCTTTGAAAAATGATGGTAATAAAAGTTCCCTACATATTGGGTTGTTGTGATTGTAATAGAACAGATAATTCAAGTACAGTGATTAGCACAGTCCTGGACGTATCATAGGTACTCAATAAATGTTAACTATTATTAAACTGAGGGTAATTGATTGCTAGCTGCTCCTTTAAATATTAACTCTCCTTTTCGTCTTTTGAACTGATGTGTTTTTTATAGCTCTTTGAGGTATGTCAGGAAGGAATGTAAATTCTCCAAGGGGAATGCAACTATTGAGAAGAAATTTGTTTACTATTTCCTCAACACTATTCTGAACACAAGACTGAAAAAGAGTGAAGATTTACTCTTCAAACACTGGATAACTTCTCTTTTATTTCCATTGCCAGAATCAAGAGAAGAGCTGTTGAAACTCCTGGTCAATCATTAGTTTCTATTTCAGACCTTCAGTTGGGTGTTTCTGTCAGTGGACCGCCTGACAAATACGGCTCTTGCCCGTTCCCTGCTGTGACTTCCTGACTGGAAGTCCTGTACCTGCTCTCAGGCCACGTACATGCAGAAACCTCTATTTCAAAAAAAAAAAAAGAAGAAGAAGCTTTTCTTTTTGTACTTTTTTATTAGACAGCAAAATGGAAACAACCCCCCAAATACTCTGGACATGATGCAAACTGATCTTGATGGACTGCAGCATAGATAGTTGCAGATAGATATTGTAAGGTAAACTACTACAATAGTCTCTTGCATAGATACAGTGACAGGAGGTATCGTTTCATTCATTTTGCAGGGGATAACTCTGCTGTTTTAACACTTAGTCTTTTCCCAAAGTGTGTGGTACAAATTTGACTGGGGATATGAATTATTTGATGGGTATGAATGGACAGATGCTTATTTTAATATTTAGTGTTTCTTTTAATATACACTAGGAAAACACACACATGCTTATTTTCTCAAATACTCTTGTTTAAGATAAATCTAAAATGCATAGAAAGCTTAAAATATGAGGTAAGTAGAACTATTAGGTAAAAAATAGTAGAAGGAAAATGTAAGCAGTTTTGATAAATACAATGAAAGTGAATATGATAGGTTTGGGAAATTTTTTGCAAAATATGCAGGCTGTTTGGTGCCTCAGAAGCTAATAGTGATCCATCTGTATACTGTTTCTGTATATCCATCTATATATTTAGCTATAGAGAGTGAAATAGCTATGGCAGTCTTTTCCAATCTTTCATTCATGTATTGTTGTTTAGTCACTAAGTTGTGTCTGGCTCTTTTGTGACCCCACGGACTGTAGCCTTCCAGGCTCCTCTGTCCATGAGATTTCCCAGGCAAAAATATTGGAATGTGTTGTCGTTTCCTTCTCCAGGGTTCCTTGTATGCTTGTCTTCTACTGTAGCCTTTCTTTGCCACAATTCTCCCTTTTAAATATTTGTGTTAATTATAAGAGAAAGATAAAGAAGAAAGAACCAACACACATATTCAGTGCAAAATAAAGTGTAAATTTTTCAGATTTGATGGGTGCTTCATTTATAATTACCATTAAAATGACCAGTCTTTTCTTATCAACTTATGGTTAAAGCTATTATATTTTCACATGTTTTATATACCACTGGAATTTATTTTCTAATTTAATTGCCAAATTCCTTATCTGATTAGATCCTGAGGAGAAGCAAATTAGTGTTGGAGAAAAAAATAGACAAGATAAGATTTTCTTTACTGTTGTGCAAGTCATGTATATTTCATGTAAGATTAATAGTGGAATGCTTCAGTTCTTTTTCATTTTATCAGAAGCAAACACTTGCTACTTTATCTCCCCATCCCAGGAAATAGAATGGGGTGATATGTGCCACAAGTCTAGTAATAAAAGAAGCTCTTGAAAATGAAGTCATTTAGTTGAATTGGCCAAAAATGACTTGGATAACAAGTCATGGTAATGAGGCCATAAATGGCATCCTCAGTGCTACCCTGGTTCCCAGGGAATAAAATTCTTATCCTACTACTAAAGTGACTAGTTTATAATTCTGCCTTACTGGTGTCTCTGTGAAGTAGTATATTTTTACTGAGTTGTTTCCAACTTATTTCATTCATTCAACAAATATTATTGAGCACCTGTTTTGTATCCATTGCTTAACTGCTTCAGGTGCATGTCATATGGCAGTGAGGAAGAACATTGAAGTCACTGCCCTCAAGGAAACCAGAGCTGTTTATATGAACTATTGTTGTAAACATGATCACCAACCTGTATTAAAGTGTACCTCTTAAACATTCTGATTTTTAAGACATTCAGAAGTGATTTTAAACAATTAAGTTGAAATGATAAGGGATGAGGTTAACTGGGCTTCTGTGTAGCTCAGTTGGTAAAGAATCTGCCTGTAATGCAGGAGACCTGGGTTCAATTCCTGGGTCGGGAAGATCGCCTGGAGAAGGAAATAGCAACCCACTCCAATATTCTTGCCTGGCGAATCCCATAGACAGAGGAGCCTGGCAGGCTATAGTTCATGGGGTTACAAGAGTCAAATATGACTTAGTGACTAAACCAACACAGAAGTGATTTTAAAGAATTAAGATGAAGTGATAGGGGGTGAAGTTAGGTTGTAGGATTTAATTAAGCAAGTTTAAAAACAGGAACATTTTTGAATGCAAGAAAGAGAACTCACACTTAGAAACAGCAAGAACTAGTATTTAGAGTGCTAGATACGCTCTAGACACTTTGCTCGGTACTTTATATGCATTATCTTATTTAATTTTCCGCATGCATACATGTGCTCACTCATGTCTGACTCTCTGTAATCTTGTGGGCTATAGCCTGTCAGGCTTCTCTGTCCATGGGATTTCCCAGGCAAGAATACTGAAGTGGGTTGCTATTTCCTTCTCCAGTGTATCTTTTCAGCAGGGATCAAACCCTGTCTCTTTTGTCTCCTGCATTGGCAGGTGGATTCTTTTCCACTAGCACCACCTAGGAAGCCTTCACATCTCCCTTATACAAGTTGTACTATATTACTATCCTTATTTTATGGATGAGGACAAATTGAGCTTAGGCTAAACATCTTGTCCAATGCAATCCAATCTTGTTTAACAGCATAAAAAAGAAATATACAAAAATGAAAATAAAGCAATCTGTCTCCTACCTTAACTTCTATGGAACAATTCATCCAATTTGACAGGAGAAAAAAGAAACGATTAGATTAACATAGTGTATGAATGGAAGACTAAAAATCAAAGAATAATAGATTACAGAAAAGTTCAGGGATCTTATTTACCTGAAATAAGTGGTTGAACCTTTTTTTTTTCTCTCAACTCTCTAATGGCAAATACAAAATCACAAAAATTCCTGTATCTTCAAGTCACTGCTTGGTGGATGGAATTTATCAGCCTTGGCTGCATGGATTAGGCAACCACAGTCCAACAGCCCTTGGATGGAGGAGTCTTCAAATGGTGGTTTCAGCCATTCATTTCAAATACACGCTATTTCTTAAGTTTTTGAGAACATATAAAATACATATTTGTTCCTGAGTTTGGAAAAGAAAAGACAGAAAGACTTTTGTGTTTTTCTCTCATGTAGGAATCAAGAATTCCATAGGGTAAAAAAAAAAGGAGACAGTAAATGAAAGTGGTTTATATGCTTTTTCTTGTAATAAAATCTCATTTCACTGGGTCTTCAATGGAAATCTTTCTCCATTCTGGTATGAGGGGAATGTTGGCACCTGTATTTTTACTTGGTACAGTCTCCAGCTGTTTGTTTACTTTTCTGACTTGGGTCCTTGTAGAAGTTATCTCTGTTGTAGAGTTAACAAGTAACCTCACACTGGAAACTATTTCTGCAGTGTTTCTTGAATGGTTCCTCCACCACGGCAATGCCCATGAGTGGCCAGGATTGTTAGATACTATTCCATTGCCACTTCTGGGATTTGCTTTCAAATTACAGACTCTGAGTCTCTTATGTGGCTCTCCAGAAAGTGACGTTTGGGTGGGGTGGGTGAGGCGGGGGTGCTAGGCAAGATCAGTCTATGAAAACCTCCAGGGAAGGGTGATTCTTCTGTGTTTTCAGATCTCATCATCATGAATGAAAGTGAATGAGTCAGTGAGACAGTCAGCTGTATCACAGATATTTGTCAGTTGCTTTCTGTGTGCCAGGAAAAAGGTATAGAATGATCAAAAAGACAGATACAGATCTAGGGAGGCTCTAATCTAAGACCAACAGGAAATAAGTCCTTGGGTCAACATTAACAATCTAAGAAACCCAGAGGTTAGTTATTTCTATATGTGCAGCAAGGACCAGTGATTCTTCTCACTCACCCTAAAGAAGTCACTTGTCCCAAAGCATGTATTTTACTGAAAATGATGAGTTTTTTTTTTCCCTTGCAGGAAAACACTGTTTCCCTCCAAATCTCCCTTCTTGTTATCTCTCTCCAAGATTTTGATAGCCACACAGCCGCATGTATCCTCTTTCTTTTGACTCTTCTCTAAACCTCTTTAGCTCCAGTCCTCCATTTCCAAATCTTTCCTTGAGTCCTCTCTCTCCTTTCCTTGGTAGAAAAAATTTATTCTGTCTCATAGCTGCAATTAAAAACTGATTTAGCAAGAAGCGCACCCACCAGTTATCAGGAACTTTTCTCATTAGAAGGCAGGGGATATTGTTTTCTCAATTTATTTTTTTAATAGAAGGATAATTACAACATTGTCTTGGTTTCTGTCATACATTAACATGGATCAGTTATAGGTATACATATGTCCACTCCTTCTTGAGCCTCCCTGCCCCATCCCACCCCATCCCACACCCCTCTAGGTTGTCACAGAGCCCGGGTTTGAGTTCCCCGAGTCATAGAGCAGATTCCCGCTAGCTATCTATCTTACATATGTTAGTATATATGTTTCCATGCTACTCTTTCTGTTAGTCCCACCCTTTCCTTCCTACCCACCCTGCCGTGTCCATAAGTCTGTTCTCTATGTCTGCACCTTCATTGCTGCCCTGCAAATAGATTCATCAGTACTATCTTTCTAGATTCCATATATATGCATTAATATACGACATTTGGTTTTCTCTTTCTGACTTCACTCTGTATGATGCATTCTAGGTTGATCCACATCATTTGCACTGACTCAAATGCATTCCTTTTTATGGCTGAATAATATTTTATTATATATATGTACCACAACTTCTTTATCCATTCATCTGTTGATGGACATCTAGGTTGCTTCCATGTCCTAGCTTATTGTAAATAGTGCTGCAGTGAACATTGGGATGCATGTATCTTTTCAGTTTTGGTTTTCTCAGAGTGTATGCCAAGTAGTAGGATGGTTGGGTCATCTGGTAGATTTAGTCATAGTTTTTTAAGGAATCTCCATAGTATTTTCCATGGTTGAAGGCAAGGAATACGTATGTAATAATTTTTATTTCTTCACCTATCTATAGGTCTTCACCACTGCAGTGTGTTCCTCACCCCTACCCACTGCAGTGTTCTCACCTCTTTGCAAAGACTTTTCTATTGGTTTGAAAGTTCCCAACTGACATTTCACATGTTCTTACAAAGTGCTGTCAATCCTCAGGTGATATTCTCCATCTTTTTGTTTTTTCTGTATAGCCTCTTATGGTTTTTCCATCTGTTGTGAATAGGCCTGATGCCGACACAGTCACCTGAAGTGATCTTGGCTCTTGACTCCAAGATTTTCAGCCAAATGCTCTCCTTGTAAACATAACTGCCAGTGTCATAGCCCTGCTGATATTCTTGAGCCCTAAAAGTGCAAGATCAGAGCCACAGAGTATGGTACCCTTAGGATATAGAATGTTCTTCCCAGGGGGCTCAGTGGTAAAGAATCTACCTGCCAATGCAGGAGATGCCAGTTCTGTCCCTGGCTTGGGAAGATCCCCTGGAGGAGGAAATGGAAACCCACTCCAGTATTCTTGCCTAGAAAATTCCATAAAAATCCCATGGAATCTGGTGGGCTACAGTCCATGGGTTTGCAAAGTGTTGGACATGACTTTAGCAACTGAGCACACAGAATATAGAATATAGTCATAGAACATGTGCTGAATGACATTGTGCTTAGTATGCAAGAAGGAATAATGCTTTCCCATTCTTTTTGCTGTCACAGGAGTCCTATGAATACTAAAAGAGTTTTTCATGGTATCTTTGAGAAATAATTTTGTTTTAGAGCATGATAATCATGATATATAACAGAACTGATCATTAAGAAAGGACTCAAGATATAGCCAGAACAGTCAGACTGGGTATTTGTTAGCAGATGACACAACTATATTGGTGCACCCTAGGTTAAAATTAGCTCTGTTTTGGAAAACCATAACATGAATTCATGAAGGCTGTGGGTAGAAAGAGGAAGAGTCCTCTCTTAACTATAGAAACCATGCTTCTTCTGTCCCCTAAATTTAAGAAATGTTTTCTCTCCATTTCCTAGTACTCAGATATTGTTGGAGACATTATAGTTCAGAGGAATGTGAGTATGGGTTCTGGCATTAGATGGACTGAGGATCAAATTCCTGTTCTGCCACAAAGGAGATCATAGATCCTGGGCAGTTAACCTCTATGTATTATAATTTTCTTATCTGCAAAATGGGAATAAAATGTGTAATTATGAGAGTGCTGTAGATATTAAAAGAAGAAATTAGTTTTTAAGGATGACAAATGTTATGCATTATTATATCATGTTCTTATGCCTAACTCATTCTTTAAAATAATTTTGGTTTCATCCTGACTGTAGGCAAACTCATGCAGTAAATACAGCAGATGTGGTCAGCCATGTGGTAGTTAGATACTAAGTAATTAATCAGCTCATTCACTCATTTCTTTAATTTTTTCATTCCTTCAACTAAAGGGGATGGTAAGCACTGGAGAATCAATGATGGCAATGAGGAGATGACTTTATAAACTCACAGCTAGAGGGGATATAGACCAAAAAAGGAATAATTAGAAAGCAGTGTGAGAAGTGCCATAGAAACAAAAAGAGAAGGTTATTGAAATACATTGGAGAAAGCCAATTATTATACCTGGAGAAATTAAAGTGTCACAAAAGAAGTAGTAAAGACTTGTCCTTAGGACAGACTTAGGACCATCAGTTCCCCCATGTAAGTGATGTTCCCTTTCCCACTGGAAAGTTCTGGATGAGCCTAACATTTCCTGGGACTATTGTAAATATGAGATTGAATCTTAAAGCATATACCTTCCTAGTCCAGATTTCTGGTCATGCAAATAAAAGATACACGACTTTTAAGATTAAGCTCCTTCAGTATTCAATTTAATATAACTATTCTTTAGAACACTTAAAACTTTTTTGAGTAGAAGTGAAAAAGTGGGGCTGGGTTTCATGTTACTTCTTAAATGCTAAAGTCTTGTAAATTGCATCATTTCTGAATATGTTCAGCAACAAAAAATAGTATTGCTACTAGTTAGATTACATCCCCGAAAACTATGGTCTTTACGGCATGTCATCAGGATCTTCTAATGCACCCAGGGTCTGCTCAGCTGAAGTCCCAAAATGCAAGTCCAATTTTGCATGTTCCTGTGTTTTCAAGTTGCTTGAAATTGATTCTAAACCTTTTTTTTTTCTGGATTGACATCAGTGCTTCCAGTTTGTTATGGTTTTTTTGTTTGCTTATTTTTCTGGAAAATAAATCACTCTCTTACTATTTCTCTGTCTCTTCCTTAAAAAAATTTTTTTTTTTTTTACGTAGTTGTCTACTCTTCCCTCAGGAAGTTGTACATTCCTTCTTTTCATTTGTTCAGATTGTAAAAGTTTAAGTGAACAAACACATGTAGATACACTCAGACACACACACACACACACACACACACATGGAAGAGCAAACTTTTAACAATTCTGGCTGATACAAAACCTAGAAGCACTTTAATAGACACCTCACTACTCCTTTGTGTATCTTCTGCTGATATGCGACTGTATTTAGTTCTTAATGAAGCACTTATAGGTATTGGTTTAGGACTCTTTTCCTTCCAGGGATAATTTTTGAAGCCCGTAATGTTGGAAAATGTTCTCAGACAATTTGTGCTCTGCTGGTGCACTTTTTCCCTGTGGGCCCTTAAAAACTCAATTTCATGGGTTTCCTGTCACTTTGTATGTTTGTTTTGGGGGGGCACAGAAAAGGATGAAACACCTTAATAGTACAAAATGGCTTTTAATCAGTTTTTTTTCTTCTAGGTATGATCACTTAACCTGCTTTATAACTGTGAATCAGTGCAGCTGGAGCCCTTTTGGAAATCCTTTGGCTGGTGTGGGGTTAGAAGCATAGGGTTGGAAACAGTTGGCTAGAGTTCACATATTGGCACTGTTGTTTGCTGGCTGTGTGACTTGTGACTGATTAGCCCTTCTTTGATTCAGTTTTCCTATTGATAAAAATAGAGTCAAAAGGTAATATTCATGACTTAGGTTTGTTGGGATAGTTAAATAAGATTGTGTGTAAGGAACGCTTAGCCTGGCCTGGAATATAGTAAGTTCTTAGCAAGTGTCATTCTTATTATGGCATATGAGTAATATAGGCAACAAGGAGACAGGGCAATATCAGGAAGAGGCCGCAAAGGCGGTTCAAAGACTATTGCTATGTTTGGTATTACTTGCTCCTGTATCTGTCAGTTCAGAAATTTGTTATTTTGTGTGGAAAGGACTGATAAATCTTGGCACAGTTTCCCCCCAAGTAAATCACATTATTTCTGAAATTTGTTTTGCACTCTCCTTTAACTTCTTTCCACACATCAGTCTCTAACCCTTACCGCTCTTCATCTACCGCCTTCTGCCTCCATTCCAGGACATGAGAGTCAACATCTGTGGCTTCTGTTTTCACACCATGATTGCAGTTGGGAAACTCCATTCCCCAAAATCCCTCCCAGTTCTTGGTGAAAGCCTCTGCTTATAATTCATGTTTTCCACACAGAGCTAGTAAAGATCTCAGGGCTGTAAAATTAATTCTGTAATTATCACCTGTTCTTTATGTTCAAATGTTTGTTCAAATGTTTACACCCTACATTTAAGAAGTCATCTTCTGATACTTTTTATTTCATACTTAATAGAAGCAGAGATTTCTCCCATACAGCTCTATGCTGTCTCGTTAACACACCTGATCTGTTTGTTCTCAGATAGTTTTCCTCTGCAGCCACGGGAGAATTTATGTAGAACTTCCATACCAGCATTAAAGATAGCCATAGCAATACCAAAGAGGTCCTTGTGAAATATATGATTGGGATGTACCACAGGAATTAATAATTCTCAGGCCACTGTCTTAAATGGTAACCACAGTGTTTTTGTAAGGAAGTTGCTCAATTCATGTACACAGAACACACAGGGCTGCATTCTGACTGGGGAGCCAGTTTTATTTAAAATTTATGTCTCAGAAAATACTAAAATTATTCTACTTAATATGCACATGCTATATTCCTTTGAGTGACATTATGAAATGTTTTGCTAATTTGACCCTTCCTGATAATTTCCTGAAATTCTAAGTGAATAAATGCCATCTCTAAAAATGGTTTTAATGTCTTTTCCCCCAGAGTAAATAATTATTTTTTTTAAGTAATAATTGTACAAATTCATCATCTACTATAAAAAATAATTTTCTTGGAAACTGTGCCAGTTTTCTTCTTCAGGTTCCCCAATTAAGTAAAACTTTAAAGACATACTTCTAGTTTGCTGGATTTTAGTAGGTCAGCATACACACCAAAAGTGTATTAAGGTGGACTGCTCTATTTATTGATTTTCAGTGAATCTGCTAAAGGCTCAAGGCAATTGTCTGCAGAAGGGGCGGGAGGGCCATCACGATCGAGGTCATGCGCATCTAGCCAATTTGTAAGATGATCCAGACGCTTCAAGCCATCAGCAATCCTTAACATAGGGGCACGCTCATGCATTCTTGTCAAGTCATCTTGTGAAAGGCTGCCTGCTTCCAGCTTGGCTTGGATGTGCAACCTTAATAAAACTCACTGAGGTCTGGGAGAAAATAGCAGATCTGCAGCAGATAGGGTAGAGGAAAGGGTCTAGAATATGTACACGCAGCTGACTCAGGCAGGCTCCACGCTGAACGGTTACACCGAGAGGAAACAATAAATCTCAGCTACTATGCAATAAATATCTCAAGTTTTTAACTAAGGAAACTATCATTACGGTGAAATTAAAAAAATACCATTTTAGAACAAAGCTAAAAATGGCTAGTTTTCTGTGATTCTTCTACAAAACTTTCTTTGAAAGAGAAAAGTCAAACAAACAAGCAGTTTTACCTGAAATAAAGAACTAGTTTAAAGGTCAGAAGAAGGGAGCGAGTTTTGCGAGAGGCACGGAGAGGGTGCCGGCAGTACAATGACAGTTTTCCTTTCCTTTGCTTTCCTCGCTGCTATTCTGACTCACATAGGGTGCAGCAACCAGCGCCGAAGTCCAGAAAACGGTGGGAGAAGATATAACCGGATTCAACATGGGCAATGTGCCTACACTTTCATTCTTCCAGAACACGACGGTAACTGTCGTGAGAGTACGACAGACCAGTACAACACAAACGCTCTGCAGAGAGATGCTCCACACGTGGAACAGGATTTCTCTTCCCAGAAACTTCAACATCTGGAGCATGTGATGGAAAATTATACTCAGTGGCTGCAAAAAGTAAGTGAACGCTTTCAGTTTCTAATTGCACGGAGCCTTTTCTGTTCTCCCGCTGCAACTAACTTAGAGTTCCTTAGGGGGCCATTTGTGTGTTTACCTTTTGCTCCAGGGGGGCAGTGTTTGCAAATGCAAGACGGCTCTCTCCCAGTGACTTAAGGGGGTGAGCCAACGTTTTGTAGGCTTGTGCCTCTGAAGGTATGGTGGCACCCCATTTGTGTGCCTAACACTGGCACATTTTGTGACATTTTTGGTTTTCTCATATTTAAAATTTAGCTTGAGTTTTTTTGACTGTCAAAGCCCAACTTAAAAAAACAAAACAAAACATGTATGTCTTGAGTAAGTTGGTGGAAAAAATAATAACAACAGTACAATTAGGATCAAATCAATTTTACACCCTGAAATTTTGTGCAGCTAGGACAGAAAGTCATCACCAGATACTTATTTTTCAACCTCTAGTAAAGTTAATATAAAATGTGGATAAATACAAAGTATGATATTTGATTGAAGAAATTGAATAAGTATGTAAAGGAAACAGTTTCAGCAAGTAGTAGAATTGTAATGGACTGATTTCTGTCATATATTTCTTCTGTCCTTGAGAAAAAAATCAGGAAAATATATTTAAATGTGAACTCATCAAGAAGAGGTTGTTTGCCCACTGTGAAAAAGACATGCACCTGCAGATTTGGGCTGAACACAACATGTAGGTTTTGCTGTGTCCCTAAGGTGCCTCTTTCCTCAAGACATTATAGTCACACACAGTGCAATGTGGGGATCCAGATAAATGCTAATGTTGAGTATGCATTTAATTCCAATTTATAAAAATCAAGCATCTTTTAAAAGGTTTTGTTGAAAATATGCCAATGAAAAATAGCACACTTTCTGCAATTCCTTCCCTCTTTGCTCTCTGTTTAATTGTGTAACAAGTAAGCAGCAGATAACAAGTGTGTTCAGATGTGTCAGTGTCCCATTTGCAGAAAGCTTCTCCCCCAGGGATCTCTGCTAAAAATTCACTTGATGTGTAGGGCAGGAACACAAGCAGTCTAGTCTTCTTTATGTTAGTCTGTTAACAGAACAAACCCTTTAAGAAGATAAAAGATAGGGAAAGGACAAACGCTCTTTTTTGTTCCTGTGTGGTCACACTCACTTAGATCACCTCCTGCTGAATCATGCCAAGTAATAGTTATTTTACTTTTGTCCACTAGGGACTGAACTAAGATCACTGTTATTTTATTTGACAAGTTAACTAAAACTTAGTAGTTTTAGAGTTTCCAACCTTGGAATTTTAGTTGATCTCCCCTATTGTAGGTTACAGGTGAAATAAATAACATCAGTAGGCAAAATAATAGAAAACAAACAATTCTGAAGTCTTTTGATAACATGGCTTAAATTTCAGGCACTAATTAAATGTAGCTTAAATTTCAGGCACTAATTACAGCAGCAGTTTATAATAGGATTTTTTTTTTCCTTTCACAAAACTTATTTCCATCATGAACAAATGAATTTGGTTGAATAGCTTATTACTATTCTCAATATACTGTTCATATAGTTTTAACTGAGAATTTAATCATTATAAATGTCTGGAGTCATTGAGGAAGGTGGAGAGGGAAATTTAGTTCCAAACTGTCTTCAATGAGTTGTTCTACCAAAAATGTAATATTTTGTTTGCTTAAAATATACAATCCAAATGATAATTTAAGCATGAAAATGCATATTTTTATTGTTGTTATGCAGTTATTTAACAGTAACAGGATAAAGACATGATTCTACTGGGTTTAAATCATGCATGCTTCATATGTTAATGTGTGAAATACATTTGATTTTTGTTTGTATCATTTTTGGTCAAAATTATGGCGTAGTTTTCAGATTATAGCCAAGCAGTACTATGAACATGTTTTTTGGTTAAATTGACCCTTGCTAGCATGAATCAAGCAGAGTGTATGCTGACAATGTCTCTGTTGGTTTGAGTCAGAGCAGTTTGGCTTGACAATTGTCCGTTTGAATTTGCATATCTTTTGTCATTGTTAATGCGATTGGTTGGAGGATCAAGAAACCAAATAAATGCATTCAGCAAAGAACTTGCTAAAGGCTCTCATAAGTTTCCCTTAATTAGAAGTTTTCTATACTTCAAGTTCTAAGTTTCATGCAATGTATTTATTTTGATAATTCAAATGGAAATCTTTTTATTGTAGCCATTTGGTATACTTAATGCTGTAATTTGTACTACTTCTATTTTGATTCTCAGTAATTGTATTAGGATCAGAAGTAATGCACTGCAGAAACTGAGGCTATCAGTGTAAGTAAGTAATTCATCCATTTATTCAACAGAATAATTAATCAAAAATGTGATTATTATGCAGCTCATGTCATCACTATTGGGAATTTTTTTAATGCAAAATGGATGCTATCAATGCTGGCAGCAACTTAATGGTAATTTATGTTAATCTATTACCTTGCTTGATGTTTGGTAAACTGGATTATTCTAAATATTCTTCACAAGAGACTGGCTGTCACTATAAGTCAGCATATGAGACTTACACTTTCCAATCTCTTTCCTCAACTTTTCTGGTCTTGTTAACTGAACAAGATGAGAGGCAAGGTGGGCAGTGGGGCATAGAATGTATTGGTCATCATAAGTGCCGGAACTGTTACGTTACTGGTCTCTTGATGTGACAGATTTAGTTCTTGGAGATCATCAGCTTTCCATGATAACTTGTTGATTAACACCAACATGAGATAGGTTTGTAGCATCATCCTTACTTTTAAATCAGGAAAAGCAATATACATAAGTGTTCAAAAGTCACATTTTTATTGGATGAAACACCTGGGTTGTCTGTCTAGGTTTGACTTTCTTCTGCCATATAGCTCTTTTCAGAATTATTAACAAACCGTACTAATACCTGAGAGTGACCAGATCTTAGGATAGTAAAGATAAGTACAAAAGGCCTTTGTATCTTTGCCGCTTTTTTTTGTGATTCCTTTTTACTTTCCTGTGACACAGAAATCTCTATTGTTGAATGTCTATTCCACATCCTGTGCTTCTCGAACTGTTGTTTTCTTTCTCTCATATACCCCAAGTTCACAAATACGTGTATTTAAAATATATTGGGAGAATGCTTAGACAGTCTGTTTGCCTTTGCCAAATGGTGTCTTTTCTTTTTTTTTGATTGAAAGTATAAATAAATTGAGTTAAAAACATGCCTTGTGACAGAGAGCAAAGATCTATCTACTATACTATTTCACACTAGCTAAAATTAATGAATTGATTGTTAGTATAAAATGCAGTTATGAATTGTCATCAGAATATTAATAAATGAAACACTTTTAATGATATGCTTGGATAATTTTTTTTGACAGCACTTTTTGACTAACAACTTTCTCTACTTGAATATTGTATTCTTTGCTTCAGAGAATTAGGATTTAGCAGACAGTTATCTGAAACATATTAATGATAGCAAGGGCTTCCCTGGTGGCTCAGATGGTAAAAAAAATCTGTCCGTAATGCCGGAGACCTGAGTTCAACCCCTGGGTTGGAAAGACCTCCTGGAGGAGGGCATGGCAACCTATTTCAGTATTCTTGCCTGGAGAATCCCCTTGGACAGAGGAGCCTGGCAGGCTACAGTCCATGAGGTTGCAAAGAGTTGGACATGACTGAGTGACTAAGCACAGCACAGCAATGATAGTGATAATCTTTTTTTAAAAAAACCCTTGTATTACACCTATCGACTCATATTAATATCTACTAGAGTGTGACTTCCTTGTGTGTTTGTCCAGAATCATTTCCCCAGGGCTTAGAGTAGTATATCATCCGTGTGTGTGTGTGTGTGTGTGGTTAGTCACTCAGTCGTGTCTGACTCTCTGTGACCCCATGGACTGTAGCCTGCCAGGCTCCTCTGTCTATAGGGGTTCTCCTGGCAAGAATACTGGAGTGGTTGCCATCTCCTCCTCCAGGACGTCCTCCATAGAATATAGATAATAAATGTTTGTTTATTGAATAAATGAATGCATTGTCTTTGTATTGCAGTCTGCACTTACTCGGAGAAGGCAATGGCATCCCACTCCAGTACTCTTGCCTGTACTGGACAGAGGAGCCTGAAAGGCTGCAGTCTATGGGGTCACTGAGGGTCGGACATGACTGAGCAACTTCACTTTCACTCTTCACTTCCAGGCAATGGAGAAGGAAATAGCAACCCACTCCAGTGTTCTTGCCTGGAGAATCCCAGGGACAGGGGAGCCTGGTGGGCTTCTGTCTATGGGGCCACACAGAGTCGGACACGAATGAAGTGACTTAGCAGCAGCTGCACTTACTATGTGCTATTAACATTTGGGGTATATACTTTACTTTCCCAACTATATTTTAAGTTATCTCTTAAAGGGCTATGTGGAAGAGGAGAAAGAATACTTTCTCTACCATTCCAGGTTCATGACTAAGACCTCTCTATAATAAAAATCATGTTAACAAGAGAAAAACAAACAGAAGTTTAATAATATGTATACCTGCACCCAGGAAAACTGAATAACCCCACCAAAATGACCTCAAATACTGTCTCCAGCTAAACACAAAAGATGTCTCAGGTAAGCCAGGTTTTCAGGGCAAGCACAGTAAACAAGATTAGGGTTGTTATGAAGATTTAAATCCATGCCTCCTCTATTGATAGAGTTGCTAGAGGTTTAGTCATCTTCCTCTTGTGATACAGAGAGTGAATGTGTGCTAAGTTGCTTCAGTCATGTCTGACTCTTTGCGACCGGTGGACTGCTCCTCTGTCCATGGGACTCTCAGGCAAGAATACTAGAGTGAGTAGCCATTCCCTTCTCCAGGGGATCTTCCCAACCCAGGGATTAAACCCAGGTCTCTTACATCTCCTGCATTGGCAGCCTGGGCTCTTTACCAGGACATGTGGGAAGCCCACATCCTTACAAATGGATATCTCTCTTGTAAATGTAAATTCCTTTGTAAATGTAAATTAGAAGGCTAATTTCTACTTGGTTTTTGGAGCTTTTCCTATGTCTGCTGTTTCTTAAAAATAATCAGCCTGCAACAACAAAAAAGAAAAAACTCAGCCTGAAATAATCCTTATGCCAAAAGGCATATTTTGGCGTGACAAATTCTGCTCCCTTTCAACTACATCATGCAGCATTTTTTTCCTAATATTACATTAAAAGATATTGAGTCTAGGCTATATGGTATTAATTATCCAAATTGTATTTAGCCAAATGGTCTAGGATCTTAAAAACTTCTATGACTCCATCTGTCTTCTTAATTATTCTTTAAGAGTCAGCTTCATTGCCAGTTTCTCCATGAAATGTACCCACACTCTACTTACCCTCAAAGGCCGAGTTCTCCAGTATTATCACATTGTACATATCTTGTTAGTACTGCATTCCCATGTTGTGTAGCTGTTGTCATTTTCATTATTTGTCTTGAGGGCTGTTTGCCTACTTAAGACTATGAGTCCCCAGAGTGTAGTGAATGTCTCCTTATCCACTTTTATATTTTCCAAGGTGTCTGTTAAATGTCTGAATAATAGTACTGTTATGATGATAATGTAAAAATAAAAAATAGCAAGTGCTAAAGTATGTGGGTGGTGCTAGGTATAAAATAAAACAAGTTAAGAGATCTTGCATCTGCTTTCAGATGCCAAAATTGGCTTCTAAGTTACTTGAGGGTCAGCTAGATCTTCCTGTAGGATGAAAAATAACTTTATACTTCCAGACTAATAGGCAAACATTTATTGCATACAGGATAATATATGCACATGTGAATCTAAGTAACTAGAACTGACATCTCGTCTGTGTATTGTTTTAGTGACTGGTGACTGTACAGTACTAAACCAGAGAGGGTGCTTTCTTATTTGCACATGAGGGGATTTCTAGAATGGGTAAAATGAGCAGACAGTCAACAAATATGTTTTTAAAAATTTGTTGTTAAATTTGAATAAAATATGCATATATGATTTATGCACGTGCTTAGTCACTCGGTTGTATCTGACACTTTGTGATCCTTTGGCTGTATCCCACCAGGCTCCTCTGTCCATGAGATTTTTCAGGCAAGAATACTGGATGGGTTACCATTTCCTTCTCCAGGGGATCTTCCTGACCCAGGGATCGAACCTGGATCTCCCGTGTCTCTTGTATTGCAGGTGGATTATTTACCTGTTGAGCCATCTGGGAAGCCATTATTTATACATAGAGATAGAAAAAATGTCAATTGCTGAGAAATGTTAATAGGAATAACAATTGTCTTTTAAACTCACTTGTAGAAATTTCTCTACTAACTTCATTTGAGAATAACCCCTGATTTTCAAGCTAAATAGAACTCTGTATTAACTTTTCAATGAATACTTCGATTTTGATTGTTATATTTAAAACTGAAAGATCCAAGAAGGCACGCAGACTTTCTGGGCCCCAGAAGTTGGGCATTTGGAGCTATAATACAGCCTTTTGAGTGTCTCTGAAAGAAGGAGCAAGCTTTCCCCCAAACTGTCTCCACTGATGGATCTCAGGTTTTGGGATCAGGGCAAATAGGTTTTTTCCTCTGGGTAACTGCAGCCCTTCCTTACTCCTGACTTCCATTTCACATTGAGCTTTTAGTAGCACTCATCTCATATGTAATTCTTGATTCAGTGTAAAGTAGATAAGAATGTATTGTTCTTTTCCTTAAGATCCTCATATAGTTTTCCATTATGTGAGACAAGAATCCAGATTCTTTACCATGAGGTCCTATATGATCTGCCTCACACTCCTCTCTGGATTTCTCAGTTATTAAACCTTTCCCTCATTCCAGACATTCAGATGACTTTAGCCTTCTTGTTATAACTCCCTCAGACCAGCTCATTCCTGTCTCAGGGACTTTACATGCTGTTTACCTAGCTAGAAAAATTCTTGCCCCACATCTTGGCATAAATGGCTCTTTCTCTTCATTCAGCCCTTTGCTCAGAAATATTCTCTGAAAGTCTTCTTTGAGCATCATTACCTACCACTTTTCCTCACTCTGCTAAGTGATTTTCTATCATTATATTTAGTTCATGGCATTTACCACTGTGATCTTTTGTTGTTTATTGTTTGTCACAAAATTTGTTCTATCTGCCTCTACTAAGAATGTAAACACCACCAGAGGTCCTTGTCTATCTTATTCCATACAGTATACCTTTGCTGGTAGAAGAGTGTATGATACATAGTAAACCTCAGTAAATATTTGCAAATATATTCTCTCAGACTCTCTGTGCTGTGAGGTAGGGACTGTGCCTGTTTTGTTCACTAATTCCTTTTTTAAAATTATTTTATATATTATTTTGATAGCAGATCTACTTTTCTTGCACAATGACTGGAATATAGTTGGAAAGAATAATTTCTTTTTAATGACTAGAGAAATCATTGAATTCCATGGGCAAATTTCAACTCAAATTAAGCAAATGTATGAAAATAAGGCTTAACTATGTTCTATACATTTCCCTACTAACTATGTTAAAGGGAAATATTTTAATTAGTTCTGAGTTTCCGTAATCTATTACATGAATCAGCAAACTTTGGCCCTTGGCCTCAATTCTGCCTGCTACCTATGTTTGTAAATAAACGTTATTAGAATGCAGCTGCGCTCATTCCTTAACTGTCCACCTATTTTTAAATAAAGTTTTATTGAAATAGAGCCATACCCATTTGCTTATGTATTGTCTATGGCTGCTTTCTTCGTGAAAAGGCAGAGTTGAGTGATTGCAATAGAGTCCAGAAGGCCCATGGAGCTTTAAATCTGATATCCAGGCCTTTACCAAAAAAAAAAAAGTTTGCTGAGCCCTATTCTGTATCTCAAAAGGAATGTTGTATTAACATTGAGACCATTGCAAAGTAAATTGTGAGGTTTGCTTTGTGAGAAAAGGATGGCACTGCAGGAAGCCAAGTAATCTTCAGGCCCTTGCCAATTGGCAGGGATCCTGTCTAAGCCATTTCTTGGCTTGGTATTGGAACATGCTGTGAGATGACATTTTAGTGTACAGGTAGATAAATTTCATGTCTTTTTTGCCCCTGCTCTTCTTCATGTGAACAGAGAAATGTTTCAAAAACAAATACATGTTAAAAAATAAAAAGCACCTGAATAACAAATCAGCAGCCTCTGGTTAAACAATGAACAAGTCTGGGTGCCAGGGTGCTCTGTGCCTGTTTCATCTTGTTGTGACATTAACAAGAATGTTGACAAAATATCAGAGGCATTCTATTTTCATAGAAATGGGACTCCAGCTCTGCCTTTTACATTCAGTCTATTTAGAAATCTTTTCTCCTCTGTCATTTGTTTTAGATAAAAATGTTGCAAGTGTTTCCACTCTATAAATGATGAGATGGGGAGGAGCAACAAGTGGGATGCTCAGCTACAAAATTCAGAGGTTTATCATCTCCTTTGCTGTATTTTATTAATTAAGGAGTTTTTCTTTTGTTTTGTTTTGTTTTCTTCTCATTCTGCATGCCTTGTCTCTGTGTGGAAACATCAGCAGCCTTTTCCTGGGCCTTGTCTTCTTTTTTAATACCACAAGTTATATTGTGTCATTTGCTTACATGCACAACCCTAATTACATTCTGAGTCATCCTTGCCTTTTGTTTCAATACAAGATTATCCTTTGCTGTGAAGTTGGAAAATTCCAAACCCCCTTTGGTTCTAGCCCTATGGTCTGAGAGAAGGAGGGCCTCTTAGCGTTTAAATCTCTTTACAAAAAGTACAAAAGATATGCCCCCTCCCTTATCACAGAGGTTTCTAAAGAATGAACCACTCCATGGATTATCTTTTCTTTATATTTGGAGGCTCTATACCTAAATGCTCTTCTATAATTCTTACATAGAAATATTGTAAGTGGGAGATTTTCAGGCTTGTTTAATCTTTTTTTGCCTATCCAAATGATTTGATTTCTTCCATCAAACAAGTAAAAAGGTAATACTTAACTGAGAAAGTGAAGAAAACGTATAAAGCCAGACACGACACTACTGGTAGCTAATAATTTCATCAATAATGTATTTGGACATGCACAGATCTTTTCTTTTGGCAGTAAGTATTGGAGAATATAGAGAAAAAATAATGTAATAAATTATATACACTATATGACTATCAGCTCACTTACTACAGGTCCACATTTGTCATGTATTAAAGTTTGTGTTGACCTACTGAAAGTGCATGAAAATTAGCATCAAGTTATGTCTAAAGTAAATAAGTAGCTGAAATGTTAATACAATGCAAATGAAATGTGAATGTCTTGAATTGTTAGTAACATATACAGGTAAGCCATCAAACTCAGTGGCATCAAATAGGTAAACCTATAGTATTTCTACAAAATGGCTGAATAATTTTGGAAGGTGGTGTATTTTAAAGTTTCATTTTATGTTTAGTTTAATTCACTAAGAAGTTATACACTGTATAGATAGTCACTGTTCTGTTTGTGAAAGCTAAATTAGTTGAATTATAATACTAGACCCCAAAGATTATGGAGGATTTCTCTTCTACACTATTGGTGGGAATGTAAGTTGGTGCAGCAACTATGGAAAACAGTATGGAGGTTCCTCAGAAAACTAAAAATAGAACCATAATATGATCCAGCAATCCTACTCCTGGGCGTATGCCTGGACAAAATTATAATTAAAAAGATACATTCACCCCTGTGTTCATAACAGCACTATTCACAATAGTCAAGACATAGAAACCACCTAAATGTCCATTGACAGATGAATGGATACAGAAGATGTGCTACATGTATACAATGGAATACTGCTAAGTCACTTCAGTCGTGTCCGACTCTGTGTGACCCCCTAGATGGCAGCCCACCAGNTTCTGAGTCATCCTTGCCTTTTGTTTCAATACAAGATTATCCTTTGCTGTGAAGTTGGAAAATTCCAAACCCCCTTTGGTTCTAGCCCTATGGTCTGAGAGAAGGAGGGCCTCTTAGCGTTTAAATCTCTTTACAAAAAGTACAAAAGATATGCCCCCTCCCTTATCACAGAGGTTTCTAAAGAATGAACCACTCCATGGATTATCTTTTCTTTATATTTGGAGGCTCTATACCTAAATGCTCTTCTATAATTCTTACATAGAAATATTGTAAGTGGGAGATTTTCAGGCTTGTTTAATCTTTTTTTGCCTATCCAAATGATTTGATTTCTTCCATCAAACAAGTAAAAAGGT
The DNA here is from genome assembly GCA_006410875.1 of Neotragus pygmaeus. NCBI lineage: Eukaryota > Metazoa > Chordata > Mammalia > Artiodactyla > Bovidae > Neotragus > Neotragus pygmaeus. Next base: position 24,045 of record SJYV01050897.1, on the reverse strand, counting down.
AATACTTAACTGAGAAAGTGAAGAAAACGTATAAAGCCAGACACGACACTACTGGTAGCTAATAATTTCATCAATAATGTATTTGGACATGCACAGATCTTTTCTTTTGGCAGTAAGTATTGGAGAATATAGAGAAAAAATAATGTAATAAATTATATACACTATATGACTATCAGCTCACTTACTACAGGTCCACATTTGTCATGTATTAAAGTTTGTGTTGACCTACTGAAAGTGCATGAAAATTAGCATCAAGTTATGTCTAAAGTAAATAAGTAGCTGAAATGTTAATACAATGCAAATGAAATGTGAATGTCTTGAATTGTTAGTAACATATACAGGTAAGCCATCAAACTCAGTGGCATCAAATAGGTAAACCTATAGTATTTCTACAAAATGGCTGAATAATTTTGGAAGGTGGTGTATTTTAAAGTTTCATTTTATGTTTAGTTTAATTCACTAAGAAGTTATACACTGTATAGATAGTCACTGTTCTGTTTGTGAAAGCTAAATTAGTTGAATTATAATACTAGACCCCAAAGATTATGGAGGATTTCTCTTCTACACTATTGGTGGGAATGTAAGTTGGTGCAGCAACTATGGAAAACAGTATGGAGGTTCCTCAGAAAACTAAAAATAGAACCATAATATGATCCAGCAATCCTACTCCTGGGCGTATGCCTGGACAAAATTATAATTAAAAAGATACATTCACCCCTGTGTTCATAACAGCACTATTCACAATAGTCAAGACATAGAAACCACCTAAATGTCCATTGACAGATGAATGGATACAGAAGATGTGCTACATGTATACAATGGAATACTGCTAAGTCACTTCAGTCGTGTCCGACTCTGTGTGACCCCCTAGATGGCAGCCCACCAGGCTCCCCGTCCCTGGGATTCTCCAGGCAAGAACACTGGAGTGGGTTGCCATTACCTTCTCCAATGCATCAAAGTGAAAAGTCAAAGTGAAGTCTCTCAGTCATGTCCGACCCTCAGCAACCCCATGGACTGCAGCCTTCCAGGCTACTCTGTCCATGAGATTTTCCAGGCAAGAGTACTGGAGTGGGTTGCCATTGCCTTCTCCGTACTCAGCTGTAAAAAAGAACAGTGTAATGCCATTTGCAGCAGCATGGATGCAACTAGAAATGATCATGCTAAGTGAAATGAGTCAAAACGAGAAAGACAAACACCATATGATGTCACTTACATGTAGAACCTAAAATATGGCACAAAGGAGCCTACATATAGAACAGAAGGAGACCCACAGACAGAGAGAGCAGACCCGTGATTGCCAAGGTTTGGGGAGAGGGATGGGCTGGGAGTTTGAGGTTAGTAGGTGGAAACTATTACATTTAGAATAGAGAAACAGCAAGGCCCTACTATATAGCACAGGGGACTATATCCAATTTCCTGCGGTAAAAGAATATAAAAAGAATGTGCATATGTATACACCTGAGTCACTTGCTATACAGCAGAAATTAGCACAACATTCTAAATCATTTCTTTTCTTCAATAAAAAGAAAAGATTACTGGAGAATTTCTGTTCCCAGAAAACAAATAAAATCCCAAATTTTATTTCTAAGCCTTGAAAGATAATTCCAAAATTTTACAAAACATTTTAAGCCTGTTCTTGTCTTCACTGTTAATATATAGTTGACTAGATTATAATCCAGTGGGAATTTATTGTGGCTAAAGGTTTGATTTGGTGTATGTACCCAGCAGCCCTTACATCTACCTTATCTCAATTGCACAGACATGAGGCAAGAGTTGTATCTTTCTTTATTACTAATATCACCAGTATTTATTGTCCAGTTTTACTCAGTTTTTGAATGTCAAGAACAGAGTTATAATAAGCAGTAAGTTTAATATTTATAGTATTAATGAAACAATTATTGAATAAATTGAGTATTTACTGACTTTTAAATATTAATAATAGAGTGAAGGTTTGATATTTTTAACAAATGAGTTAATGAATTGTACTTATTTCTTACCAGTGGAGCCTTATTTCCAAGCAAATTATTAGGCAGAAACTTAAAATGTAATCTAGATGCAAAGCAAGGGGCTAAAGGAGAAATGGAGTGAGGCCCCACCGTGATCTTCTTCCTCAGCCCCTCTCCCAGAGGCATCCTTCAAGAGACTATCTGTACAAAAGAATACAGATTCAAAATAACTGCAACAAAACATTCAAATAATCAAATATTAGGCAGATAAAGTTGCCAAAACCAATCTACTGGCAGGCAGGAAAAAACATAACACTTGAAATTTGAATGTTTTACAAGCTGATGTAAAGATACCCAAATTTGCTGTATGCAAATCAGTTTAAGGATATTAATGTTAAATTACCAAAAATATGTAGACTCAAAATTGTGGAGGCCCAACCATATTTAACATGACATAAATATGTTGACAGTAGGCAATTCTTGGATAACTAGTGACAAATTGTGTAACTTATCTATTTTCATGATAGTTTATGCTTTTTTAAATTTAGGAATATTAATTACATTGATGAATTAATATCTTAAGCTACACTATTTACTTAGAACAGAATTCACTGTTAAGGGTAGTGAAAAGGAATATGAATTTTAAGTAGGCATTTTGGTATTTTCAAAATTTGCAAAGATTCTTATTAAATATACTAAGCTAATCTTTATTTTTATTTTTAGTATGTGACAACAGAATTGCCTTTTTCTTGTTCACATGTGCTGGCTCTTTAGGATTTTCAAAGACATTGCCTGGGTTCTGAAGATTAATTCAGTTAAGAATAGGTAAAAATCATTCTTGAATCCATTTTCCCAAATACACCTGGGATACCACATATCACAGTATACTGGAAGAGGACAACCATGTGAAGGCAATGCCTTCAATTCCATTAATTCTGTGGAGCTTTTTCTCTTTCTTTAGAGGATGAATAATGCAGAGCTGTTTGATATACTATTGGGATGAAGGCTCCAAAATTAGACCTTATACAAATTTATTACTAACTTGCTTATTATATAATAAGTGAAAGTTCTGATTTCCTTTCTGGCTTTGCAGTGGCCTGCTTTTTCTTAAACAATAGTTGACCCATTCTTCATTTTGGAGACTTACGAGACTTGAAAACCAGAAAAGAGAGGTGATGAATCCACTGTAGCCCCTTTTTGCTGAGATGTCTGAGCCCACTGAAATAGATAATGAAACCAAATGCGTTGTTTGTGTCCACTGTTTCCTGTGTCAAGTCTAGAGACAGCACCACAGGGTGATGAAATGTGTTGTACCTAGAGCTGGACCACCCGGGTGAATCTTGACAGTATCGCTTCTTGCTGTGTGACCTTGGGCAAGTTTCTCTATGCCTCATTTTCATCATTAGTAAAATAAGGTAATAGCACTTACATTATAGGATGATTGTTAAGAGTAAGCATTAGTCACATAAGTTACTTTTCATAAGTCCTACTACATAGTAAATGTTGAGCAAATATTAGTAATTCCTTGGGGGCAGTTCTGGGTTATAGTAATAGTTCATTGTTGAGAGCTTTTACCAACTATCAGTCCCTTTGGAAGAACTTTACATGTATTAATTCATTGAATATTTTCAGTAGATAATATTATAATTTTTGGACATAGCAAACAAGGAAGCTGAGGCACAGAGAGGGGAGAACTTGCCCAGCATTGCCCAGTGGCTCAGTGACAGGACGCGTACCAATTCCAAGCAGCCTGGCTCTATGACCCGTGCTCTTAACCAACTATGCAATCAGATACAGCAACTCTATGGTATCTCTTCTTGTCAATCTTCAAACCTTAAGTCTATTTAAACTGTTTTTCTGTGATAGTCTTTGCGTCTAAACCTGTAATTCTTTCACACCAAATGAGTTGCCCTTTTTCAAGTTTTGCTTCAGACAGCCATTTGTCCTCATCCTACCTCTAAAGCTTCGTGGTTAAATTGACTGTGACATGTAAGTTATGCTGCTGATTGAAGCACAATAGTCCAATTCTCTCTACCCTCCCACAGACTGTTACCCTCTGGTAACAGACTAAGGAATCCCACGTCTGCAGTCCCTCCAGTCATATCCTTAGAAGTACCATCTCTTGAAGTTACAGAGCTTAAGTGAATCTGACTATTTATCTAAAAACTTCTGAGACACAGAGAAAGGCTTACAGTTGCTTTACATGGGGTGAGGCTGCCTATTCTAAATATCTTCTGTTTAATTTAATGGCCTCACTTGTGGATTTTTCTGTGGAGAATCCTTCTTGGAAAAGCAAAAGCACATCCTGGAACTTAAAATATTATTTGCATGCAGCTTCCCTTTGTGGGTCATTCAAAGAGTTGTAAAAATGAGAAGAAAAGCCTTGTTTTCTCAGTCAATGACCTCTTATATCAATTCCTATGTTATTTATCATTGTCCCTATTAATTAAAATATTTCTGGTATTTTGGTTCAAGAACAAAACACTGCTCAGTTCAGTTCAGTTCAGTCGCTCAGTCGTGTCCAACTCTTTGTGACCCCATGAATCGCAGCACACCAGGCCTCCCTGTCCATCACCAACTCCCGTTTACCCAAACTCATGTCCATTGAGTCAGTGATGCCATCCAGCCATCTCATCCTCTGTCTTCCCCTTCTCCTTCTTCCCCTATTCCCTCCCAGCATCGGGGTCTTTTCCAATGAATCAACTCTTCACATGAGGTGGCCAAAGTATTGGAGTTTCAGCTTCAGCATCAGTCCTTCCAATGAACAGCCAGGATTGATCTCCTTTAGGATGGACTGGTTGGATCTCCTTGCAGTCCAAGGGACTCTCAAGAGTCTTCTCCAACACCGCAGTTCAAAAGCATCAATTCTTCAGTGCTCAGTGCTCAGCTAACACTGCTACTTGCGAGCAATTGTAATGACTCTTCTTCCTGGTCTCAGAGGCCTGATTACTCAGATGCCTGGGCCTTGAGATTAGCTGCCTTCATGGCTGATAAATACCAACTCCATGAGGTGGAAAGGCTCCAAGTTACCCTAACTTCCCTCTGTCCATTGTTCTTCATAGAGTGCAAAAGAGAAGAGAGGACAGAATGGGGTGGGGCAAAATAGAACTCAGCTGTACCTTTTCATTCTCCACCCTTGCATAGTGGGACAGATTAAAAAACATTAAGAAAACAAAACAAACCTCACTGCATATCCCCTTGGTTGACCTGAGTTCTCCAAGGAGTGCTAAGAATCAGATTGTAGGAACCCCAAAGATAGTGATAGGATATATATTGAAACAAGAATAAATTCATGCTGTGGTGCTCAAACTATTTAGGGGTAACTTTTTGGTCAGTGAAGTGGTCTGAAGAATTCTGGTGCCAGCAATGACTATTATAACTTTCTCAAGTTTAAGATTTACTTTTTTCATCCTCTCCATATTTTTCAACTTAAATCTATTGTGTCTGATACTATTCATCTCCTCTCAAGTGTTGTATACATGTGTTTAATCGCTCAGTCATGTCCAAGTCTTTGCGACCCCTTGGACTGTAGCCCTCCAGGCTCCTCTGTCCATGGGATTTCCTAGGCAAGAATACTGGAATGGTTGCCATTTCCTCCTCCAGGAGATCTTCCCAACTATGGGATCGAACCCACATCTCCTGCATTTCCTAAATTAGTAGGTGGATTCTTTAGCACTGCACCACCTGGGAAACCCTCAAGAGTTAACTGATAAAATAGCAAATACAAATTGATAGAAGTTGGGATGTGACCTCCCATATTTAGCCATATGAAAGTGAAAAGGTGAAGTTGCTCAGTAATGAGCGACTATGTCCGACTATGTCCGACTCTCTGCGACCCCATGGACTATAGCCTACCAGGTTCTTCCACCCATGGGATTTTCCAGGCAAGAATACTGGAGTGGGTTGCCATTTCCTTCTCCAGGAGATCTTCCCAACCCAGGGATTGAACCCAGGTCTCCCATATTGTAGGCAGACGCTTTGCCATCTGAGCCACCAGGCAAGTCTATATTGTTTGCTTTTTATCTTGGCACATGGTTATGGTGTGCTTTATCTCATCCATATAGCAACCACATTTCCTGCCATTGAAATTGCTATTGCTTTGTGTATGGAATAAACCAAGTTATCTGAAAAGAGGGCAATGGATATCGGATGTTCTGTCCCAAAAGGAAGTATGAAAATGACATTCTATTAAGAAAGGTGTTTAGTAGCAAATAGGATGTAAATGTCTACTTTCATTAAGCAGTATCAACATCCAAACAGATAAACACGTATATTTTTTATAAATAGTAGGTATTACCATATCTAGTTTACAGATAAGCAGACTGAGGAACAATGAAATCAAATAATTTTTAAAAGGTTACGTATTTACTTTGATAGGTAGAGAATTTGAACCAAGATGTTCTGAGTGGTTAACTCTAAAGTTCTTCATTTTTAATTAGATCCCATTTGTTTATTTTTGCTTTTATTTCCAGTATTCTGGGAGGTGGATCATAGAGGATCCTGCTGTGATTTATGTCGGAGAGTGTTTTGCCGATATTCTCCTCTAGGAGTTTTATAATTTCTGGTCTTACTTTTAGATCTTTGATCCATTTTGAATTTATTTTTCTGTATGGTGTTAAAAAGTGTTCTAGTTTCATTCTTTTACAAGTGGTTGACCAGTTTTCCCAGCACCATTTGTTAAAGAGAGTGTCTTTAATCCATTGTATATTCTTGCCTCCTTTGTTGAAGATAAGGTGTCCATAGGTGTGTGGATTTATCTCTGGGCTTTTTATTTTGTTCCATTGATCTATATTTCTGTCTTTGTGCCAGTACCATACTGTCTTGATGACTGTGAAACCACAAAAAAAAAAATAAATAAAATAAAGTTCTTCATTGTTCATGTCTTTTGCATTTCTCCTTTACAAATTAAAACCAATTTTGCATGATGGAGCATGGAGAAGAGATTTAATGAATGATACTTTCCTCTAAGTTTTTATAGAGTATATCTAGAATAAATAACCTTCTTTGGAGAGTAGACTGATTTACCATGTATATATAAAAATTACTATAAGAAAGCTACTGTTCTTAAGAGAACTATTTTCTGGAACTACTCTTGACTGGATAAAAGTTTTTTATTTAAAAATATGTCACAGCCAAAAATCTGATTCCTATTTTTGCATTTTTACAAATAAATGAATTACTTACACAAACTGCCTAGTTGAGGTTACTGTGATATGACTGTACAAATAAATATAATATTTTAAGCTAGTTATTTTATCTATATTTTTGCTTATAAACACAATCTTGAAGTGTTAGATTGTATTTATTTCAGGTAAAGACCAAATAAGGATAAAATATAGTCAGTAGAGGATGTTGCTTAATATTTCAGCAGTCATGAATTAGGATCTGCTTGTAGTATTTTTGGGAAAATGACTGTATATGAATTTTTAATTTTATTTTAGTTCTTAAGTATATAAAACTAAAAATTGGTCTCAGATTTATTTATGCTTAGAAAAAAAGAAGAAAAAATTAATAGGCACTGGTGAAGGTGAAACTGTCATCTCTTACTGACAGTCAAGATAAACTAATGGTCTAAAGAGACTTTGGTTCAAATAGGTGATTAAAGTTGACAATAGAAGTGGAAATCCTACACTCATCCCTCAACAAAGTTCTTAACTTAGAATTGAGTACATATTGGAGATAAGAAGTCTCCATGCCATAGAGAAAGGGATAGTATTTTGTGTCCTTTATGCTTCATAAGAGACTAAAGTTTACATACTTGAGTTCACAAATCAAACATGTGCAGTTTCGAGGGAAAAGGTCACTATGGAATTTAATTATACTGAGTGTAAAATATTCCTATATATTATCTAGTTTTTAAAAATGTCTTCCACTGTATCTAGTCTTGAAAGTCCTAACCTAAAAAGGCGGAGAAAGCAATGGCACTCCACTCCAGTACTCTTGCCTGGAAAATCCCATGGACGGAGGAGCCTGGTCGGCTACAGTCCATGGGGTCCCTAAGAGTCGGACACGACTGAGCAACTTCACTTTCACTTTTCACTTTCACGCGTTGGAGAAGGAAATGGCAACCCACTCCAGTATTCTTGCCTATAGAATCCCAGGGACGGGGGAGCCTGGTGGGCTTCCGTCTGTGGGGTCGCACAGAGTTGAACATGACTGATGCGACTTGGCAGCAGCAGCAGCAACAACCTAAAAAGATACCAAAAAGGTATCAAGGCAACTAAAAATTTCAAATAAACTCTGTAAGCATATTTTAAAATTGTTTATGTTTCAAATAATTTACCACATATTTTGAAGACTTCCCTCTTGTTCAAATGCAAAACATCTCCTGTAGAAAATGAGATTAACATGTGCTTAGTCTTTCTCTGATTACTAGGCAGTTGAGAAATCAATGGCAAAGGGTTGATTTTCTACCCGAAGGATATACCAGTCCTACCTGTTCATTTGATGGACACTCAGAATCTTTGAGAAAGGTGTAGTTTAAATTTTTTTATGTAGCTTTAAAATTTAGAACTAAAAAACTATACAAAGAAAATGCAAATTTTTAGTTTAAAAAGGTGGAAAGAATGTAAGTTGAATAGCTAGAAAACAGTGCCAGAGGGTAATTATTAGTTATATAGTCCAAAGATGGTTATAATACAGTACTACTGTATGTATGTATATGAGTGTATGTTTGTAGTATTATGTTGTAAGTAGTTTTATGTCTTACATGACATCATCCCATAAGGAATTCTCTTCCCTTTGAATCTGAGTCATAAAAGGCAATTCAGTTTCCAATCTGTTCACTACAGTATTCATACTTGAAACCCTGAGCTGCTGTGTTAGAACTCCGACTTCTTAAAGCCACCACATTGTAAGGGGAGATCAAACCACATGGGAACGCAGTGTGTAAGGTTCTCTGGTTAGCAAGTTCCCATTTTTCAGTTATTTCAACCCAAGCTGTAGCCATGTGAGTGAATGAGCCTTCAGATGATTCCAGCCCCTAAATCACTCTATTACTTCCATATGTGGACTTTAAGTCCTAACATTATGGAATAGGAACAACTCATCCCCGCTGTATCTTGTCTGAAATCCTGATTCACTAGAGTCTATAAGCCTAATGAGCATAACCAAATGGTTGTTCTAAGCCACTAAATTTGTGAGTTATATATTAGAGAAACTTAGATACATGTGCAGGGCTTACTATGGTACCCATGATTATGATAATCATTGGAGAGCTATACATTAGATTTGAGCTTTGCCTTCCCGAAGCTCGTCTTCCAGTAAGGCTCATGATATGGGTAGAACATCATAAGTGTTGGTTTTTAAGCCATCACTTTTACTATTTTTCTCTACTCTTGAGGATAAATATTTCACTTTTACATAAATTAAGATTCAACAAATGTAACTTGAAGACTGTGTGTATCTTTTGTACTCTTTGAGTAAAATATTAGTAAGGATTTCTCTAACTTCAAGGTAGTATTTGTAAAAATACTCTGAGCCTTCCTAAACTATTAATTCAAGTCAGCCAGAAGCCCATAATATCAAAATAATGTATTGTATAGTTTATGTGACTCATAATGTCTACATTGTTTGAAAATTTTCTGATCATTTAAAAATTGTAAATATCTTAGTGAATTCAGATTTTTGAGAATCAAGGCATGAAGCTATTTTATAACTATATGCTACTTAACCTGTAATGTTTAGGCTGTAAGTTTAAATCCAGATGTTTCTGAAAGCTGTTATTAAGCATGGCTGACTGGTGGTCTCCCAAATGTAAAATGAGTGAGCAGCATCTGTTCAATTCCCAGCAGTTTGGAATTTCTGCAATAAAATCCATCTCAGATTCTCCCCTTCTTAACTGATGATCCTAAGATCTTGACTTGAATGAAACAAGTATAGGAACGTTCTTTAAATATATGGGGTGCTTTGCTTGTTACATTATATAATGGTTCAAACTTAGTGGAAAATAGCATAACAGTAAATACAAAGAACATAACTATTTTTTTAAACCCTTTGACTCAGTAATACTGCTTTTGGGGATTGTTTTCAAGGAAATAATTGAAAAGAAGGAAAAAGCAATATATGTGAACATGTTCATTGATGGTACTCTGAACAGGAGTTTGGAAACAATAGATATTATTATTTATTTGATATTTACTATGATACCTTACACACATTATCTCTAATATTTTTTAAAAGATCTGAAAGGTAAACAGTGTTATCCACAACTTTGAATGAGGAAACCATACACAAGCTCCTACCAGCAGTCAATGGCAAAAAAAGTAGATACTCCAACACAGGATTGTATGATAAAAGACCATGTAATCAGTGATATCATGATTGAAGTTCTTAAAAATCATGTCGATGTATGGCAAAGCCAATAGAGTATTGTAAAGTAAAATAAAGTAAAAAGAAAAAAAGTCATATTTTTATGAGAGAATTCTTATAAAATGTTGAATGAACAAGTTTATATACCTGAAATATTGTAGTAATAGAAAATAATATCTGATACTTTTGAGCATTTAATATGTACTAAGCCTAGAACAGAGACTGTAAAAGATGTTATTTTATTTTATCCTCTGAACTCTGTACACAGATACTGTCATTGTCTTCACTTTAGGGAAGGTGGATGGTAAAGGATTATTTGTATGTTTGTAAGTATATGCATAAAACCACTGACAGGAGCACATCCAAAACACTCACAGTGATTCATTTTTAATGAATGGAAGGTTGGAATTGATGTTTTTTCATTTTCTTTTTTGCCTATCATGTTGTTGTTGTTCAGTTGCTAAGTTGTGTAAGACTCTTTGTGACCCCATGGACTACAGCACACCTATCATATTGATTGTGTAATGTGTGTGCCATTTTTATAATCAAGGTAATGTAAGTTTCCCCCCCCCCAAAAAAAAGGTATATCTACACTAAGGCCAACGGAGAAGGCAATGACACCCCACTCCACTACTCTTGCCTGGAAAATCCCATGGGCGGAGGAGCCTGCAGTAGGCTGCAGTCCATGGGGTCCCTAAGAGTCGGACACGATTGAGCGACTTCACTTTCACTTTTCACTTTCATGCATTGGAGAAGGAAATGGCAACCCACTCCAGTGTTCTTGCCTGGAGAATCCCAGGGATGGGGGAGCCTGGTGGGTTGCAGTCTACGGGGTTGCACAGAGTCGGACACAACTGAAGCAACTTGGCGGCAGCAGCAGCAGCATACTAAGGCCAAACACAAATAAGCAGGAATGAAATGGACATGAAGGGGACTTGAGCATGTTAAAATTTCCATCACTTTTCAAAGTAAAGTTTCTCAGAGCAAAAGAAATATGGAAGAAATAGTAATGGACTTAAAATAGTAATAGTATTGGAATTACTGTTTAGAAATAGTGTTGGACTATGTCAGTAAAGGAAACCTAGGAGAAATAATTTGGACTAGAGTCTTTTCCTTCTGTAGTCAAAGTTTACCTCCCAAACAGTACCTTGACCAATTCTGAAACCGTTTTATCATGTGGTGGTCATTTATTTATTTCACACCAATTTTTATTTCTTACTTCCTTCTCTATTTTTGTGGTTATTTATGTTAAAAGCTCTGATTGGTGGATTACAGACAGAAATTAGGTTGAGGTAGTCCATGATCCTCAGTTGATTTTATTCTTTTTATTGAAAGGAAGAAATACAGTATACATTTTTACTTAATAATTATAGAAAGATAAGTTATAAAACAGAAGGTAAATGGGTGAGCTTGGTTTTTAAAATATAAAACTAGGATTAAATGCTTCAGGATTTGATATAACAAAGAGCAGGAAGACATATGGTGGAGAGATTAAGGAAGTTATGATTATATATATGAAATTTGAAACATCTTAATTTCTATCCCATTGCACTTACATCAGGCAACCAGAACTTTTCAAAAGTCAAAACCTGATCATGCCCTTCTTCTGGTTAAAAGGCATCAGTGGACCTAAAGTACCCTCAGAATGAAGTTCAGATGCCATATTTTACTTAAGGTAGATGTTGCACATTGCTGTAGTTTCATCTCTCACAATTTTCTCCATGGTTCTCTATTTTCTAGCCATGTCTAAAATCCTAATCAGTTCAGTTCAGTCACTCAGTCATGTCTGACTCTTTGTGACCCCATGAACCGCAGCACACCAGGCCTCCCTGTTTATCACTAACTCCCAGAGTTCACTCAAACCCATGTTCATTGAGTCAGTGATGCCGTCCAACCATCTCATCCTTTGTCATCCCCTTCTCCTCCTGCCCTCAATCTTTTCCTGCATCAGGGTCTTTTCAAATGAGTCACTTCTTTGCATTAGGTGGTCAAAGTATTGGAGTTTCAGCTTCAACATCAGTCCTTCCAATGAACACCTAGGACTGATCTCCTTTAGGATGGACTGGTTGGAACTCCTTGCAGTCCAAGGGACTCTCAAGAGTCTTCTCCAACACCACAGTTCAAAAGCATCAATTCTTCAGCGCTCAGCTTTCTTTATAGTCCAACTCTCACATCCATACATGACCAGTAGAAAACCATAGCCTTGACTAGATGGACCTTTGTTGGCAAAGTAATGTCTCTGCTTTTTAATATGCCATCTAGTTTGGTCATAATTTTCCTTCTAAGGAGTAGGCATCTTTTAATTTCATGGCTTCAATCACCATCTACAGTGATTTTGGAGCCCAGAAAAAAAAAGTCAGCCACGGTTTCCACTATTTCCCCGTCTGTTTGCCATGAAGTGATGGGACCGGATGCCACGATCTTCGTTTTCTGAATGTTGAGCTTTAAGCCAACTTTTTCACTCTCCTCTTTCACTTTCATCAAGAGGCTCTTTAGTTCTTCTTAACTTTCTGCCAAAAGGGTGGTGTCATCTGCATATCTGAGGTTATTGATATTTCTCCCGGCAATCTTAATTCCAGCTTGTGCTTCCTCCAGCCCAGTGTTTCTCATGATTTACTCTGCATATAAGTTAAATAAGCAGGGTGACAATATACAGCCTTGACGTACTCCTTTTCCTATTTGGAACCAGTCTGTTGTTCCATGTCCAGTTCTAACTGTTGCTTCCTTACCTGCATACAGGTTTTTCAAGGTGTACTTGATGTAAAATCCTAATAGTTATATTATAATATCATGATTTATTTGTTCTTCTTCCTGAACTTTGTTCATTCTATGCTGCAGCAGTTTCCTTGCATCTTTCTTGAATAAATGGGTGGAGAGATGGATGGTTTATAAATATGTGTGATACAGGTCCTGCTACTCGCTAAGCAATGGAATTTGATAGGAAAGGTGACAAACAAAATGACAGAAATGGACTTCTAATTTTGAAGGACACAGACAAAATAGTAATAATGATGAGAAAATGTTTTTGTATTCTGTAGTTAATTTCATTATAAAAAGGTGAATAAACAAAACCTGGGGTGGTCTAGAGAGTGGCCCTCATGACTCTGACCCTTGCCTAAAGTTAGAAGGTTAATAAGGTAAACAGATTAAAGGATGAAGAAAGCAGCTAAAGAAGTAGGTAACAGAAGAAATCCCAAGGGAAAAATCCTAATAGCACTCAGGCAAATAAAAATAAAGCAGAAATATTTATTAATATCAAGGACAAAACTGATATTTAAGAATGGGGGACATTAGAAGGGTGCTTTACTCAGGTAATACATATTTGCTGAAAAAACATAAAATTATAGCTGAAAATATTTCTGTATTTGTGACACATGAGCTGTTAACTTCGGTTGACTTTTAGAGTAATTCTCAATGTTACAAATGAGAGGAGGAAAGGACCTCCTAAGCTGTTTTAAAATTTCTTAATTCAGTTAGAGGTAAAGAGCCCCATTCTGTCTTCCAGTCATTGGTATACACCACACATTTACAGTATAAAATGTTAGAGAATTAAGTCAAGTTACTTACCAAGTCTAAGGTACCAACCTTAGACTTGGTAAGTAACTTGACTTAATTAGCTTCTAGCTAATTGACTCAATTAGCTAGAAGCTTCTAGCCACTTTAGAATATACGCTTGTACTCTCAGGCAAGATGTATACTGTGCTATTCTACTTGTATGATATATATATATACTGCCTAAAAGAATTATTTCATTCTTTAAGTGTGTTTGATTATTTCAAATTGGTGGCTTAGATGGTAAAGCATCTGTCTATAAAGCGGGAGACCCAGGTTTGATCCCTGGGTCAGGAAGATCCCCTGAAGAAGGAAATGGCAATCCACTCCAGAACTATTGCTTGGAAAAATCCCATGGACAGAGGAGCCTGGTAGGCTACAGTCCGTGGGGTCACAAAGAGTCGGATACGACTGAGCGACTTCACTTTCACTAAAAAAAATTAAGCTCCATGGTTCCATTTTGAAAATAAAGATATCAATCATTTCCTTGAGGAATCAGTTAGGTACCAGAGGTATCTCTGTTCAGACGGGCGTTAGGTATATTAAATGTTATTTGACATAGATACTCATGTGGCATGCTTTTTTTCTTTCAAGCAACCTGAGTCTGGTCTTTTGTTTTCAATTGGCTTGTTATACGTTTGTAAATATGTTCATTTTGTGATAAGAAATGTGAAATACTCTTCAGCACTTATGAAGTAGGTCTTGCCTTATGACTCAGTTTTGTGATTTTTACAGCACAGAGAGATTCCTGTTTAACATTAGAAATATGTGTATCCTGATAGTCATGCAAGTTTTAGATAAAATTTTTAAGTGGAAATCTGGTTCTGTAAAAGCAGAGACATTCTGTTTGCTGAGCAAGAGTAATAGTCTTGTAACATGGAACATATGGATATTTAAACAAACACATTTTTATGCTTAGAAATAAAATATGCTCACTGGGAAATTCACATCTTAAAATGTACTCTCTTCTTATAGTCTCATAACTGTATATCAAGGAGTCTTATTCATGCAAATGACTACAACTCCTAGAGAACTGGACACCTCAAACCAGGTGTCAACCAGTTCTAGTGGTTGTGATGACAGGGAAGCTATTTATGTTCTTTATAATGGTAAATGAATGGGACAAAATTAGAAATCTATAATTAGTCAAGTCTTCTCTTCTTAAAAAAAAAAAGGCAAAGCAGAGTCTTTGATGTGTTTTCTCCTGTTTCATAATATACAATGTAATAACCACATATATGTTTGTGCACATGTGTGCATGTGTGTGTGTGTGTGTGTGTGTGTGTGTGTGTGTGTGTGTATAGTTTACTTTTCAGCATATGATGGATTGCATGTGTGAATTTGGCAGGCTACTTTAGCCCTCTTGAGCTTCAAATTTCCACATCTATGAAATAAGAATAATAATGCCTCCCTCATAACATTGTTATGGTGATTATGAGACAAGATTTACCAACATCTAATAACAAAACCTGACACATAGCATTGTGTTTGACAGACTACAACTTAAATGTTTTTTAACATTTTCTGTACAAACTGTACCCAGCCAAAGCTAAATGAATTTCTTAGGGATACATGGCTTCATAATAATCAGATGACAACTACTTTAAGATTGCCATGTTCAGATTCCAGTGACTAATTCTCTTGTGAAGAAGAATTTAAAATAATTTATAGATGCTTCTCCCTTAAGGAGGTAGGACATAACTCTTCACTTCTCAAGTGTGGGCTGTGCCCAGTGTCTTTTTTGTAAAGAGCACGATATGCAAGGGGGAAAGAGAGTAACTTTACAGTGGAGAAACCTGACAAATGCTATCTCAGCCAGGTGATGAAAATCAGTATCAACAGTGGTAAGTCATGCTGACAGTGTGTCTGCTTATCAGTGCTGTGAAAATAACACAGAATGGCACTGTCCTCTGTGGTCTCCTCCTCAAACCCTACAACCTCAGTCTAATAGTGACAGAAGTACCAGAAACTCTCACTTTAGGGATGGTCAACAAATATATGACAGGCACTCTTCAAGAGTGTCAAAGTTATCAAAGTACCAGGAGCCCAGGGAGGCATGATGCATAAATGTCATGTAATATCCTGAATGGGATTCTGAACCAAATTAAGGAAATCTGAACGAAATGTGGAGTTTAGTTTAACAAAAATTAAAAAAAGAAAGAAAGAGAGAGACAAGCAGAAACACATCCTAGGAAAAATGTGTGCTGTTTTGGATTTGATAGACTTGTGTGATTATACCATGCGATAGATTTCTCTAGACTTCAAGAAGACATATCAGATAATTCTGTAGTACTATGAATAATTCTCTCAGCAAGAATCTGAAAACAATTTTGGCACACAGTAACTCCTCTTTACAGTTACTTGAAAAGCAAAAACCTGCAAAATAATATATTTCAACTTCTCAGAACTCAAGAATCTTTTAAAAGATTCCTAAAATAAGAGAGATAAGGCTTTCCCTACCTGGCATAGAAACCTATGACACATGCTAATGTTTATGGGTAATATGGTAGTTAGGTGCAGAAAATATTAAACTTTTGAAAAACAAAGTCCTATATGAACATATAAAAATAAATTTTCCAGGCCATGAAGGATGCATTAAGTGTAATCTGATGTATTTTATTACCCTCCTACAATAATGCAAAAGAAAAAAATTAGTAAATTTGCTAATAAGCACATACTTGACCAAACATTACAGTCTATATGAATGTCTTTCTTCCATGCCCTTGAGGCTTATACCTTTAGTACGAAAAGCTAGGATATAATTTTTCTTCCAAAAATGTTATTAATTTCCTTTTTTCTATCATTAGAAAGGCTATGAGTTGTAATAGAACAAGAAATCAGAGCTATATCATTTTATTGAAATACTTCCTGTAAAAATATCCAGAAATTTTTATATTAATTCATATCTGAAAGTATTCTAGTTTGTAAATATGGATATGGTTTTAACTCCTCTATTTTGTAACATTTGTAATGAGCATCACAGATGCTTGTAATTATAGACTGCATACAGATGAATGATGAAATATTTTCTGCTTATTTTAGCTTACAGAAAATAGTTAAGGGCACCACTCAAGCAAGCCAACAAAATCTGCATCATGTTATTCTTTTGTATGCCTCATGAAAAGGTATTTTAAAGATGTGGTATGGGGTTATCTATATTGCCTGATGTCAGATCTCATTGCTTGGTCACTCAAGACAAATCTGTTGTGTGTTAGCTAGGAGCGTATGAAGTATAATTTGAAAAGTCAGAAATCTGACTTGGTTTTCCAAAAAAAAAGATTGCCATGATAAAATCTCATAAATTAGGGATGGAAAAACATTCTAGAGCTTGGCCAATTTAAGGCTGATTTGTGGACTGTCTTTATTGCCCTTTTTATTCTTTAGAGATGACACAATTAATGGTAGTGTTCTTCAACAGTGTAAAAATGGCTTTTGTCTTAAACTTTTCTGCAGATGCATTCTTTGTATGTAATAAAGTATGTCCTGGAATCTGTGCAGATGGTTTTAGAGCCTGAGATTAATCAAAATGTGTTCTCCACAGTTGCATTTATTAATTTGTTCATTCACTAAGTATTTATTGACTAGTATCATTTGTGCCAACTTTGTCCTGAAACTCTGGGGACAAAAGTGAGCAAAAATAGATATCATATCTAACTTCACAGGATGTACAGTCTAGGAGGACATGGATATTAATCAAATTAATAAAATAATTTTAAGCTAACACAATAAAGAAGAGATACAGAAGAGACAAAGACAGTGACAATATAAAATAAAGAATTGGACTTGGTCAGGATTTGACTTGTTCAGCTACTGATGTACTATAGACATTATAAACATTTACCTTAAAAAAAATAGGGATTTCCCTTGTGGTCCAGTGGTAAAGACATTGCACTCCCAGTGCATGGGGCACTGGTTTGATATCTGGTTGGGGAACTAAGATCCCACATACCATACAGTTCAGTCAATTCAGTTCAGTCGCTCAGTCGTGTCTAACTCTTCGCGACCCCATGAATTGCAGCATGCCAGGCCTCCCTGTTCATCAACATCTCCCGGAGTTCACTCAGACTCACGTTCAT
The DNA here is from genome assembly GCA_006410875.1 of Neotragus pygmaeus. Lineage (NCBI taxonomy): Eukaryota > Metazoa > Chordata > Mammalia > Artiodactyla > Bovidae > Neotragus > Neotragus pygmaeus. The sequence continues at coordinate 6,161 of SJYV01050897.1, read as the reverse complement.
CAAGTCCTTGATGCCATCCAGCCATCTCATTCTCTGTCGTCCCCTTCTCCTCCTCCCCCAATCCTTCCCAGCATCAGAGTCTTTTCCAGTGAGTCAACTCTTCTCATGAGGTGGCCAAAGTACTGGAGTTTCAGCTTTACCATCATTCCTTCCAAAGAAATCCCAGGGCTGATCTCCTTCAGAATGGATTGGTTGGATCTCCTTGCAGTCCAAGGGACTCTCAAGAGTCTTCTCCAATACCACATTTCAAAAGCATCAATTCTTCAGTGCTCAGCCTTCTTCACAGTCCAACTCTCACATCCATACATGACCACAGGAAAAACCATAGCCTAGACTAGACAGACCTTAGTTGGCAAAGTAATGTCTCTGCTTTTGAATATACTATCTAGGTTGGTCATAACTTTTCTTCCAAAGACTAAGCGTCTTCCAATTTCATGGCTGCAGTCACCATCTGCAGTGATTTGGGAGCNAACTCTTGAGAGTCCCTTGGACTGCAAGGAGATCCAACCAGTCCATTCTGAAGATCAGTCCGGGTGTTCTTTGGAAGGACAGATGCTAAAGCTGAAACTCCAATACTTTGGCCACCTGATGCAAAGAGTTGACTCATTGGAAAAGACCCTGATGCTGGGAGGGATTAGGTGCAGGAGAAGAAGGGGATGACAGAAGATGAGATGGCTGGATGGCATCACTAACTCAATGAACTTGAGTTTAGGTGAACTCTGGGAGTTGGTGATGGACAGGGAGGCCTGGTGTGCTGCGATTTATGGGGTCACAAAGAGTCAGACATGAGTGAGCGACTGAACTGAACTGAACTGAAGCTTTGTTAAGTGTATCTACAAAGGAAGCCTAACACAAATTATTTCAGGGTAAATTTCATGTAATCTTTACTCATTATTCATGATAAATATACAAAGAAATACACCTAATGTCACTAGACTTATGTGAGCTAATATATATAAATGACTAAAGACAGTGCTTTGTTCAAACTAAGATATTAAATATTACAACATGGCCTCAATTCAAAACACTTTTTGCCTAATGCAAGAAGTCACACTTGAAAACATGTTGATTCCAAGCTAAGGTACATCTGGTTACATTATTTGATGCAGAGGTAAAAAAATAAATCTTATTTATATTATGTAAAGGTAAAGACGTTCCCCATATGAGTAAATATTGTTCAGGTACCAGTCTCTAAACACTGATAATTACCTGTTCTGTCATCTTTGAGTCCCAGAGTCTCAAGTGAAACTGTTGATTTGGGATCTTGTTTTTCTGATATATTTTTTCTCTCAAGAATATCAGAATTTTTGTTTCCTTTTGCTTTATTAATAAGAGATTGATAAAGGCAGCAAACACTCTTCCTATATTCTAGATTATGATATGTAGTTGACTAGTAATTACTTAATGTCATATATGCAAAGAATAGACCTAAAGCTTCAATGTAGAGTGAGTCTGTGGTGACCTAAGTAAAACAATAATCATTATGGACATTTTAATTGTTATACTGAGTAGGGGTAACATTATATGTTAATAATTCATAAAATCATAACAGTACAAAGGGCATGATATAGTCATGTAGCCTGTAGACATGTTCACTTCTCTCAGTCTTTCCCACTTACAATTCTCTTCATGGAAGAAATATTACTTTGTTTTCATTCCCCCCTCATTTGGAAGTCCCCAGATCTCTCTCATTTCAAGAACAGAAAGAAAGCAATCCTCTTCAAATTTAATTTATGCTGCACTTGGATATTTTGTTTCCAGTGTAGATTATCCTCAAATGGTAAATCTGCCTATACCATAAAGGTATGAAGTACATGGAACACTGGGTCAAACCATGAGCAGAGAAAATGTGTCTACTAATGCTAGAGACAGAGCATCAAAAAGGCAAGAGAGTTCCAGAAAAACATCTATTTCTGCTTTATTGACTATGCCAAAGCCTTTGACTGTGTGGATCACAATAAACTGTGGGAAATTCTGAAAGAGATGGGAATATCAGACCACCTGACCTGCCTCTTGAGAAACCAATATGGAAGTCAGGAAGCAACAGTTAGAACTGGACATGGAACAACAGACTGGTTCCAATAGGAAAAGGAGCATGTCAAGGCTGTATATTGTCACCCTGCTTATTTAACTTCTATGCGGAGTAGCTCATGAGAAACGCTGGGCTGGAAGAAGCACAAGCTGGAATTAAGATTGCTGGGAGAAATATCAATAACCTCAGATTATGCAGATGACACCACCCTTATGGCAGAAAGTAAAGAGGAACTAAAGGGCCTCTTGATGAAAGTGAAGGAGGAGAGTGAAAAATTTGGCTTAAAGCTCAGTGTTCAGAGAACGAAGATCATGGCATCTGCTCCCATCACCTCATGGGAAATAGATGGGGAAACAGTGAGAACAGTGTCAGAATTTATTTTTTCTGGGCTCTGAAATCACTGCAGATGGTGATTGCAACCATGAAATTAAAAGATGCTTACTCCTTGGAAGCAAAGTTATGACCAACCTAGATAGTATATTAAAAAGCAGAGACATTACTTTGTCAACAAAGGTCCATCTAGTCAAAGCTATGGTTTTCCAGTAGTCATGTATGGATGTGAGAGCTGGACTATAAAAAAAACTGAGTGCTGAAGAATTGATGCTTTTGAACTGTGATGCTGGAGAAGACTCTTGAGAATCCCTTGGACTGCAAGGAGATCCAACCAGTCCATCCTAAAGGAAATCAATCCTGAATATTATTGGAAGGACTGATGCTGAAGCTGAAGCTCCAGTACTTTTTCCACCTGGTGCTAAGAGCTGACTCATTTAAAAAAAGACCCTGATGCTGGGAAATACTGAAGGTGGGAGGAGAAGGGGACAAAAGAGGATGAGATGGTTGGATGGCATCACCAACACGATGGACCTGAGTTTGAGTAGGCTCTGGGAGTTGATGCTGGACAGGGAAGCCTAGCATGCTGCAGTCATGTGGTTGCAAGGATCTGGACATGACTGAGCTCAACTGAACTGAATATGTGATAGATTCAGGACACACGTCCAAGTGCATCTGATCCTTAATGGTTTCCCTTTGTGTTGCCCTACCTTGCCTGTTTCTTTGTCTGAAAAGACCAGAGCTAGAATATCTGGGTTTCTCTGTCTGTCCCCACCACTTACTAGCTGGGTGACTTTGGCAAAGCTACTTACCTTCTTTATACTTCAGGTTTCTCATTTATAAAGTGAAGACAGTGATACCTGTCTCACAAATTTTGGTTGAAAAAAAGTGTGTAAAGTAAAGCACTTGGAATTACTTTGGTACATAGTAAGTATTCGATTGTGTGCTCATCCATTGTGCTCATTTGGAGCATGTTTTATAATAATAGGAGTTGGTGATGGACAGGGAGGCCTGGCGTGCTGCGATTCATGGGGTGGCAAAGAGTCGGACATGACTGAGCGACTGAACTGAACTGATCATTGATTCAGTAACCTCCTATTATATCACCACTTCCTAGTTCACTTTTTCTTTTATCATCTCTCTCTCTCTCTCTTCAAAGAATTATTGAGCATCTACTTTGTGCCAAGCACTTTTTAGGAGCTAACTTTTTTGCAACTCCATGGACTGTATAGCCTAACAGGCTCCTCTGTGGATTCTCCAGGAGTGGAGTAGCCATTTCCTTCTCCAGGGGATCTTCCTGATCCAGGAATTGAACCCAGGTCTTCTGCATTGCAGGTATATTCTTTAACATCTGATTCACCAGGGAAGCTCAGAAGCTAGCTTAGTCTATATTAAGGAACCAAAAGTGGCACAGAGGGTGCCCTTATAAATTTACATTTTAGTTGTCTTAGGTAGATCAAATAGACAATGAAAAATGATATGGACTTCCTATGTGGTGCTAGTGGTAAATAAACCTCCTGTAGCATGTTAAAAGGTAGTAAGTGCTATGAAAAGAAGAACAACACAAAATAATTTAAGTTGAGTAGATGGTGACCAGCAGAAGGCATTTAAAGAATTAATATTATTTCAGACTCTTGCAGAAGAGTTATAAGAATAGTACAAACCAATACCACAGACCTTGCTCCATTTGCTTTGTTAATAAGTCTGTCTACAAAAATATGTGCATATACAGACTTTGTTGCTCAACTTTTGGGAAGAAGTTGAAGACATTGTATCCCTTAACTTCTAAATATTTCAATGTGTATTTCCAAAGAATAAAGACATTTAAAAATAATTATATTGCAGTTATCAAAATCAGAATATAAAATATTGCTATACTTCTGTTATATAACCCAGAATCCGTATTCACATTTAATCAGTTTTTCCAGTAATGTTATTTACAGTTTTTCCTGGCCCAAAATTCAGTACAGGATCATGTATTGAATTTTATTGTCACATTTTTCTTGTTTTACGTGATCTCTTAATCTTGACATTTTTGAAGAATTCAGGCCAATGATGTTTGGTTTAGATTTGCTTTATTTCCTCTGGAACTGATAAGGTTATACATTTTTTAGAAGAAAATCACTAAAAGTATATTAAGTTTTTCTCAATACTTTGTCAGGTGTCACAAGACACTGAGTTGTTCCAGTGTTGGTGATGTTAGCTTTGATCTCCTGGTTGTGATCAATAAGGATTCTCCATTGTAAAGTCAACATTTTCACTTTATAATTAGCAAGTAACTTGTAGGGAGATACTTTAAGAATATTTAAATATCTGTTTCTCAGCACACTCTACCACCACTTTTATCTCTATTGATAATTTTCTAAATCTATTATTATTTCTAGCTCAGACGGTAAAGCATCTGCCTGCAGTGCGGGAGACCCTGGTTCAATCCCTGGGTTGGAAAGATCCCCTGAAGAAGGAAATGGCAACCCACTCCAGTACTCTTGACTGGAAAATCCCAAGGATGGAGGAGCTTCGTAGGCTACAGTCCATGGGGTCGCAAAAAGTCAGACATGACTGAGCGACTTCACTTTCACTTCTCTTTATTCTATAAAGAAGGCATTTCCTTTCTTTAATTTCTTTATTTATTTTTTTCATTTGTTAATTCAGACTAGATGGACTCATGATTTTTTACTGAACTCAATAGATTATGATCCATTTTTTATAACATTTGGATTAACACATGGTCCCAGATTTGATCAGTAGGATTTCCTTCAAGCTGGCTACTGTGACCTTTTGAGACATCTCCGTGATTCCTTGAGCACTTCCTTACCTTCTGATACACCGAAATATTCTAGTTGATCTTATTTTTTCCTGCTGCTACCAGAGAGTTAGCCATTTATCCAAAGAACTGTGTTTTCTTTTAGTAGAGAATGGTATATGGAAATCAAGACCTGGGCACTAGAGGTATTTATTCTTCCTGATGTAATAGATATCTATTTTTATCTCATATCTTTATTTCTACATGTTAATTTGGATCTATCTGTGAAGCATGATGAATGCATGCATGTTTGTATGTATGGAAGCCATTAGTTCACATTTCTGTCTCAAGTTCCTTTATAATATTAGACTGTATTTTCTGTATAATCGTCCTTCTCCCATACATGTAAGTATGTTCTCCAAAGGAAGACATTTGATTTTCATTATCCATAATATATTTACTTAATTGCATGACTCATAAAAAAAAGTTTCAGAATTGAATACTGATACCACTATAAAATGTAAACACACTAAGAGTTCAATATTTGCTTAAAGTATTTCTTTTTGCAATAAATATATGTAGTGATAGTCACATATCTTAAATGTGTAAATTGATAATTTTTTCATATGTGCACACTTGTATAACATATAATCCTATATGGTACATTTGTATAACCCCAGAAAGTACCCTCATGCCCCTTCATCACTTGGACTGGAGGATTGACATGCAATTTATTTATATTTTTAAATTTTAGGTTTATTGAGGCATACTTTACATGCAGTCCTGTCATCTACCAGGCTCCTCTATCCATCCTCTGGGATTATCCAGGCAAGGATACTGATGCGGGTTGCCATTTCCTACTTCAGGGGACTTTCCTGACCCAGGGATCAAACCTGCGTCTCCTGCATCGCAGACTGATTCTTTACCCTCTGAGTCATCAGAGAAGCCCCATAAAATAATAATAAAACTTGTTTTTTTATTGTGCAGTTTTGTTTTTTCCTCTTTTTAAATGTGTATATATATATATATATATATATATATATATATATATATATA
>SJYV01050894.1:0-25359 GCA_006410875.1 Neotragus pygmaeus | reverse complement strand
GGCTGAGTTGCAGACTCCTCCGTGGACTGTAGGCTGAGTTCCCATTAGTTGTCTTATATTTTGCAGGGCTTCAGGTTATTGAAGAAACTACTGAAATAAGCATTTGACATAATTGCTACTGGTTAAATAAACACGGTGTATTTAGTTCAAAGTTAATTATAAGGTGTGTCTTAAGATATAAAGAAATTCATCTTTGTAGACATTGGACCATTACTGTAACATTTTCACAGTAGAATAGCATTTGTTTTAGATTATTATCAAAATACAAATGTGAACTAGGGAATAGAGTTTATATTGTCTGAAAGCTGTATTTTGAACCATCCAAATAATAGAAACACGGGGATCCAGAGATGATGCTTGACTTTGTAGAATGGACCGGCCGAGACGCAGGGCGCTCGGGGCTGTCCCAACCGAAGAGCAGAGCACGGGCTTGGCTCGTGAGGCAGCGACTGGGGCTGGGGGGGCGCCGGCTCAGGTGAGCGCGGCCATGGGCCCGACCCCAGCGGGGCCCCTGCACAGTGGGCCCTGCATCAGAATCAGCCCCCATGTGTCACCTGGAAGGTCCTGAGTGGCTCTTGCCGCAACCTCCTGACTCGGTGAATGAGACCACATGATCCCACGGAAACANCCCCCCCCCTTTTTTTTTTGCTATTCTTTTGATTTACCTGCAGGCTATTACCGTGAATTAAAGGCCAAAGTATCATTTCACTAAAAAGGGCCAGAGCTAATTATTATGAAATGTTTGCTTTATTTGGTGGTTGCTTATCACTGATCATATTATGAGAATAGGACACAATCAGGCTGGAGGAAATAGTGGATTTCTCTAATTTATAATTTCACCTTAGAAGACAATCCTAATAATTTCCTCTTCACCCATACAAAATAAAAGCAACCCTTTCAAACAAACAGACAAACGAAAAAAACAAAAAACTCCTTTGTTGTCATTTTCTTCCCAAAGCCAAAAGAATGAGATCAAGTGCACCTTAGGAGCTAGTATGCACAGGCAAATCTTAAAGCACAGGGTGACAGGCTGTTCCTCTTAAATAATTTAGGAGTGCTTTCTGGGAAACAATATGTGATCATTAGAGAAATACTATCGAGAAAAGTGACTTCTTGATAAGAGGGAGTTCTGTTTTTGTATTTGGTATAGAATCCAGGCACAGCAGGCAACTTGCAGTGTCCCTGTTCTCCAGTCTAAGATCCAGAGTCAGAGAATAATTAATGCGACTGCAGCAGTCAGTGACTCCCAAGTGCCCAACCTGAATGGCTAGCCTCCTCCTTCCTTTCTCCTCAGCGTGGAAAGAAGGAAGAAACCTGCCACAGCTACCACAGGAAAATGGAAGAGGCGCCAGCAGAGCCTGAGCCCGACAGCCCTCGGGTCTGGTCTCTAAACCTGATGTGCTACAATCTGCCCATCTGTTGTTCCTGCTCTTTCCCATCCTTTGACAAGTTTATGAGTCTGCAATGTCTTCTCTGTAATCATACAGGACAAATTTAGGTCTTTCGGTTTTGTGTCCGATGAGCATGGGCAGTTTGCTTCCCTTCTCCCCAGTTGTGTCTGAGAGCACAGGGCGTAACCTGTCTCTTATACACATCTTCTGTCCCTTCTTTTTAAAGATGTTAAGAAATTAAAGAAAAATTGGATTTGGTTTATACACACTTCTATTCAGATTCTTCAATTTCATCTTGCAGAGATCAGCAGAGAGTTTTCTGGCTCCTCAGTGACCTTTAAGTTCCCTTGATCCTGATGCTGTGACCTCTTCTAACTCATTGGATCCCTTCAGGTTCTCTGAGATGTCACACACAGGTTGCCAGGCAATGCTAACAAGACCGGTCCTTATCCTGCAGTTAGGCATCAGCTGCTGTCATCACATTTTAAGTTATTATTACTATTTAACAAAACAATGGCCAAGGCCCGCGTCTCTCTCAGTGGGATACTCTCTCTGGAGAAAATACTCAGNTTTGGCCACCTGATGTGAAGAACTGACTCATTTGAAAAGACCCTGATGCTGGCAAAGATTGAAGGCAGGAGAAGGGGATGGTGGCAGAGGATGAGATGGTTGGATGGCATCACCAACTCGATGGACATGAGTTTGAGAAATCTCCGGGAGTTGGTGATGGACAGGGAAGCCTGGTATGCTGCAGTCCATAGGATGGCAGAGTCAGACATGACTGAGCAACTGAACTGAACGAACATGCCATCACCAGAAGCCTCAGTGGACTCTATAATTTGGAACAGGAATCACAAATGCACATAAATACATATCTTACTCTCACTCCCCCATCCCTGAGAACTGTGCACCTTTTGAGGGTATAGACAGTGAGCCTTTTTTTTTTTTTTTTTTTCTGTCTCCAACATGTAATAGAATGTATGGCATATTACAGCCTGGTCAATATGATTTATAAAAGTTGAGTAAATTTTAGTACTTATGCATGTTGCACATGTATAAGTTGACCAGGCTCAGCCACATAGAATTTTTACCAGAAAAATGTTATTTGAATGCTGAAATCTTAGTGTTAAGTAGATTGGTTTATTTTGCAGAGAAGTTTTTTTTTTTTATTATTTTTTTCTTTTATCATGTCAAAAACTTTTCAGGGTTGGATTCCCTCTTAACCAGTCCTTGAAATTCTCTGAGTATTTCTCTAAGTATTTATAGTTCTTCAACTTAAAAATTAATATTAAAAAAGGTCATAAAAAGACTCAAAAATGTACATGTCTATGACTTCTGTCCCTTCTTTTTAAAGATGTTAAGAAATTAAAGAAAAATTGGATTTGGTTTATACACACTTCTATTCAGATTCTTCAATTTCATCTTGCAGAGATCAGCAGAGAGTTTTCTGGCTCCTCAGTGACCTTTAAGTTCCCTTGATCCTGATGCTGTGACCTCTTCTAACTCATTGGATCCCTTCAGGTTCTCTGAGATGTCACACACAGGTTGCCAGGCAATGCTAACAAGACCGGTCCTTATCCTGCAGTTAGGCATCAGCTGCTGTCATCACATTTTAAGTTATTATTACTATTTAACAAAACAATGGCCAAGGCCCGCGTCTCTCTCAGTGGGATACTCTCTCTGGAGAAAATACTCAGGTAGATTTCCTGGGAAACTGATTTATTTTCTTTTCTTAAAACAGATTACTGTTAAGTCTGTAAAGGATAGACAAGGTCTAGGAGAGGGTAAAAGGAGTGTGGTGCTGGACAGATGAAAAGACACCACACGGGCCTTCTTGAGCAGATAAATAATCAGTATGTGCAAATTATACATAGGAACAGAGCAGAAAACACATTTATTTCTTGACAGTTGCTAAGACTACCAGTTGTTTTGGTAAATTCCTAAGTATGAGCCTGAACTTGAGTTATAGAAACTGTGTACCCCAGAGCCAACCTTTCAGTGTGAAAATGAGCTTAACAAGTAGGATTTTCACTTAGAATTTTAGAGATGTTTTGTTTTCTAATTCTTTACTAATGTCTGGCAAACACAGTGACAAGCATAATCACTTGGTCATTGTCATTACTTGATAAGTATCTGTGGATTGGGGTTATTTATGCAACAAACTTTTCCCATTGTGCTTACAGATGGAGTTTCTCAACCAAGCAGTCAAACCTATATTTATTAAGCTCCTACTATTTGTCCTTCAATGTACTTGAGAATTTGAGAGATGAAGTAGAAAACCTAACAGTTGCTTTTAAGCACACAACTTATTTGAGACCATAATTACACAATCGTTACCTTTATTGAACACCTACTATGGGCCAGGCACAGGATGAACATTTTCTAGCCTCTTTCTCCAGTCCGTACAACAGCCCTCCATGGTGGAAGCCCTTGTTATCTTGTCCGAGGTTACACAGTTTGTTATGGGGGGAACTCAAGTTCTATATCAGGGAGGACTGGAACCAAAGATCTTCTATTTCTGCCTATGGTATTAGCACACATGAACATATTCATGCATTTGGTCTTTCACTTAATATCTATATGGTTCTACCACATAACTGACACAGCGCTCAGTCCCTGGGAGAGAAAGAGAAAGTCTCAAAGGACCCACTGAATAAAACACACAAGGTTCTTTCCCTCATGGAACTTGTATTCGAGTGGGAAAGAAAAACAAGCAAGGAATGAAACAGTAAGCACACAACTGAGTAAGCGAACAAGCAAGCATTTATAATCTCTGGTAGTATAGTATGGTGTGATGAAATACAGCCAGGAACAGAGGAGAGTTTACATGATCTGCTCCAGTTGGCCTGCTATAAACCCAGAGTTGCTTACTTCTCACTCAGTGGACTTTCTACTTCATGATTTCTTAGAAAAGCCAGAATCTTCAAGCATTTCCAGCTGTGACATGGGATCTTATGTGATTGGCTAATAGTGCTCACTTAAACATCACAATGTACTATTCCATTTAAAATCAAGTTCAATAACTTTGAAAGCCAAAAGCTGAAACACATTACATCTTTGTGATATATGTAACTGGACAATCTGCCTCCTATTACAACTCCTCATTCTTTGACTTAGGTTAATAGCTATGATAATGATAATGAAGCAACAATTTCGAGAGTGTAAATACTATGCAATAGGCCCTCTGTTACTAGTGAAAACAAACAAACAAAAGCCACTGATTTTCTCCCTATGTCTTATGACTCTGAGATGAGAAGAAGCACAAAGGAAGGTCTTTTTAATTCTGTTGCCTGCCTCCCTTTCTCCCCTAACCTGCCAAACAAGGCAAAGTCACCAGTAGAAAGCTTAAACATTGCTGCAAATGTGAAGAGTAATTCTACTATTAAAGAAGAACAACCCAGGAAGACACAGCCACTAACAAGCGTTAAAAAAAAAGGCAGAACAAACCCTTGTATAGAATCTTGCTGACAAGTGCTATTAAATATTAATTCTATAGACCATGGAGACATCATTAAACAAACATACATACGCTGATGCTGGTCCAGGCATTTGTTTTACATGTGGCTGTTGACTAGGTATAGTCTTTTGTGTTGCTTTTCCAGGGAGAAGACAATTTCCCCCCTGCTTCTATTAATTGTATCCTTACACATCACTGAAATTCTCATTGCCTTTTTGGTTATTTGTCTTATCCTTTCATTTAATTGGAAAGACAATTTTAGGGAAAATGAAGTGAGTTACCTGACTTAAGACTGTCACACATGGATAAAAATGCTTCATAGCTTGATGGCGATCTTTTAGATTTCAAGAACCAGTGCTACACACACACGCATTTAGAGAAATGACTGCACTGGGTGAGCTTCGCCCAGCTTAATACTACTCTCCAATTTCTTCTCTTCAAGACTCTGTCAATAAAGATCCTAAACGCTAAAGAGGAGAAAAAGCTATCCCACAGAATTAACAAAGCTTATCTATGCAGTTTAGTATGAAAGCATGGATGGACTTTACATACTGTAAATATGAAGGAACAACCTCAACCTATATGGCATTATAGTCATGGGACTGCAAAGAGCCTTAGGGAGCATCTAACCCAGTGGTTGTCAAATTTCAGTAATATCAGAAAATCCTTAATAAAACACAGGCTGCCTTCCTCAGAGGTAGATCTCAGTGATGCCAGAGAATTTGCATTTCTGACAAGCTCCCAGGAAATGTGGATGCTGCTGATCTGGGACCATGCTTGAATCTAGTCTGGGGATGGTGGTTTAGTCCCTAAATCGTGTCTGACTCTTGTGACCCCATGGATTGTAGCCCGCCAGGCTCCTCTGTCCATGGGATTTCCCAGGCAAGAATACTGGATTGGGTTGGCATTTCCTTCTCAAGGGAATCTTCCCACCCAGGGATCGAACTCATATCTCCTGCATTGCAGGCAGATTCTTTACCACTGCACAGCCAGGGTAGCCCATGGATTTAGTCTAACCTTCATATTTTACTGATGAGGAAACTGACATCCTGGGACTTTACTATAATTTCCCATGGTTACATGTTTAGTTAAAGGCTGATACACCATTGGAACATGAGTCTCCAGAGCCTAGACCATGCTTTTCCCATTATACCAAGGAGAATTTTAGACAGATATCATGGGAGGATTTCACTTCTGTCACTGTATCAGAAAATCACTCTCTGGGTTAATCATTCTGCTGAGGAATTCTAGAATCATTCGGTGGTAGAGCAGAGGAGCACAGAAGCGATCTCTTAGACCTAGGGCTCTCTTACAGGGCAATATCCAGCCTTGGGATGCCTGTGGCATGTGCTACATCACAGCCAGCGACAGAGATGGAATCAGAATCCCAGGACGGGGCGCTTTCTGCCAGCTGCTCAACCATATGGGACAAACATCAACTGCCTCTGCAGGACGCTGGGGCCAAGTGAAAACATGGTAACAATCGCTTGCCTACTTTTAAGACAGACTTGGTCCAAGCAGAAACATAGCCAGGAGGGACGCTTCAAAACCTCCTAGAGAATACATCCCGTAACACCGTGTACTCCAAGGGCCTCTCGGGGGTCTTTAGTTTTCATGGTACTCTTCGTCCACCATAAAAGAGGAAACATGGTCTTTTATCCTTACATTGACATGAAGACCAGTATAATCCAGGCTGCCTTCATGATTCCATTTCCATTAGGATTTCTTCTGATTCTAAAAGAAATTACCATGCAAGCTTTCTCGTGGGCCCCTCCAAAAGCAGGCACGATGTCAAATGTCCCAGTGGGTGAGCGGTCGCGGAGGAGCCCAGCATTTTGCTGAACGCTCTGGCCTGGAGACAAAGGGGCGGGCCTCCATGGCCGTCGGGGCAGAATCTGGGAGCAGCGAAGGCCGGACCGCCTGGAGCAGCGCGCAGGTGCAGGTGGCCGGCGCCGGCGGAGGCGGCCTGGACCGTGGGGCGGTAGCCGGGCTGCGGATGCAGGAAGCGCGATTCCCCGAGCGGGTGCAGCTCCTGCGACCCGCTTGCGCCGAGGAGGCGCGGCCCGGCTCCCAGGATGCTGCGCACACAACAGAGGGGAGTGCGATCCTGGGCTTTTTTCTTTTTGCATACAATTATAGTGATGGCATCATTTTTTTTGAAACAAACTGTCCATAAATGTCACTGAAAATCCGGGTCTCCTTTTATTAAAACTGAAAAATGTGTATAAATGTAAATAACAAATGACTGATACAGGGATAAGAACACCAGAGCGGCTGCTGGCGTCTCTCTCTTTCTCTCTTTTTTTTCTCTCTTCCTCATGTAATTTGCATTAATAAAGAGGCTGTTCCTTGTCGGAATGTGTTTCATCCGGTTTAAAATCCCAGGGCGATCCACTAGGAAGAGCTCTGGGAGAATCCAACTGTCAGAGCCGACAAGACAAATGAATCCCGGTGTCAGGAGCGTGTGGTTCAACGATGACAGATTGAGAAGAACTGTCCCCCTCTCGACAGGCGGGCTTCATTTTCAAATTAATAAATCTGAATAAAATATTTTTCCTTTCATTACGAGCGGAGCCTGTTTGACAGTTCCTGTGACAGGAGGGAGTAGCAGTGTTGATGAGAACAGTTTGCATGAATTCCACCTGGGCTTTTTCTGTTTTATTTTTACCTGCAATCTCTTCCTGTTTGCCTCTCTCTTTACCCCCTCCCTCACCTCCCGGGTCTCCGTTTTCCCTTCCCTTCTATTCCTTTTCGTCTTCTGTTTTCCCCATATTCTTGTTTCATGATTCTTGCCTCCCATCAACTCGCTTCGCTATTCCGCGCTCTCTGAAATGTCACCCGCTTCTCCCCCCCCCCTTTTTTTTTTGCTATTCTTTTGATTTACCTGCAGGCTATTACCGTGAATTAAAGGCCAAAGTATCATTTCACTAAAAAGGGCCAGAGCTAATTATTATGAAATGTTTGCTTTATTTGGTGGTTGCTTATCACTGATCATATTATGAGAATAGGACACAATCAGGCTGGAGGAAATAGTGGATTTCTCTAATTTATAATTTCACCTTAGAAGACAATCCTAATAATTTCCTCTTCACCCATACAAAATAAAAGCAACCCTTTCAAACAAACAGACAAACGAAAAAAACAAAAAACTCCTTTGTTGTCATTTTCTTCCCAAAGCCAAAAGAATGAGATCAAGTGCACCTTAGGAGCTAGTATGCACAGGCAAATCTTAAAGCACAGGGTGACAGGCTGTTCCTCTTAAATAATTTAGGAGTGCTTTCTGGGAAACAATATGTGATCATTAGAGAAATACTATCGAGAAAAGTGACTTCTTGATAAGAGGGAGTTCTGTTTTTGTATTTGGTATAGAATCCAGGCACAGCAGGCAACTTGCAGTGTCCCTGTTCTCCAGTCTAAGATCCAGAGTCAGAGAATAATTAATGCGACTGCAGCAGTCAGTGACTCCCAAGTGCCCAACCTGAATGGCTAGCCTCCTCCTTCCTTTCTCCTCAGCGTGGAAAGAAGGAAGAAACCTGCCACAGCTACCACAGGAAAATGGAAGAGGCGCCAGCAGAGCCTGAGCCCGACAGCCCTCGGGTCTGGTCTCTAAACCTGATGTGCTACAATCTGCCCATCTGTTGTTCCTGCTCTTTCCCATCCTTTGACAAGTTTATGAGTCTGCAATGTCTTCTCTGTAATCATACAGGACAAATTTAGGTCTTTCGGTTTTGTGTCCGATGAGCATGGGCAGTTTGCTTCCCTTCTCCCCAGTTGTGTCTGAGAGCACAGGGCGTAACAGTACAATGACTGTGTTTGGTAAACGTAGATGGAATTTTCAAACAAATTTAGGAAAATGTCCTTGAGCACATGAGTGTGTGCATGCATGTGTGTGTGTGTGTGTGTGTGTGTGTGTGTGTGTATCATATTTTGGGTTCAATTTGTGAAATAAATTATTTAACTGGAAGAAATTAAGACCATAGCAAAATCAGGAGAGCTTTCTGAATCCCCATAGGTATGACAAACTGCACTAGCAGGAAGAATAGTTGTAATACTCAAATTTTTCAGAGAGGTGACTTTAATTTTGCTGAAATCCCAGATTAATCACTAGAATAAATAGAAAAGACATCCACTAAATGGTCAAAAGCAGGCCATCACTGGGAGGATGGGAGGAAGTTTGATGGTCAGTATCAAGATTCTAGAAGTTTTTACCCAGGTTGTTGCGGTCACTTTATTATACACCTCCAGAATTGTACTTTTTCCACATAGATAAAAAAATATATTTCTGAGGCTGTCTACCAATGTCCAAACCCAATATCATAAATATAGATTTTAATGTTCAAGTAGCTGTTGCAACACTATAGGCATGTAGGAAAAGGAATGTGACTATTTCAAGTTTATAATGTATATTAATTCGTTTGATCTTCACAATCCCGGTAGGTAAAGTGGGTATTACAATCTTCATTTTACAGAATTTACAGGAAACTGAGTGTCAAGATTAAGTGACTTGTATTACTTATGAGCACTTGACTCAGAGAAGCGAGGATTGATTTTTTTTTCCTCACTCCATGTGCCATTACCTTTTCACCAAATTATACTGCATTCTGCTCTCTCTCTGTGTGTGTGTGTGTGTGTGTTCTGCATGTAGAAGTCCTTAGGTAAACCAATAATAGTAGAATTGACTACCATTAATTTTCCAGTGGTTGGAAATTATTGCTTTTGAATCTTAACAACCCACATTCCATTTTGATGATTGATTTATATCTAAGTTTTTTTTTTTCCTTTCAGATTCTCTCTTACATTTTGTTTCTGAATAATATTCAAGTGTTTAAAAAACAGTCATGCCAGGACCATTACTGCCCTCAAACTAGCAATGTTATTGATTATTGAAAATAGCCTACAAAAATTCAAGATCCTTCACAATGCTAAAAATATTCACAACATTGAAATAAGACCATAATAGATAAAATGATTTATTCATTTAATTTTTAAAGATGTGATTCACTTTATATTACATGAACATGGGGAATTATGCCCTATTATAATTCAGTGAGCTGCTTACTTATTGAGTACTTGATTTTTTGACAACCTTTATTCCTTGTGGCTGTCTTAATAAAAGTGGACAGTAATTATTTTATAGGAATACTTTGAAGACATTTGAGGATAACATAACACTTTGCATTTATATGGTACAATTTTCAAACTATCACAGAGACACTGTTTCTTTTCTTTCTTGAATCAGACAGAATATGAAAGATGAATAAATGAATGAGTAAACAAACAGATAAACAAATCCCTTTATCTTCATGAAAACCCTGTAAGATGGGCATGATTATTGCCACTTTACTGTCAGAAGATGATACAGAGAGACCAAACGGCTTAGAAGATCCAAAAAACTAACATGAGGCCAAACCAAATTCAAACCCACACCGTCTCAGTCTAAGGTTCTTTCTACTCCATCATAGGTAGACTTGGAATCTAATCATGTCTTTTATGTTATTGGAACAGACAGTCACCTTGGTGCTTTAGGTAATACACTAAACTGGCAAATTGTATCTGGTATAGATCCATGCGGAGTAATGGAGAAGTATTGAAAAGAAGAATGAGTAACTCATTCCATGGGACAATTTTTAGGGGTTGAGGTTTCATTAAATGCAGCTCCAATACTAAGATGTGGCTCAGGCTTGGGATCTGGTTGTAGCTCCACAGGCCCAAGGTCACTGTGAGTGCTGAGAACACCAGAATCACTGGGGTACATGGCAAGCAGAGGTTAGCCCTGCCCTGGGCATGGGTGCCCTCCTCCCAGGTCTCCTGCACGGTGCTGAAGGAAATCAAACCACAAAAGCTTCTCTTGGTCCTTTACAGGAGGGAAGTACCAGAGGCAGCTAGAAGAGTAAGTGACTCACTTCCACGGTTCTGAGCTCCAGCTCTATGCCAAGCATGTGTTGGAGACAAGGCTAGAAAATGCAACAGGACTCACACTTGTCTTCATGGAGCTGAGTCACACCAATGCTCACAGTTCTCTGGGCCAAGTTCTCTAACAGAGGCACATTCATAGTGCTTTGAGAGCAGAGAACGGAGCAACTAACCAGGTATGGGCGATTCATAGAAAGTTTGTTTTAGAGAAATAGGATAATTTCACTGCAAGGTACATGTTATGGAATATGGTAGTGTACTCTTCTTATCTTTCCATTATTTACTTATACACATTCAATTTTCCAGTCAAATTGAATTACTTTCCTTTTTGTAGTAGTAATTATTGCCATTAATATTATTGCTATACCATTAATTAGGTACCTACTGTATAATAGCACTTTGCTATCTCTTCCTTGTATGTCTCATTTAATCCTGACAACAGTTCTCTGAAAGTTTTTTTTTTTTTTACCATTTCTTATTACATAGATGAAAAAGTTGAGGCTTAGAAGCCTTCTAGGTCATGTGACTAGTAAGATGTAGAGCCCGAATTCAAACTGTGGTTTTACTACCTTCTAAATCTGCATCATTAATTTTGAGGTGTTGTAGTCACTTACTGAGCAACTTCACTTTCACTTTTCACTTTCATGCATTGGAGAAGGAAATGGGAACCCACTCCAGTATTCTTGCCTGGAGGATCCCAGGGACCAGGGAGCCTGGTGGGCTGCCGTCTATGGGGACGCGCAGAGTCGGACACGACTGAAGCGACTTAGCAGCAGCAGCAGAAGCATAGTCACTTAACCTCATTTACGTGTTGCTTCTTTGCCTTTGTTTCATTTACCTAGAATTGCCTTTCTCTTTAATCCCAGTTGTCAAGGTCTCACTCAGGGCTTACTTCAGATGCCTGTTTCTTTTGAAATCTTTCCAGATTTTGCACTGCCAGAGTGGGATGTCTCCACATGAAGATCTTTGAGCTTGGAAATCATGACAGTCATTTGAGGATAATTGTGAAATCATGACCTAAGACCCCATAGTCCTGCCTTCAAACACACTTGCTATATCATGTCCCTCCTTCAAGAGATATGAGTCTCTGTTCTTCCTTAACTATTTCCAGGGAAAGGATTTCTACAGTCTCTAAGTAGTCCATTTCTTTTGGCAGATCGACATTTCCTCCACTTGATCTAAATGTGTTCCCTCTTGTTTGATATTCTGCTGTGTTAGAGGCTATCTGTGTTAGAGGCTCACAGATAATGCCCCGCCTGAAAATCATCCCTCAAATCCAGTACAGTAACCAGGCAACCCTTTTGCCTTCCCCTCTCTTACTAACCTTTCACAATTCTTGTGACCTTTCCTTCAACGTCTATTTTTCATCTCTTTAATCCTTTTGTCACTGCCCTTTCTCACCTTTAGCAGCAACGGCGAGAAGACCAGGTTCTGACACACCAAAATGCCACTAGCAGGTGGCAGGCACATTGGCATGCTTAGAACAGCCCCATACACCCTCCAGGGATTAATAATAAAAACTATTTGATGATGAAATCTGAGTGCATTTTCTTTTCAGTGAGACAGTGTCAACTGTTTTCTTCTAAAATAGAAATGAGCAGAATACCAAATTGAGCAGCCTTCATTTCTCCCTGCTCAGGAGGCTGTTGTGACTGATCTGGTTGGCGTTCCTCCTGACTCAGCCCAGACGGAAGAAAGCTTAGCAGGTGCCATTGTGCACCCCCTTGATAGCTAACTCTAATTTATGAAAAATTGGAGATGAGTACTTGGAATGCTTTGTTTTCTTTATTTCCTAGTGCAGTTGGTAATACTTCGGATTATTAAAGCAGATGATTTTAACCATTAACTAGACCTCCAAAATGAAGTAAAAAAAATATATGATTTTATATATATATAAAATTGGATGACTATGATGGGGCTAACAGGATTCATCCTTCTGACACTTACTGAGCCTTTCCTCTGTATTCTAAAGCTGAGGTGGTTTTGAGAGATGGGCGTAGGGAGAGAAATAAGGGTGCAGATCCTCAAAGTAATCTACTCCACAGACTTTAGTTCCCAAATAAGAAATCTGAGGCTCTGAGAGGCTGGATATAATTCACTGGGTTTTTATTGGGAGGATTTAGATCAGGGTATTCTTATTACACTCACTAAAGGTCTATCTACAGTATGATCATGCCACCTCTGTTTTTCTTCAAAAAGCACTATGTCAGTGCCATGGGAAAAAGAAATATAAAACTATGGTTCAGACATCCAAAAACAGTGAAATATCGATCAGGCAAACTTGGGGCTCAGCTTGAATTAGGGATGGAGGCCTGGCGACCTGCCTCCCTTGCCTTTCTTTGCTTCTCCCTCCTAGATGCCTAGGGCTTTGAAAGTGTGTAACAAAATCATTTCTCCAGGGAGATGGAAAAAAAAAAAAAAAGGAAATAGGAGAGTTTTCCTTTGTCAAGGAGAATCCATGTTAGTTAAGGTTAAATGTCAGAAAAATGCGGAGAGTTAGTAACGCCAGGGATAAACCAACAAGGCAATCAAATACACACTAAAAATCTGAGGGCATGATTAATTGCCAAATGAATGATTCTGTAATTGCTGTAAGAATTTAAATATGGAAGCAAAACTGTGAGGAAGGAGAGAAATTTTAACCTCATCTGCAAGAATGTGTATGATCTGAATATATAGAAAGCAAAGAGAAGAACTTCTGGGAGATATGGGGAAAATTTTGCATCAAGAAAAGGTAAAATAAGTTTGGATAGTAAATAAATCACTTATTATACTGGGGTATTTGATAAACTGATTTGTTAGAAATAATACTGGAAAGGCAGGTTTGAGTCAGACAATGAAAAGTGCTGAAAGTCAGGTCAAGGAAAATGGAATTTATTTTAATTTCTTAGTATTGAGTTGTTTCAGTATTACCCAAAGAGCCAGCCTGTAAGAACTGGTCCACACACCTTCCCTGGGTGGATTTTTTTTTTTTTTTGGATATCTTTCACATAGTCTCTAATTTCTGAACCAACAGTGACACCTACCACTTGTTCTAGTTCAGTTTGGCAAGTATTTTTTCAAGAGTATGTCCCTCTATCCCCCAATCTCATTCCTATATCACAGAATACATTTATCTCCAACCCTGTCATAACAACTGACCATAAAATACTCTTTGACAAGTGTTGCTTCCAATTACTGTGGAATGTCATACAGCATGAAACCAATCTGCTCATCTGCCTGCCCCTAGTTGTCTAGTCATCTTCTGACTTCATGCACAATGTTGGTGTATCTTCCTATCTTTAAAATGGGGATAGCACTCAGGCAGCATGATTTTCACTGGTAGGGACATGACTATCCTAACGTATACAATAGCAAATACCATACACAAAATAATCAATAGAGATGATGAGGATCTACAGAAAAATCTATGAGTTATGTGGGACAAGAAAGGAGACTGAGCTGTGCTACTTGACATGTGGTTAGGGGAAAAGAGCTAATAGACATAGAAAAAAATCACACAGGGTATAGAGAGGGAAGATGCTAGTCTGAAGAATTACTTAATTGAGAATTATTTGATTATATTCAATAGTCTATATGATATTCATGACAGTCTTGTTATTAGATTGACACTAAAAGAATCTCAAAAGAAGGATCCACTTCTAAATGATGAAAAGTTAGTTGCTGGCAAGAACTACACAATGGGCTAGAAAGAAAATAAGGTGAATTAATAACAACGACCACATTTTGGAAGTCACTATGAATCTTTGAGCAGAATAGTTTAAGAGCCCCTCCAGGGCTTCCCAGGTGGCACTAGTGATAAAGAACCCTCCTGCCAAGGCAGGAGATATAAGACATATGGGTTCGGAAGATCCCTTGGAGAAAGAAGATCATGGAAACCCACTCCAGTGTTCATGCCTGGAGAATCCCATGGACAGAGGAGCCTGGAAGGAAGTCAAGACACAATTGAAGTGACTTAGCACACATGCACGCATATACTTACATGAAGTGTAAAAAGTACTGGAAAGGTCACTACGTGCCCATAGGGAGAGGCAGTGTGCTAACCTTGGCCTTATTGCAAAATGTATGATTTGCAGTAAATTACCTACAGAGGTGATTTTCTGGAGATGAGACAACATGTAGTCTAAGAAAATATCTATGGAGTTTACCACAGAACACTGAAAAAGTTGTGAAATTTTGTGGAGTATTTTCCAACTTGAGCTCTCAAATTTTATAACTTTGAAATCTTCTGTCATGTAAACCAGAGTGATTACTTAGTTTTTCCTAAAGAATCTTTGCTAGATGACCTCAGGAACTTTTAATGTGTGGCTTCAATTTTCTACTGCGTTTAGAAAAAGACAGGTTAGCAGTTTTTCTTTATAGTACATATATATGTTTAAATGATAGGGTCTAGATTACAATAGTTGACAACTTTTTACATTATTTACATTATCAATTGCTTTTGAATACATCTATTATAAAAATTTTATTATAACATAATAAACAATAAAAAATAAGAATAAAGATGTGTATCTTAAAGAAACAAGTCAATTACTGAAGTAGTAATTTATAACCTATAGAAGCCATAGCCAGAATTTAAATCTAGATCCTCTGACTCCAAATTTCACGCTTTCTAATCTATCATCCAGCCATCATATCACATGTAAATATACAGTCTAATGCAAGATATCTGAATATTTTAGTTGAGATTTTTAGCTTTGTTTATAAAGACACATAGCACTTTTTTTTTTTAATCTTTAATTAATTAATTAATTTATTTATTTTTTACTTTATTTTGCTTTACAATACTCTCTTGGCTTTGCCATACATCGACATGAATCCACCACAGGTGTACACGAGCTCCCAATCCTAAATCCCCCTCCCACCTCCTACCCCACAACGTCTCTCTGGATCATCCCCGTGCACCAGCTTTAAGCATCCTGCATCCTGCATCGAACATAGACTGGCACCTCATTTCTTACATGATAGTATATATGCTTCAATGCCATTCTCCCAAATCATCCCACCCTCTCCCTCTCCCTCAGAGGCCAAAAGTCTGTTCTATATGTCTGTGTCTCTTTTGTTGTCTCACATACAGGGTCATCATTACTATCACCTTCATCTATGAATCACAGGTTGGTTGGAAGACTACAGACAAGGTATATTCCATCTCATCTTTCCCATTTGTAAGGTGGGGTAAATGGTACCTGCCATCTTTGTTTCCTTGCAGGGTGGTTTTGATGATAAGTGATGCAGTGGATATATAGCTCCTTGGAGTAAGGAAGTCATATAAATCCAAGGTATTTCATCAAGATGCTCCTGATATTTACATAGCTCTCTTCTCCAGGGCATAGAGGGCTTTTATTGCTTCACAGAGCTCTAGGAAATGGAGCAGTAAATGCTCTTTCCAAAAAGGAAGCTGACCAATAAAGTGGATAAGTAGATGACCCCCACATGGCACAGTAAGGTGATAGTGGTATTTCCCAGTGATGTTCATTAATAATTGCTAGTAATAATTGGTCCAGTGAGTCTAGCCTGCTGCTGGCTATCACTAAAGTAATAAAAACTCTCCTGTTATAGAATAGCCCATGGTTTCCAAAATGGAATTTATACTGAACTTTTTTATTTTTCCAGAGGCTCTTAAATTCTCAGATAACTTTCTCCTATACTTCCTTTCTGGTTTCAATAGAAAAAGCACAAAAATGCTGACTGTGGAATTCCTGGCCCTCAGAACAATGGAGGGTTTGAATGCTGCAAGAAATATTGGTTTCCTTGAGGCTTTCAGACACTTTTTTCTAATGACCTAAATAGCTTGGGGGTGAAAGAGAAAGCAAGAGGTGGGAAAGAGTTGACAAGAGTGAAAATGTTGCATTTTCAAAAGAGAAGTGGAGAGTCTATATGTGTTTTGTCTCACGAGGAAGAAAGTGTGTGTGCCTGGGGGGAGGTGGAGGGAGTGTGGAGGTAGGTTAGTAAGAATGACAGTATGAAATAGGGGGTATCAGGAAGAAGAAGACCAGAACCCTATGCTTATCTAAATTTATTTTTGGCTGCGTCAGGTCTCAGTTACAGCACCAAGCCTTCGTTGTCCCGCAGCATGTGAGATTTTAGCTTCTCCACCAGGGATTGAATCTGTGTTCTCTGTTTTGGAAGGTGGATTCCACTGGACCACTAGGAAAGTCCCCTGTGAGCCTCTATGCAGTGGCAGACACTTGATTCTGCCACTGAGTTTGACCTGGGATAGTTACTTAATCAACTTTGGTTTTAATGTCTGAATCTTTAAAATTAGAACCGTACATTAGATCTATAGGAGACTCTTTAAGATTTAATGTATCCTTAAATATCACCATAAAATTGCCTACTTACTGCATTAGCTATTTTTCGTCCCTCCACTTTGTGCCATGAGAAACCTTCTTCACATGAGGAAAGAGCAGCCTCGAATTCTTTATATGGATTTTTGAAGCTGTAAGATGTTCCAGGAGGTTCCAGCATGTTTTTTCAAGGCTGAATTCCCTTTGAGGATAACTGAAGGGACACTGATAAGGGCGCGAGACTCCATGGGGAGTCTCTCACTGTGAACAAAGGAATGACAAGTGTTAATTCTATTCTCAGACTCCAAGAACAGGCACTTGAGCGGAGAGATCAAATTAGCCAAGATGGCATGTTCAGGCTCTCTCACCCCACGTTTTGTAGATAATGACTATTTAACAGCTGAGATCATTTATAGCACTGTGTATGTCCCTTACGAGGTACCCATTTGGTCAGGGGCTACTTTGTGCTGTACGGACGCATGAGCTCCACCCAAAAATCTGGTGGCAATCCTGCTGTGTCACCGCGGTGTCTGTTGGGTCAGCCATGAGAGGAGAGACTATAGTGTGCCTGCTGCTATGGCTGCTGTGCCAACCAGGGGAGAATAAATGTGTCTGCATTTCCTATGGCTCTCCTAGTCTCCTTCCAGCCTCTTAGCTCATGCCTTGCCTACCCTGGGTTCAACTAACAGTGTGCACAGCATGAACGGTAATACAATTGGCATAGTGAGCAGGATACCCAGTGGGTAGAGGAGCTTGAGGTGCCTCTGGATGGAGGAAGCCAGTGGCTACCAGAGAGCATGTGGCACTGTATGGCTATGGTCCTTTCAGTGTAGGCTCTGGTGGAAGCCTGGGAGGTGGTGGATAGCAATGAAAAGGCATTACAGGGGTGAGTTCCTATTTGCCAAACAAGGCAGCACTGGGCTGCTGCTGGCACCATGGGTGGATTTTCCCGACTGCCCTGAAGGTGAATATGGATAGTGCTCTCTGTGATGCGGTGTCAGTGTGCAATGTGCAGAGACCCTTGGAAGAACTAGAACACTGGCTTTAGAGCAAGAACCCCATGGCCCAGAAAGAGCCAGTATCTCAGACTGCGAGGCGGTAAGTGATGGTGATGATGAACGTTATGAGACTGCATGTCGCTGCTTGGCATTGAGGCCCATTGTACAGCAGAAAGTGAAGCATAAGCAGTCTATGGCCCAGAGGGGAGAGGATTCTCGAGGGGCCCCCTGTGTGACTGAATTCACAACATATCGACCATATCTTCAGGCAGAGTTGGTCAACTTGCATAAAAAGTTTTGGCAAAAGCAAGGGGAACCTTGACAGCTTGGCTTTTGTGACTCTGGGACACAGGAGTGGGCCTGGCACTTGTGGGAGGTTGTTGCAGGTTCTGCAACACTCTTGTTGCTGGTCCTTACTAGAGAAGCAAGGGATGGCGTGTGAGATACCATTTTGAAAGTGTGAAGACCCCAGACGGGGCCCAAGCTGCAAGGGGCCCATCTGGGTTTCGCAGATGCAACTGGGACCTGATTTGTGTGAAAGTATACTCAACTCACTCTAGTACGCTTGCCTGGAAAATCCCACAGACAGAGGAGCTTGGTGTGGGCTACTGTCCATGGGGTTGCAAAGAGTAGGGCATGACTGAGTGACTTCACTTTCATACTGTAAAGTAGACGTACAAAAAAAAAAATCTACTTCTGCTTTATTGACTACACCAAAGCCTTTGATTGTGTAGATAACAGCAAACTGGGGAAAATTCTTCAAGAGATGGGCATACCTGCCTCATGAGAAATTTGAATGCTGNGCCATCATATCACATGTAAATATACAGTCTAATGCAAGATATCTGAATATTTTAGTTGAGATTTTTAGCTTTGTTTATAAAGACACATAGCACTTTTTTTTAATCTTTAATTAATTAATTAATTAATTAATTTTTTACTTTATTTTGCTTTACAATACTCTATTGGCTTTGCCATACATCGACATGAATCCACCACAGGTGTACACGAGCTCCCAATCCTAAATCCCCCTCCCACCTCCTACCCCACAACGTCTCTCTGGATCATCCCCGTGCACTAGCTTCAAGCATCCTGCATCCTGCATCGAACATAGACTGGCACCTCATTTCTTACATGATAGTATATATGCTTCAATGCCATTCTCCCAAATCATCCCACCCTCTCCCTCTCCCTCAGAGGCCAAAAGTTTGTTCTATATGTCTGTGTCTCTTTTGTTGTCTCACATACAGGGTCATCATTACTATCACCTTCATCTATGAATCACAGGTTGGTTGGAAGACTACAGACAAGGTATATTCCATCTCATCTTTCCCATTTGTAAGGTGGGGTAAATGGTACCTGCCATCTTTGTTTCCTTGCAGGGTGGTTTTGATGATAAGTGATGCAGTGGATATATAGCTCCTTGGAGTAAGGAAGTCATATAAATCCAAGGTATTTCATCAAGATGCTCCTGATATTTACATAGCTCTCTTCTCCAGGGCATAGAGGGCTTTTATTGCTTCACAGAGCTCTAGGAAATGGAGCAGTAAATGCTCTTTCCAAAAAGGAAGCTGACCAATAAAGTGGATAAGTAGATGACCCCCACATGGCACAGTAAGGTGATAGTGGTATTTCCCAGTGATGTTCATTAATAATTGCTAGTAATAATTGGTCCAGTGAGTCTAGCCTGCTGCTGGCTATCACTAAAGTAATAAAAACTCTCCTGTTATAGAATAGCCCATGGTTTCCAAAATGGAATTTATACTGAACTTTTTTATTTTTCCAGAGGCTCTTAAATTCTCAGATAACTTTCTCCTATACTTCCTTTCTGGTTTCAATAGAAAAAGCACAAAAATGCTGACTGTGGAATTCCTGGCCCTCAGAACAATGGAGGGTTTGAATGCTGCAAGAAATATTGGTTTCCTTGAGGCTTTCAGACACTTTTTTCTAATGACCTAAATAGCTTGGGGGTGAAAGAGAAAGCAAGAGGTGGGAAAGAGTTGACAAGAGTGAAAATGTTGCATTTTCAAAAGAGAAGTGGAGAGTCTATATGTGTTTTGTCTCACGAGGAAGAAAGTGTGTGTGCCTGGGGGGAGGTGGAGGGAGTGTGGAGGTAGGTTAGTAAGAATGACAGTATGAAATAGGGGGTATCAGGAAGAAGAAGACCAGAACCCTATGCTTATCTAAATTTATTTTTGGCTGCGTCAGGTCTCAGTTACAGCACCAAGCCTTCGTTGTCCCGCAGCATGTGAGATTTTAGCTTCTCCACCAGGGATTGAATCTGTGTTCTCTGTTTTGGAAGGTGGATTCCACTGGACCACTAGGAAAGTCCCCTGTGAGCCTCTATGCAGTGGCAGACACTTGATTCTGCCACTGAGTTTGACCTGGGATAGTTACTTAATCAACTTTGGTTTTAATGTCTGAATCTTTAAAATTAGAACCGTACATTAGATCTATAGGAGACTCTTTAAGATTTAATGTATCCTTAAATATCACCATAAAATTGCCTACTTACTGCATTAGCTATTTTTCGTCCCTCCACTTTGTGCCATGAGAAACCTTCTTCACATGAGGAAAGAGCAGCCTCGAATTCTTTATATGGATTTTTGAAGCTGTAAGATGTTCCAGGAGGTTCCAGCATGTTTTTTCAAGGCTGAATTCCCTTTGAGGATAACTGAAGGGACACTGATAAGGGCGCGAGACTCCATGGGGAGTCTCTCACTGTGAACCAAGGAATGACAAGTGTTAATTCTATTCTCAGACTCCAAGAACAGGCACTTGAGCAGAGAGATCAAATTAGCCAAGATGGCATGTTCAGGCTCTCTCACCCCACGTTTTGTAGATAATGACTATTTAACAGCTGAGATCATTTATAGCACTGTGTATGTCCCTTATGAGGTACCCATTTGGTCAGGGGCTACTTTGTGCTGTATGGACGCATGAGCTCCACCCAAAAATCTGGTGGCAATCCTGCTGTGTCACCGCGGTGTCTGTTGGGTCAGCCATGAGAGGAGAGACTATAGTGTGCCTGCTGCTATGGCTGCTGTGCCAACCAGGGGAGAATAAATGTGTCTGCATTTCCTATGGCTCTCCTAGTCTCCTTCCAGCCTCTTAGCTCATGCCTTGCCTACCCTGGGTTCAACTAACAGTGTGCACAGCATGAACGGTAATACAATTGGCATAGTGAGCAGGATACCCAGTGGGTAGAGGAGCTTGAGGTGCCTCTGGATGGAGGAAGCCAGTGGCTACCAGAGAGCATGTGGCACTGTATGGCTATGGTCCTTTCAGTGTAGGCTCTGGTGGAAGCCTGGGAGGTGGTGGATAGCAATGAAAAGGCATTACAGGGGTGAGTTCCTATTTGCCAAACAAGGCAGCACTGGGCTGCTGCTGGCACCATGGGTGGATTTTCCCGACTGCCCTGAAGGTGAATATGGATAGTGCTCTCTGTGATGCGGTGTCAGTGTGCAATGTGCAGAGACCCTTGGAAGAACTAGAACACTGGCTTTAGAGCAAGAACCCCATGGCCCAGAAAGAGCCAGTATCTCAGACTGCGAGGCGGTAAGTGATGGTGATGATGAACGTTATGAGACTGCATGTCGCTGCTTGGCATTGAGGCCCATTGTACAGCAGAAAGTGAAGCATAAGCAGTCTATGGCCCAGAGGGGAGAGGATTCTCGAGGGGCCCCCTGTGTGACTGAATTCACAACATATCGACCATATCTTCAGGCAGAGTTGGTCAACTTGCATAAAAAGTTTTGGCAAAAGCAAGGGGAACCTTGACAGCTTGGCTTTTGTGACTCTGGGACACAGGAGTGGGCCTGGCACTTGTGGGAGGTTGTTGCAGGTTCTGCAACACTCTTGTTGCTGGTCCTTACTAGAGAAGCAAGGGATGGCGTGTGAGATACCATTTTGAAAGTGTGAAGACCCCAGACGGGGCCCAAGCTGCAAGGGGCCCATCTGGGTTTCGCAGATGCAACTGGGACCTGATTTGTGTGAAAGTATACTCAACTCACTCTAGTACACTTGCCTGGAAAATCCCACAGACAGAGGAGCTTGGTGTGGGCTACTGTCCATGGGGTTGCAAAGAGTAGGGCATGACTGAGTGACTTCACTTTCATACTGTAAAGTAGACGTAAAAAAAAAAAAAATCTACTTCTGCTTTATTGACTACACCAAAGCCTTTGATTGTGTAGATAACAGCAAACTGGGGAAAATTCTTCAAGAGATGGGCATACCTGCCTCATGAGAAATTTGAATGCTGGTCAAGAAGCAACCATGATAATCATGATGATAAACAAAGATAATCATGATGGGTGTGATCACTCACCTAGAGCCAGACATCCTGAAATGTGAAGTCAAGTGGGTCTTAGGAAGCATCACTACGAACAAAGCTAGTGGAGGTGATGGAATTCCAGTTGAGCTATTTCAAATCCTGGCAGATGATGCTGTGAAAGTACTGCACTCAATATGACAGCAAATTTGGAAAACTCAACAGTGGCCACAGGACTGGAAAAGATCACTTTTCATTCCAATCCCAAAGAAAGGCAATGCCAAAGAATGCTCAAACTGCTGCACAATTGCACTCATCTCACATGCTAGTAAAGTAATGCTCAAAATTCTCCAAGCCAGGCTTCAGCAATATNGTTTGAAAGTGCTGCAGTCAATATGCCAGCAAATTTGGAAAACTCAGCAGTGGCCACAGAACTGGAAAAGGTCAGTTTTCATTCCAATCCCAAAGAAAGGCAATGCCAAAGAATGCTCAGACTGCTACATGATTACCCTCATCTCACACACTAGTAAAGTAATGCTCAAAATTCTCCAAGCCAGGCTTCAGCAATATGTGAACCGTGAACTTCCAGATGTTCAAGTTGGTTTTAGAAAAGGCAGAGAAACCAGAGATCAAATTGCCAACATCTGCTGGATCATTGAAAAGCAAGAGAATCCCAGGACTAAAGAGCCTCTTGATGAAAGTGAAAGAGGAGAGTGAAAAAGTTCGCTTAAAGCTCAACATTCAGAAAACTAAGATCATGGCATCCAGTCCCATCACTTCATGACAAATAAATGGGGAGAGAGTGGAAACAATGGCTGACTATTTTCTAAGGCTCCAAAATCACTGCAGATGGTGATTGCAACCATGAAATTAAAAGACATTTACTCCTTAGAAGGAAAGTTATGACCAACCTAGACAGCATATTAAAAAGCAGAGACATTACTTTGTCCACAAAGGTCTATCTAGTCCAGGCTATGGTTTTTCTGGTGGTCATGTATGGATGTGAGAGTTGGATTATAAAGAAAGCTGAGCACTGAAGAACTGATGCTTTTGAACTGTGGTGTTGGAGAAGACTCTTGAGAGTCCGTTGGACTGCAAAGAGATCCAACCAGTCCACCCTAAAGAAGATCAGTCCTGAGTGTTCATTGGTAGGACTGATGTTGAAGATGAAACTCCAATACTTTGGCCACCTGATGTGAAGAGTTCACTCTTTTGAAAAGATGGTGATGCTGGGAAAGATTGAAGGCAGAAGGAGAAGGGGACAACAGAGGATGAGATGGTTGGATGGCATCAACAACTCAATGGATATTGGTTTTGGTGCACTCCGGGAGTTGGTGATGGACAGGGAGGCCTGGCGTGCTGTGGTTAATGAGGTCGCAAAGAGTTGGACATGACTGACTGACCTGAACTGAACAAGAGCAACAGTTAGAACTGGACATGAAACAACAGACTGGTTCCACACTGGGAAAGAAATATGTCAAGGCTGTATATTGTCACCCTGCTTATTTAAATTTTATGCAGAGTACATCATGCTAAATTAGGGCTAATGAAGCACAGGCTGGAGTCAAGATTTCCAGGAAAAATATCAATAACAACAGATACACAGATGACAGCACCCTCATGGCAGAAAGTGAAGAAGAACTAAAGAGCCTCTCGATGAAAATGAGACAAGAGAGTGAAAAAGCTGGCTTAAAACTCAACATTTGAAGCACTGACATCATGACATCCAGTCCCATCACCTCATGGTCAATAGATGTGGAAACAATGGAAACAGTGACAGACTTTATTTTCTTAGGCTCCAAGACCACTGCAGATGGTGACTGCAGCCATGAAATTAAATGATGCTTGCTCCTTGAAAGAAAAGCTATGACCAACATAGATAGCATGTTACAAAGCAGAGACATTACTTTGCTGACAAAGGTCCATCTAGTCAAAGCTATGCTTTTTCTAGCAGTTATGTATGGATGTGAATTCAGTTCAGTTCAGTCACCCAGTCGTATCCGACTCTTTGTGATCCCATGGACTGCAGTAAGCCAGACCTCCCTGTCCATCACCAACTCCTGAGTTTACCCAAACTCATGTCCATCGTGTCAGTGATGCCACCCAACCATCTCATCCTCTGTCATCCCCTTCTCCTTCTGCCTTCAATCTTTCCCAGCATCACCATCTTTTCAAAAGAGTGAACTCTTCACATCAGGTGGCCAAAGTATTGGAATTTCAGCTTCAACATCAGTCCTTCCAGTGAACACTTAGGACTGATCTCCTTTAGGATGGACTGATTGGATCTCCTTGCAGTCCAAGGGACTCTCAAGAATCTTCTTCAATACCACAGTTCAAAAGCATCAGTTCTTCAGTGCTCAGCTTTCTTTATAGTTCAACTCTCACATCCAAACATGACTACTGGAAAAACCATAGCCTTGACTAGATGGACCTTTGTTGGCAAAGTAATGTCTCTGCTTTGTAATATGCTGTCTAGGACCTTTGTTGGGAAAGTAATGTCTCTGCTTTGTAATATGCTCCTAGCTTTTCTTGCAAGCTTTTAATTTCATGGCTGCAGTGATTTTGAAGCCCAAGAAAATAAAGTCAGCCATTGTTTCCACTGTTTCCCCATTTATTTGTCATGAAGTGATGGGACTGCATGCCATGATCTTCGTTTTCTGAATGCTGAGCTTCAAGCAAATTTTTTCACTCTCCTCTTTCACTTTCATTAAGAGGATCTTTAGTTCTTCTTCACTTCCTGCCATAAGGGTGGTGTCATCTGCATATCTGAGGTTATTGATATTTCTCCTGGCAATCTTGATTCCATCTTGTGCTTCATCCAGCCCAGCATTTCTCATGATGCACTCTGCATATAAGTTAAATAAGCAGGCTGACAATATACAGTCCTTTTCCTATTTGGAACCAGTTTGTTGTGCCATGTCTAATTCTAACTGTTGTTTCCTGACTGCATACAAGCTTCTCAAGAGGCAGGTTAGGTGGTCTGGTATTCCCATCTCTTACAGAAGTTTCCACAGGTTTTTTTTTTTTTTTGTGTGTGTGTGTG
>SJYV01050893.1:0-10126 GCA_006410875.1 Neotragus pygmaeus | reverse complement strand
TGGTGGGCTGCCGTCTATGGGGTCGCACAGGGTCGGACACGACTGAAGCGACTTAGCAGCAGCAGCAGTGTACACACAGATTAATATACTTCAGTTACTTATCTCTGTCCACTGACAGTGTCTACAAGCAATATCATTCCAGTAACAATTAGACAATCCAGCATCCAGATCTTGCTTTTTAAATACCATCCTCCAGTTAAAAAGGAAACAGGATTTCCTAAGAGAAATGGCTGATTTTCATATCAAGGCAGGGCAAGGCACTACAATTTATGTTACTGTGGAGATATAGACGAGTTAAACAAAAATAAAACCCATAATGCAATATCTTTACTCCCTTAGAATTGATTCTTTCTTTTTTAACACATTTTATGTGTTTAATACATTTTATATGTATACAAGTATTTTTACACAGTAATGATATAATTTTTATATACTTTTTAATTTTTTAATGACTGAATAGTTTTACAACATATGAATATAGATCTTGTTGGGCTGTTAATGGCAAACAATGCCAGATGAACAATTTTATAAACAAATTTTGATGTACATTCTTAATTACTATAAAACCCTCTTTTGCAAAACATTGTTCAACTCTTTAAGAGTCCCTGTTCTCTTAACTTTTTGCCCTTAACTTACATTCAGTTTGTTAAAATCTAACTAGAAGAAATATCTTGTTTTGGCATTTGGTTAGGGTTTTGGTTCAAAACTTTCGTTAGGAGTTAAACAGTTAGCAGTCCATACATGAAAAAAAAAAAATCCATCTCTTTTATATCCCTATGTCAGCATTCTTATTGGAGTTTAAAGGATCTGAGATACCATAAATGTAGATTCTTAGTTTATAGATTAGGAAATTGAGGTCTAGAATGGTTAAGTGATTTTCCCCAGATCAAATAGAGAATTCTCAATTATAAGGCTAGAATTCTTAATTCCAAGTTCAGAGTTCTTTTCGTATCCAAAGAGGCTCCNGGGTTCAGGATTGGGAACACGTGTACACCTGTGGCAGATTCATGTTGATGTATGGCAAAAGCAATACAATTTTGTAAAGTAATTAGCCTCCAGTTACAATAAATAAATTTAAATTAAAAATAAATAAAATCTGAAAAAAAAGAAGCAGTGGAACTATTGAAGTTAGAATGTAAAAACAGCATAATTCTAGCATGCTATTTGTAATTGTATTTGCCTTTATTTATCTGAATTATCTCACTTAGCATAATCCCCTCTAGGTCCACCACATTGTTGCAAATGGCAAAATTTCATTCTTTATTTATGGCTGAGTAACTTTCCATTGATGTATACCATATTTTCTTTATCCATTTGTTTGTGAATGGACATTTAGGTTGCTTCTATATCCTGGTTATTGTGCCTCTATGAAAATTGAGGTGCATAATATCTTTTTAAATTAGTGTCTGTTTTCTCTGGTTTTATATCCAGAGGTGGGATTTCTATATCATACAGTAGTTCTATTTTTATTTTTCTGAAGAATCTACATATTATTTTCCATAGTAGCTATACCATTTACATTTCCACTGATAGTGCACAAAGTTTACCTTTTTTCAATGTTTTTGTCAGCACTTGCTATTTATTATCTTTTTAATAACAGTCATTCTGACAGGTGTAACATGATTACCTCATTGTGTTTATAAGGATTAGNTTCTTTATCCATTTGTTTGTGAATGGACATTTAGGTTGCTTCTATATCCTGGTTATTGTGCCTCTATGAAAATTGAGGTGCATAATATCTTTTTAAATTAGTGTCTGTTTTCTCTGGTTTTATATCCAGAGGTGGGATTTCTATATCATACAGTAGTTCTATTTTTATTTTTCTGAAGAATCTACATATTATTTTCCATAGTAGCTATACCATTTACATTTCCACTGATAGTGCACAAAGTTTACCTTTTTTCAATGTTTTTGTCAGCACTTGCTATTTATTATCTTTTTAATAACAGTCATTCTGACAGGTGTAACATGATTACCTCATTGTGTTTATAAGGATTAGTGATGTTGAGCATCTTTTCATGTGCCTGTTGGCCATCTGTATGTCTTCTTTAGAAACATGTCTTTTGAGATACTCTGCCCATTTTTAATTTTCTTTTTTGATGTTGTATGAGATTTTATAGATTTTGGACATTAATCCTTTATTGTATATGCCATTTTCAAATATCCTCTCCCACTCAGTAGGTGGCCTTTTTTTTGGTTGATAGTTTTCTTCACTGTTGTAGTCCTATTTATTTATTCTTACATTTGATTCTTTTGTCTGAGGAGACATAGCCAAAAAATATTACTAAGAAGGATGTCAAGGAGTTTACCTATGTTTCCTTCAAGAAGTCTTGTGGTTTCAGGTCCTACAGTTAAATCTTTATTCATTTTGAATATGTTTTCATGCACAGTGTGAAAGAATAGCCCAGTTTGATTTTTTGTAAGTGACTGTCTAGTTTTCCCAACATCATTTATTGAAGAGTCTTTCTTGTCCTCATTGTGTATTCTTGCCTCTTTTGTTTTAGTTTAATTGCCAATGAAAAAGTGTGTGTCTTTCTGGGCTGCTCATTCTGTTCCATTGGTCTAGGCATTTGCTTTTGTGGCAGAACCATTCCATTTTGATTACAAAGGTAGTACAGTTTGAAATTACAGAATGTAATACCTCCATCTTTGGTGTTCTATCTCATAATTGTTTTGGCTATTCAAGGTCTTTTGTAACTCTATACAAAGTTTAGAATATTTGTTCTAGCTCAGTGAAATATTCCACTGATATTTTGTTAGGGATTGTACTGAATCTGTAGATTATCTTGTTTAATATGTTCCTTTTAACAATGTTATTTTTTTTCAATCCATGAGCACAGAAAATTTCCACTTCTTTGAGTCATCTTCAATTTCTTCCATCAATGTCTTATAGTTTTCCAAGTACAAGTCTTTTATCTCCTTGTTTGGATTTATTCTTAGGTGTTTTATTCTTTTTGAAGTGATTATAAATGAAATGTCTTTCTTAATTTCTCTTTCTGATATTCATTGTGAGTATACAGAAATCCAAAATATCTGTATATTATTTTTATATCCTGCAACTTTAACAAATTCACTGATGAACTCTGGTAGTTTTTTGGTGGTGTCTTCAAAGTTTTCCATGTATAGTATTTTGTCATCTGCAAACAGTGAATGTTTTACTTTTCCTTTCTAATTTGAATTCATTTTTGTTTTGTTTTGTTTGGTTTTTTCCTTTTCTCATGGCTATGATTAAGGTTTCCAGTACTAGGTTGAATAAAATTGGTGAGAGTGATCATCCTTGTCTTATTCCTCATATTAGAAGGAATGCTTTCAGCTTTCCATTGTTGAATAAGTTAGCTGTGGGTTTGTCATACGTGGCCTTTATCATGTTGAGGTATGCTCCTTCTCTACCAGCTTTATGGAGTGTAGTTATCATAAATGGATGCTACATTTTGTCAAGAGGTTTTTCTAAAGATATTGAGATGTTCATATGACTTTCAGTCTTCATTTTGTAACGTGATATATCACACTGATATGCAAATTTTAAACTATATTTGCATTCCTGAGATCAATTCCACTTTATCTTGGCATATGATCCTAATACTGTCCTGTTGAATTTAGTTTGTGAATATTTTGTTGAATATTTTTGAATATATGTTCATCAGTCATTTTGGCTTATAATTTTCTTTTCTTATGGCATTTTGTCTAGTTTTGGTATCAAGGTGATGGTGGCCTTGTAAAATGAGCTTGGGAGTGTCTCTCTGAAATTTTTTGACCACTGGTGGTCAAGTTCAGGGCTCAGGAGGTTCTAAGACTAGTGTGGTCAGTGAGGCCAAATTTCAGGGTGGCTTGGGGCTTAGAGGGCTAGTGAGGGGTTGCTGTTCTCCCTAGCCTAACTGCTTGGACTGAGTCACCCTAGAATTGGTACTGACAGACTGGCTGATGAGCCTGGGTCCCAGGGGTAGTAAGCTAGCAGGTGAATTCCAAAATTACTGTTGCCAGCACCAGTGTGCACTGGTAGATTGACATTCCCCAAATGGATGGCACCTGTTGGACTATATTTGGTCTTTAAATACCTTTGATTTTGGTGTGCCCTTAGGTGATGGTGGGAGCAGAGCCTTCCTCTTCTGTCATATTGGTCACACCTCTCTGAGAACTTAACTTTTGACTATCATTTTTATTTTTTTATCTAATTTACTACTTATACTTGGGTCTGCAAGCTACTAATAAAGATACTGGTCAGACTGAATAAGTACTCTTGTCCAGAAAGTGAAAAAAGGTGAAAGTCGCTCAGTCGTGCCTAGCTCTTTGCAACCGCATGGACTATATAGTCCATGGAATTCTCCAGGTCATACTACTGGAGTGGGTAGCCTTTCCCTTCTCCAGGGGATCTTTCCAACACGAGGATCGATTACAGGTTTCCCGCATTGCAGGCAGATTCTTTACTAATTGAGACACAAGGGAAGCCCACTCTTGTCCAAACTACTTGTAAAAGTTTTATGGAGAATACAGCACTGTGTATAGTTTGGTTCCATGTTCAGAAACAGAGAAGCAAAGTAAAATTTCTTTCCTTGGAAAAAGTAAATAAGTAGTAAAACTCTAAAGACTGCATGGAAATGTATAATATCAAATTAGGATGATGTTTANTGTACAGAGAATACAGCACTGTGTATAGTTTGGTTCCATGTTCAGAAACAGAGAAGCAAAGTAAAATTTCTTTTCTTGGAAAAAGTAAATAAGTAGTAAAACTCTAAAGACTGCATGGAAATGTATAATATCAAATTAGGATGATGTTTACTTCTTAGGGAGGAAGAGAAGAGTATGTAATTACTGAGGGGTAACGAAGGGTCTTGTGGCCTCCTGGTAAGTCGGCAGTCTTTTTACTTTAAAAAAAAACTATCTATTTATACCTGTACCTCTACATGATATGGGCTTCCCTCATAGCTCTGTTGGTAAAGAATCTGCCTGCAGTGCAGGAGACCTGGGTTAGATTCCTGGGTTGGGAAGATCCCCTGGAGAAGGAAATGGCAACCCACTCCAGTATTCTTGCCTGGAGAATCCCATGGACAGAGGAGCCTGGCAGGCTACAGTTCATGGGGTCACAAGAGTCGGATACGACTTAGTGACTAAACCACCACCACCATACATGACATACATACATATGTGTGTGTATTTTAAGATATGTATTTTTAAGACTACACCTTTTATTTAATCTTTCCAGAGTCTCAGTTTTCCATGGAGATTTCAGATTATCTTTCTTATTTATCATAGTGTGCTGATAACATAGAAAATTTAGTTTCCTATATTTAGCAGCTGCCTGTAGGGCAATTTCAGCTCCTTGGTTTGCTTTTCAATTTGCTTTCAAATTTGTCCATACTTGCACGTGTGTATAAGGGAAGTTAGGGTGCAGGTAGAAGGAAATTCTTGGGAGTTTCTGGTGCCATCCTCTGAGTTTGCAGAGTTTGACAGATCAATTAGTAATACGCCTGTTGTAGTTTTTCCAACATCTAGGTGTTTTAGGGGAGGAGAACTTGTTTACTCTGCTGCCTAGTAGGTTTTGGAAGGCTTTAATTTTTAAAACTATGTAAAAAAAGAAGAAAACAATTATTATAAAAAAGTGTCATTTTTAGTTTGCAAATTGACCCAAGGAAAAGAAAACAAGACACCATACATGTATATACACATACACACATACATACATGAGATATATATATATATATATACATATTCATGTATATATATATAGATATGTTTGTGCGTGTGTGTGTGTGGCATGTGTGTGTGTGTGTATATATATATATAGGGCTATATACATATATATATATATGTAGTGTGTGTGTGTGTATGTGTGTGTGTATGCATTCTAAGTTGCTTCAGTCATGTCAGANAACAAAGCTAGTGAAGCTGATGGAATTCCAGCTGAGCTATTCCAAATCCTACAAGATGATGCTGTGAAACTGCTGCACTCAATACATCCGAAAATTTGGAAAATTCAGCAGTGGTCACCGGACTGAAAAGGGCCAGTTTTCATTCCAATCCCAAAGAAGGACAGTGCCAAAGAATGCTCAATCTACCATACGACTACAGTCATTTTACACACTAGCAAGGTAATGCTCAAAATCCTTCAAGCCAGACTTCAGCAGTACATGAACCTCTGAGAAGTTCCAGATGTACAAACTGGGATTAGAAAAGGCAGAAATATCCGAGATCAAATTGTCAACATTCTTGGGATCATAGAGAAGGCAAGGGAATTCCAGAAAAACATCTATTTCTGCTTCACTGACTTCGTTAAAGCCGTTGATTTTGTGGATAATAACAAACAGTGGAAAATTCTTTAAGAGACAGGAATACCAGACCACCTTACCTGTCTTCTGAGAAACCCGTATACAGGTCAAGAAGCAATACTTAGAACCAGACATGAAACAGACTGGTTCAAAATCGAGGGAGGAGTATGTCAAGGCTGTATACTGCCATCCTGCTTATTTAACTTACGTGCAGAGTACATCATGTCAAAGGCCAGGCTGGATGAATCACAAGCTGGCATCAATATTGCTGCGGAAAATATCAATAACCTCAGACATGTAGATGATACCACTCTAATGGCAGAAAGTGAGGAGGAACTAAACAGCCTTTTGATGAAGGTGAAAGAAGAGTGAGAAAGCTGGCTTTAAAACTCAACATTAAAAAAAAAAACTAAGATCATGGCATCCGGTCTCATCACTTCATGACAAGCAGAAAGGAAAAAAGTGGAAAACAGTGACAGATTTTATTTTCTTGGGCTCCAAAATCACTGTGGACAGTAACTGTAGCCATGATTATCAAAAGACCCTTGCTCCTTGGAAGGAAAGCTATGACAAACCTAGACATCATATTAAAAAAGCAGAGACATCACTTTGCTAGCAAAGGTCTATAGTCAAAGCTATGGTTTTTCCAGTAGTCATGTACAGATATGAGAGCTGGACCATGAATAAGGCTGAGTGCCGAAGAATTGATGCTTTTGAGTTGTGGTGCTGGAGAAGACTTTTGAGAGTCCCTTGGACTGCAAGAAGATCAAGCCAG
The DNA here is from genome assembly GCA_006410875.1 of Neotragus pygmaeus. NCBI lineage: Eukaryota > Metazoa > Chordata > Mammalia > Artiodactyla > Bovidae > Neotragus > Neotragus pygmaeus. Next base: position 3,088 of record SJYV01050893.1, on the reverse strand, counting down.
TCAATCCTAAAGGAAATCAATCCTGAACATTCATTGGAGAAACTTATGCTGAAGCTTCAATCCTTTGGCTATCTGATGCGAAGAGCCAACTCATAGGAAAAGACCCTGATGCTGGGAAAGATTGAGGGCAGGAAGCAAGGAGGGCGGCAGACAATGAGATGGTTGGACAGGATCACTGATTCAATGGATTTGAGTTTCAGCAAACTCCTGGCACACTGCAGTCCATGGGGTTGCAAAGAATCGGACACAGCTTAACAACTAAACAGGGACTTCCCTGGTGGCTCAGACGGTAAAGCGTCTGCCTACAATGCAGGAGACCTGGGTTCAATCCGTGGGTCAGGAAGATCTCCTGGAGAAGGAAATGGCAACCCACTCCAGTATTCTTGCCTGGAAAATCTCATGGACGGAGGAGCCTGCCAGGCTACAGTCCATGGGATCGCAAAGAGTCAGACACGACTGCAACTTCACCCACTCACTAGCGACTAAACAACAAACACGGGTATTCTCAAGACTTCCCTTGTGGTCCACTGGTTAAGAATCTGCATTGCAATGCAACGGACACAGGTTCAATCTCTGGTCAGGGAAGTAAGATCCCATATGCTGTGGAGCAACTAGGCCTACGCACAACTACTGAGCCCCCAAGCCACAATTGGAGAGTCCATGCACCACAAAGAAAGATCCTGCATGACAAAACAAAGATCTATCGTGTTGTTAAGACCCAACACAGTTAAGAAACAAACAAGGGAAGTCTCAAAAAATTTCCTTTGCCATACACCCTCTTTGTGAGAAGCTGCTGCTACTGCTGCTAAGTCACTTCAGTCATGTCCGACTCTGCAACCCCATAGACGGCAGCCCACCGGGCTCGCCTGTCCCTGGGATTCTCTAGGCAAGAATACTGGAGTGGGTTGCCATTTCCTTCTCCAATGCATGAAAGTGAAAAGTCAAAGTGAAGTCGCTCAGTCGTGTCCGACTCTTAGCGACCCCATGGACTGCAGCCTACCAGGCTCCTCCGTCCATGGGATTTTCCAGGCAAGAGTACTGGAGTGGGGTGCCATTGCCTTCTCCATTGTAAGAAGCTATGACCCAAAGCAGTAAACCAGCAGTCTCTCACATAAGAGATGCTAATGGCACTGAAGCAGAAAGGAGAAAGACATAGAAGAAAGAGAGGTATCCAGGAAAAAAACGTATCAATAATCTCTAACTGTCTGTCTGTGCAGAAATTCATTTTGAGAGGTTGTTGGAAGGTGTAGAAAGACTTGATAATGGGTAAAGGAAACAAATCAAATAAAGAGAATTTTTAACGTCAGAGAAAAGGAAACAGAGTTGTAACAGACTATTTGGTTTTAAAGGAAATATTCCCACGGGCATATTAATGTAACCACAGGGTATCAATTTAACAAAAAAATTGGGATAAAGAGTGGGATAAGATTATAAAAGGTTAAATGTTTCATTTAATATTAAATTAGTAACTCAAAAGATGTTGATATAGCATATCTTTTGAAAAATAGCAATATTTAACAGAAGAGCTAGACAATGCTTCTAAAGAACAGGACTAGAGAGGGGATGAGACAGGAGACTGTTTAGTTGTTACTATAAATCTTTTCGCAGTTTACTTAACTTCAAATATGTGTACATATCACTAATAAAAATTAATTTTAAAAACCTTTCAGAAAGCAAAGAATAAATTATTGCAAATAAGAGTCAATCACTAAATCAACTTTCAATCCCATAGCATCATACAGGGTATCTCTGAAGCCTTCAGAACATCTGCATCAACTGACTGACTACATGAGACTTAAAAAAAAGAGCCTGCACATTCAATAATGGTACTGGAGCAAGTAGATACCATCATAAGCAAGATAAAAGAACCTCAACCTAAACTTCATACCACAATGCAAAAACTAACTCAAAATATATTATAGGCTCACATGTAAAACATAAAGCTTTTACCAAACAAAAATGGGGAAAGATCTTCAGTGTCTAGAACTAGACAGTTCTTAGACACCAAAACATGACCTATGAAAAGAAAAATTAATAAATTCAACTTCATCTAAATTTAAAATGTTTGCTGTGTGAAAGCCCACGTGGGGACTTCCCTGGTGGTCCAGGGGTTAAGAATCTGCCTTCCAATACAGAGGACATGGGTTTGATCCATGGTGAGGGAACTAAGAGCCGACATGTCACAAGGCATTTAACCCTTAACCCCATGTACCACAACTACTAACCATGTATTGTAGTTGAGAAGCAGGGAGAAGCCCATATGCCACGACTAAGGCCTGATGCAGCAAAATAACTGAATAAATACAATCCACAACCCCCCCGCCCCGAAAAAAGGCCATATGAAGAAGGAAAAAAACAAACTAGAGAGACTGGAAGAAAATATTTGCAAACCACATGTTCAACAATGGACTAGTACTTAAAATGTATAAAGAACTTTCAAAACAGGAAAAAACAAACAAACAAAAAAGGAACCAATCCAATCAAGAGAACAGGCAACTGACATGATCAGATGTCTCAGCAGAGAATATACAGATGGCAGATGAGAACACAGAAACAGTTTTCAACACCTCTGGCCATCAGGGAAATGCAAATTAAAACCACAATGAGATTGCTACTACACACTTACCAGAATAGCTAAAATACAAACGAGCACCACCACCAAATACTTGTGAAGATACAGAGAAACTAGATCACTCACAAACTACTGTGAAAATACAAAATAGTATAGTCACTCTATTTTCTTATGAAACTAGACATGCAGTTACCATAGTGACCCAGTAACTGCACACTTGGGCACTTATCCCCGAGAAATGAACATTTATAATCACACAAAAACACCTACACAAAATTCCTATCAGTTTTATTTACAACAGGCAAAAATCAGAATCAACTCAGGTGTTTCTCAATGGGTGAGTGGTTAAACAAACTGTAGGGAATGCATACCATGAAATACTACTCAACAGTAAAAGGAACTACTGGTGCACACACCTTGGATGAATTGCCAAGGAATTCAGCCAGATGAATAAAAGCAAATCCCAAAAAGTTACAACCTATTGATACCATTTATATTATATTTGTGAATAACGAA
>SJYV01050888.1:15855-26138 GCA_006410875.1 Neotragus pygmaeus | reverse complement strand
CTCTTCCCTTTCTGCCATAAGGGTGGTGTCATCTGCATATCTGAGGTTATTGATATTTCTCCTGGCAAGAATGGTAATTTTGCTGTTTTTGTTCAATGCTGTATTAGGAGAAAAAAAGATTTTGAGGGCTATCAGATTGGTAAAACTTGGTATGAATTGGTGATAATATAGTGATAATTACCATGTGTGGAGACTGGGTGGATGCAAGAATGATTTGTATTGTTATTTTACTGAGTTGGTTTTGTTATTGACTATACGAAAGAAGTTAGTCCCGTCTCATACATATTCACATTTTTCCGTCATTTGCCTTTTTCTTTGTATTTTGTTTAGTGCCCTTATCCACACATACACTTTGAAATTTGTGTTGCTTCATACTACCAAGTTCCCCCACTGAAGTGAAGCGAAGTGAAAGTCGCTCAGCTGTNCATTTTTCCGTCATTTGCCTTTTTCTTTGTATTTTGTTTAGTGCCCTTATCCACACATACACTTTGAAATTTGTGTTGCTTCATACTACCAAGTTCCCCCACTGAAGTGAAGCGAAGTGAAAGTCGCTCAGCTGTCCGACTCTTTGCGACCCCATCCATGGAATTCTCCAGATCAGAATACTGGAGTAGCCATTTCCTCCTCCATGGGATCTTCCCAACCCAGGGATAGAACCCGTGTCTTTCATGTCTCCTGCATTGGCAGGTGGGATCTTTACCACTGTGCTACCTAGGAAGCCCTCTACTACAGTATCACCTCTGAATTCCAGGTAAGGCAAGGGCAAAAGATGTTCGCTGATTGGTCTTCTTCTACAGAGCACTCTGGGAGCCTTGCCCAGTGGCCTGGCTTTCATTTAGTTGACCCAAACTCTGTTCTATAGATACTTCTGGTTTCAAGAAAGCTGGGAGATGTAGTTTATCAGCTGTGCAGTTGCCAGCCCATTAAAAATCAGAATACTGTTCAGAAGGAAGGAGATTAGACATCAGTAGATAACCAACAGTGTGTGCCACTTTCCTGTTCTTGCACATTTTTGCAATGGCGGGACCAGAAATGTCTTGTTTTCTTTTTTGTGTAATGTCATTGTGCATTCACACTCTTCAATTCATATCACCATTTTGGTAAGAACCAATTTATATGCAAATATGTGAGCTGAAGCATATGACTGCTCCCAATAAGAATGATGGTATCTATTGTCTTTTGGTGTGTACAGTCATTGGGGAACCCTAAACTTTTCTTTTCACATTTTACCTGGTGATATTTGTGGCATATGTCTATGGCATATGTCTTATTTAAGTTAGAGATTAGAGAATTAAGTTATTTAACTTATTTAAGTTAGAGACAGAAGTTAGAGATTGTCAATTTGATAGAAATGGGGCACATGAAATTGGGATGATAAGGGAAGTTTATCAAGTATGCACAGCAGCATTTAGCTGTTAAATAGCAATGGTTAGTACTTTGCTGCCCAATGCTTTGACTGTAAGATATGGTTGAAAAATAAAATGAGCATATAAATGATGTTCAATAGAGATGTTACTGATCTCTTTAGTGAGCATTATGTTGTCAACATGAACTGCAGGAGTGTACACTAATATTCAGGAAAGTGCTCTGTTAGTTTCCTCTACAATCATCCCCTGGGAGCATATGATTTCTCACTACCAGAATTTCTGTTTTGAAAGACACACTGAGAGCCATTATAGAATTCTCACGTAGTAATAATGCTATTTTATATATTTTAAAAAGACATTTTCAGAGTATGGCTCTCATGGGTGGATCTAGGTTTTGCAGGACCTGAAACTTAATTAAAAAAACTTAGGCCTTCATAAAGAAGAGAATATAAAATAGATGTAAATGTGAAAACTTATAATGAGAGAAGATAATAAAGATAATTGATAAATTTAAAAAGCTGGCAAATACACAGGTATCACAAAAATCCAGAAAAGTAATATAACATGTTTAACATAACCTCTCTAGTACTTTTTACCCCTACTTTTTTTTTTTTTTTGGCTACACAGTATTTGACCAGCATTTGACTCTTCATACGGCAAAAATTTTGTAATGTTTTCTATAGAAAGAATAGAAAGATAATTTAATCTTTCCTCTGTTGTTCAGTTCAGTTGCTCTTGCTCAGTCGTGTCTGACTCTTTGCAACCCCATGGACTGCAACATGCCGGGCCTCCCTGTTCATCACTGACCCCTGGAGTTGACTCAAACTCATGTCCATTGAGTCAGTAATGCCATCCAACCATCTCATCCTCTGTCGTCCGTCCCCTTCTCCTTTCTCCTTCAGTCTTTCCCAGCCTCTTCTGACTCTTTTCAAATCAGTCAGTTCTTCACATCAGGGGGTCAAAGTATTGGAGTTTCAGCTTCAATATCAGTCCTTCCAGTGATTTTTCAGGACTGATCTCCTTTAGGACGGACTGGTTGGATCTCCTTGCAGTCCAGTGGACTCTTAAGAGTCTTCTCCAGCACCACAGTTCAAAAGCATCAATTCTTCAGCATTCAGCTTTCTTTATAGTCCAGCTCTCACATCTATACATGACTCCTGGAAAACCCATAGCCTTGACTAGACGGACCTTTGTTGGCAAAGTAAGTCTCTGCTTTTTAATATGCTATCTAGGTTGGTCATAGCTTTTCTTCCAAGAAGCAAGCGTCTTTTAATTTCATGGCTGCAGTCACTATCTGCAGTGATTTTGGAGCCCCCCAAAATAAAATCTGTTACTGTTTCCATTGTTTCCCTATCTATTTGCCATGAAGTGATGGGACTAGACGCCATGATCTTAGTTTTCTGAATGTTGAGCTTTAAGCCAACTTTTTCACTCTCCTCTTTCACTTTCATCAAGAGGCTCTTTAGTTCTTCTTCACTTGTAGTTGATTAGAATTTATTTTATAGTAGGTAAAAAATGTGTCTTTGACTACTCATTCTTGGTAATGTCATGTAGTATTTATGGTTCTTGTTAAATTTTGGAAAATCTCTGTTAAACTTCTTTCACATATGAGCTATAAGATCTCATTTTAAGTTTTCTTGTGCAGTAATGAATCTTAAGTACTTTTTGAACTGACAGAAGATAGTTGTTGACACTCAGTTACCAGGTCATCAAGCGTTGTCCTAATTTTCCTAGCATATTACGAGTTTTACATTATCTGACGGGAGAGAACTTCCCTTTTGACTAGGCATCAATGAGAATATCTTTAACTTGTTATTTTATATGTCCGATGTTGAAAGGATTTCCACAGACTGGCAGCTGGATCCTTACCTATCATACTGTTTTCCTACCACTGCCTACAGAATTTCAGTGTCATATGCCATATGGCACAGTCACACCTCAGTATAATGACTATACTTGCCCACTGTGTCCTGATGCTGAATTGTCACTTGAGTGGGTGGTGGTAGTATTCCTGGAAACCTTTCCTACAAGAGGATAGCTATCCATAACTTGCTTATACAGGAGTTGTCTGTGAACTACATAAATGTATCCCATCAACTCAGATGAAATTTATCCCCAGATGAACTTATACTTAGCTGAGTCCCCAAGAGCCACAGCCCCTCCAGCACTATATGATGGAAAACATGAAAGAGCAGAAATTGAGATGGCGAGTCATAATCTTAACCAGTTACACCCAAGATAGCTTACTTTTGCAAATTTTACAAATTTTCTGAAACAGTGAGTGTAAGAGTCCTTCCCTGGAGATACACTCTGTGGAGGAGTTTTGCATGCAGTGTATTTTTTAGTGAGTGCCCTTAGGGTCAGTACCTGTGGGGTGAAATGGAAGAAGGCAGGATTGGGCAGAAAGAGAAGTTGAGTTGCCTCTGCTGACTTCATGAAGAACTCTGAAGCCTTCCAAGAGTCCTTGGCCTTTCCAAGCTGTCCAGTTTTTTTATTTTCATTATTTATTTGAAGAGGTAAAACAGTCATATGGTAGAAAGTTCAAAATATTAAAAAAGAGTACCCAGAGGAAATTCATTCTCCTACCCTTGACCTTCAGTTCCCAGGTACCTTCTCCAGAGTTAACCTGTGTTACCACTTCTTTATGTGTACTTTCAGAGATATTTGAAGCATGTAAAATCACATTTCATTTTTCTATTTCTTTTTTTCTCCCTTGTATACAAGTGTCAGCATACTATGCATTAGATTCTTCATTTTTTTTAAACTTGTTCTGAGTTAATTTTAGACTTACAGAAGAGTTGCAAAAATAGTACAGAGTTTCCATATACCTTTATTCAGCTTCCCTTTGTGCTAACATCTTATATAATAGAACAGTCATCAAAAGACACACATTTTCTCTCTTAACTATCATGGGTGGTTAATTTCTAGTTCTTTTGAGTCTCAGATGAAATGTTACTCCCTCACCAAAGCCTGTTGTAGTCAATCACCAACATCTAGCACAATGCCTGAGCTATAGTAGACATTTAATTAATTTATATTATTCCTATTTTTGCTGATGAGTAATGCTGCAATTAACATCACTGTGCAATATCTCCATCCACATTGTAGGTTATTTCCACAGGAAACTGAGTTTAAAAGATATGAATATTTTCAAGACTGTAAATACATTGTTGTTGTTGTTTAGTTGCTCAGTTGTGTCTGACTTTTTGCGACTTCATGGACTGTAACAAGTTGATTGAAAATGTATTTGCATTCCCTTTTTATTTTCCTCTGTTGCTGCTTACTAAAAAAAAATCTTATTTCAGTGAGTAGGCATGTTGCTGTCACACAAATATTTATTATTTTACAGTTTTCTTATTCAGTATCACATGATACCTATTCTGAAAGGCAGTTTTGTTTTTTTGTTTATTTTTGCCAAGACCACAAATGGTTCCCCTCAAGGTTTTTTTAATGCCTCAAATTGAGCTGTCATCTAGTTCACTGATCCAACAAAAGGATGATAATACATTTTATATAAATAATTCAGGAAGATTCCTCCTGTCAAAACAAAAAGTGCCTCTAAAAATAAAAGCAATTCAGAAAAAATACTCTAGCAAGTCCACAAATGATATTTCACACTTATCTTATGCTTTATGTATGAAAGCCATATGATACATTACAGATAATAAACTATACGTTATTATCACATTCTTAACTCAGGATATTATGTCGCAATTGAGGGACATGAGTAAGAGAATAAATGTTCTCTTACAGAAAATATGGCAGAAACCAGTCATCAAGATTAAGTGTTTTCTCCAACTGGCTAGTATGTTGGCAACCAAATTGGAGTTTGGATATGCTGGTGTTTTATATTGAGTTAAATTATTTGATAGCCTTTGTCATGGGTTGACAAACATTTCTGTAGGGCCAATAGTATATAGAAAAATGCATAGTGACAGAGAATAGAATAGTGATTGTCTTGTGTTGGGGGCATAAAAGTGAAAGTGTTAGTCACGTCCCACTCTTTGTGACTTCATGGATTGTACCCCTCCAGGCTCCTCCATCCATGGAATTCTCCAGGCAAGAATACTGGAGTGGTAGCCATCCCCTTCTCCGGGGAATCTTCCTAGCCCAGGGATCGAATCAAGGTATCCTGCATTGCAGGCGGATTCTTTACTCTCTGAGCCACCAGGGAATTTGGATGCAGGAGAGAGATCACACAGGGACACATGGAAACTTTGGGGTGATGAGTGTGTTCACTATCTTGATTGTGGTGATGGTTTAGGGTATATATATGTCAAAACTTCTCAAATTATGCACTTTCAATATATGTAATTGTTTTATGTCAATTATACGCCAATAAAGCTATTTTGTTAAAACAGTAACACCTAAATAAATAGTAAATTAATGTAGAATTAAATCCATGTATCATCACCAAAGTCATGATAAAGCTCAACATTATAACTTGTTGAATGTTTACAACCCTCCCAGGAATTCTAAGCACTTTTTGTGTGTTTATGGACATTCAGTTATTGCACTAACCATGTGAAGCAGTACTATGATTATCACGCTTTACAGATAAAGAGATTGAAGCTTCCAGAGGTTAAGAAATTTAACCGAGGTCATAGAAGTAAAAAGTGACCAAGTCTAGATCTGGGTCCAGTGATTTGGCTCTAGAAATTGTGCTTGTAGGATTAGTCATTATAAATGAAAGCTGAGAGAGACCGTGTAACTATTGGGCAGAGGAAAGATCCAGACATAGGGACAGCCTAGAGTGAGACATATCAGTATCCTAGGCAACCTGATACCTTTGGCCACCTTAAAGCTGATATTGCTTTAAAAAAAAAACACAAATTTTCATGGGGTTATGAAGAAGCTGATTTTCTGTTAATAATACTGTTATACTTTTTCATGTTCTAAATATATATTGACTGTTCAGAAAAACCCATACCTGTTTTAAGTTCTCTTTCATTTGCTAGTTCTTCCTGTTGTGCCTTGTAACCAGTTCTCTAATGATAGTGGTAACAGGATTTGGTGGGAGTCTTACTCATGTTTTAAAACTATTTTTTCCCACTTGTCTGCGCATCTAGTCTTCCCTTCTGTTCTCTTAGGCAAGCAAGAAACGAAACAAGTTTTTGAGAGGTAGTATATTACAGGCCTGAAAATTTCTTTCTTCTCGATAAATAAACTATGCTGTACATCATTTTAGCTCAGTTGTTTCGTTAGCTTCTAAGCTTCTGTGAGATGACTTGTCACAGTGTTGCTGCCATTAACCGTTGAGCCACACAACTTGTACGTCACAAAAATACTCAAGGAACATGGGTTGGTTCTGGCAAAGAGCATCTTTTCCATCACTCATTGTTACGTTCTCCTTTAGAGGAAGGGGGGCCAAATTACATTTTGCCACTTATGTAAAGAATTGATTCTGGAGGCTTGAGTTACTGGCACTGTATTTCTGCTTTACTTCAGATCTGTTTTAATGCCCGTTATAGCTGGTTGCTGCTTGGTAGCCCATGTCTGAATCCACTTCTGGGAATATTTAAATCCTAGCAGTCTGATCAGAATTTTACTCAACAAAATAGGATGGAATAAGACAGAAACATACTAAAATCTACCTGTGAAGATTTCAGGAAGTAAGGAGTCACTGAAGGAAAATTTGCTTAATGTTTATCCAGCAGTGCTGAAGTCCTGGAAGGTACTGCACTGAGAGTGTGTGCAAACTTGGGCCCTCCATGTTTTTGGCGCCTCCAGTTTTCTCCATAACGGGAACAGCAGCTTCATGGGAGCAGCAGGTTCATAGGAGGTGAAGGAGAATGTGGTGATCTGTTCAGTTCAAATGAATGGCTTCATTTTCAAGCTCATTAAGCACTCTTCCCTCTGTCGTGAGTCTCCTTTGGTCAATAAAGGAAAAAACTCACCCTGAAGGATAACAGCACGTGGTGATTGATTTGTTGTCTAATAACTAAGGCTGACTCTACTTATTTGTGGGTGAGATTCAAATTGACTAGCAGTGAAGAAAAACACCTGTTAGTTTTCTCACCATTAAAAGCATGCTTGACAACAGTAAAATAATTGCTTTAGGCTTATTCTTTCTCTTCTCTTAGAGATTTGACAGGCTAAATAATCTATCAATTTGTGTCCCAATTTATGATTTAGAATAGCGGTGGAGCTTCTGACTGGAGAAAGGAGGATATTGATTTATGACTTGGGAAAAAATGGTCAAACTGTTGATGGGCTATCAACATGTATAAACAAATGAACCATTGAGATCCTGACTAGGGGTTGACGCATGTTTAATTGCATGTGGAACACAGGAAGTTTTTGATGACAACTAGAAGACAACAGTGAGAAGGAAGAGGCTGAAGTCTCACTGTTTAGAATTGATTCTGTTGAATGATTCTAGATGAAGCACTTCACTTTTTTGTTATCTTGGTGTTTCCATCCAGAAACTACATGTTTAAAGATTGTCTCTGACTTTCTGAGTAAGAATTTCTGGACAGGACTGAACTTGAAATGATCCAAGTACTTAGTTCAAGTATGGTGGGTGCAGACAGCTTGAAATATACAGAATGATTAATGGTGGAGGTGTCATAGGTAATTTTTATTTTCTGTGGTTTCCAAAATGATATTAGGAAAAATTAATAAAGGTAATTTAATCAAGAAAAATGGGCTTAAACCTCATTGGTTGTGTTCCCAACTAAACTTAATGGAGTCCTCAAGAGCCACAGCCCCTCCAGCACGACGCAGCATGATGGGAAACATGAAGGAGCAGAAGCTGAGATGGAGAGTCAGTAACCTTAATCAATTACAGCTAAGATACCTGACTTCTGAAAATTTTACAAATTTGCTGAAAAAAATGAATATAAGATTCCTTCCCTGGACACACTCGGAGAAGGAGTTTAGTGTGCATTGTGTTTATTATTGTGGAGAAGGAAATGGCAACCCACTCCAGTGTTCTTGCCTGGAGAATCCCAGGCATGGGGGAGCCTGGTTTATTATTGAGTGCCCTTGGGGTCAACACCTGTGGATGAAATGGAAGAAGGCAAGATTGGGCAGAAAGAGAAGTTGAGTTGTTTCACTGACTTTACGAAGAACTTGAGCTAAAATGGCCTTTCCAGGATGTTCAAGTTTTAATTTTTGTTAGTTTTTTAAACAGATAAAGCAATCATATGGTAGAAAATTCAAAATATTCAAAAAGACTATCCTGAGGAAATTCATTCTCCTACCCTGGACCGTCAGCTCCCTGGTACCTTCTCCAGGATTAATCTGTGTTACCAGTTTTGTTTATATACATTCAGAGAAATTTTAACTGTGTAAAATCACATTTATATTTCTATTTCTTTTTTCTCCCTTTTATATAAATAGCAGCCTGCTATCTATACACAAGAGCAAGTGGGTTCACTCCATAGCAATATGGAGCCCAGAGGTGGGTATTTGACAGTCTTTGCTTTTTCTAGGCCCTAAAATTGCTGTCTCAGATGATGATCCCCCTGTGCTGGGGCCCTTCTTTTCATTTTCCTATCCTCTTTCTTTTCTCACATGCCCAGCTTTATTTTACTAGTGTGGTGAATGCAGGGGAGTCATGATTCCTGGCTGTGGTAGGCTGAATGATGACCCCAAAGGTATGTAGAGCTTAATCCCTGGAACCTTACAAGGCAGAAAGATTTTGCAGATGTGACTAACTTAAGGATGTTGTGATAGGGGAGATCATCCTGGATTATCTGCTGGGCCCTAAATGTAATCATCAGTATTCTTATAAGAGGTGGGCAAGGAGATTTGAGTCCAGAAGAAGGCAATGTGAAGACAAGCAAGACAACACTCTGTTGGCTTTGGAGATGAAGGAAGGGGCCATGAGCCAAGGAATGCAAAGACTCAGTTCTAGAGGCTGGAAAAGAAAGGAGATGAGTTCTTCCTTGGAGACTCTAGAGAGAGAGCAGCCCTGAGACACCTTCTTATCAGTCTAATGAAACTGATTTAAGACTTCTAGCCTCCAAAACTGTAAGTGCTGAGAATGCATGTGTGCTACTTTGAGTACCAATTTGTTCTGATACATACAGCCACAGGGAGTGAATCCAGTGGTCATATCCTGAACAGATAGCAGTAGGCTTTCGGAATCTAGAGAAGGGATTCTCAGTATTCTGGCCTAGAGAATTTCCTGAAATATAGCATGGGGTTGCAAAGAGTCGGACAGGACTAAACGACTTTCACTTCAGAGTCAGCAGCTTCCTCAAGTCCTTCATCACAACAGGAACATTCAAAACATAAGCAAATGTTTCTCTTGTTAATAAGGATTGATTTTCATGGTGTAACAGCTTTACTGAAAGCTTTCCAACTTCCTGGGAAAGAATGTGATGGAGGGATCTTAAAACTCCACCCTGCCCCAAGGTGAGGCAGCTGGACACCTTTCATTCCATACCTTTTCTTTACGTTAGTGTTGGTCCTGGCCCAGGTTCTGTGAAGCCAGGTAAGGGTAATGTGCGCTTACCATCTAGTTGCTCTCATTGGCAGCATGGCAACATGGAGAAGTTGTCAGTTCTGGAATTCATCTTCTCTAGCAGAGCCTCTTTAGGCAAGTGAAAGTTGCTCAGTTGAGTCTGACTCTTTGCAATGCTATGGCCTATAGAGTCCATGGAATTCTCCGGGCCAGAATACTGGAATGGGTAGCCATTTTCTTCTCCAGGGGATCTTCCCAACCCAGGGATTGAACCCAGGTCTCCCACATTGCAGGTGGATTCTTTACCAGCTGATCTACTAGGGAAGATCTTAGGGCAAGTTCAGTCAGTTGAATCGCTCAGTTGTGCCTGATTCTTTGCGACCCCATGGACTGCAGAACGCCAGGCCTCCCTGTCCATTACAACTTCAGAGCTTACTCAAACTCATGTCTATCACGTCAGTGATGCCATCCAACCATCTTATCCTCTGTTGTCCCCTTCTCCT
>SJYV01050888.1:4352-15818 GCA_006410875.1 Neotragus pygmaeus | reverse complement strand
AAAAAAAAAACAACCCTCTTAATTCTTTCCAACATTCCCAAACCTATCTCATTCTTTAAGTTCAAGTTAAAATTTACTTTTGTGAAATCTTTCTGAAATGCTCCCTTCCCTTCCTCTGAATTCCTGCTATGTCTCTCTGTATTTTTTATTGTTGTTTGGTGGTGAGAACATTTAAGATCTAGTCTCTTATTAACAATTTAAAAAGATCTTCCTAGTGTCCAGCAAGCACCTGAACCATCAGAAGCCCTTAAAAGGGTTTGCTAGGGTGAGTCAGTGACATGAAAACATTCTCCACATGTTTTAAGAGAGGTTGGGATTGCTAATGTAACCCTAAAAGTAGGGGGTCAGCAAAATTTCTCTTTAAAGAGACAGAGAGTAAATATCTTAGGCTTTGCGGGCTATGAGGTTTCTGTAGCAGCCACTCAACTCTGCCGTATGGTGTGGAAGCAGCATGGAAAATATGAAAATGAATGCATATATTGCAATAAAACTTTATCTGTGGACATTGATGTTTAAATTTCATAAAATTTTCATGTGTCATAAAATACTACTTAAAAGTTTCTTAAGAAACTGTTTTAAAAATGTTAAAAGCATTCCTGGAGCCAGTGGTAGAAGTGAGTTTTGACTCCGTGGAGTTCATGTTGGTCTCACTGCCCTCAATAGAAAGGAGCTGCTACTCGTGTCCTGGGAAGCTGCTCTCATGGACCATTTCCAAGAAGATCTCTGGGGATTAATTGGAGCCAGGGGTGGGGGTGGGGANAGAATGGGAAAGACTAAAGATCTCTTCAAGAAAATTAGAGATACCAAGGGAACATTTCATGCAAAGATGATGAATGCATAGTAAGTTGAAAAGTCAGAATCCTTTCAATACACCTAATCTACCAAACATCATCATGTCATCCTAGCCTAGCTTAAACATTCTCAGAGCACTTACATTAGCACAAGCCTATTTTATAATCAAGTGTTGAATGTCTCGTGTAATTTACTGAATACTGTACCGAAGGTGAAAAACAGAAATGTGTGGGTATAGAATGATTGTAAGTGTATTGGTTGTTTATCCTTGTGATCACATGGCTGACTGGAGGCTGCAGCCTACTGCCCAGCTCCATGACAGAGTATCATCCCGTGTAGCGCTAGCCTGAGAAAAGGTAAATATTCAGAGTTTGAAGAATGGTTTCTATGGAATGCTTTTCATACCATCATAAGTCAAAAAATCTTAAATCTAGCCATTGTAATTCAAGGGCTGTGTATATTCATGGATATTGAAAGTTACAAATGCTTTATCAGTGACTGGGAACAGGATATGAAGACCTACTAGTGAAACCTTAGTAGTGAAAATTTAGAATTCCTGAGGATCACCATTCTAAAGAGGAGAGTCTTAATAGTATCCAAGATGAAATCTTATATATAAGCTAAACTCATCACCTGTATGAGAGCAGGATGATGTAAGAGCAGCCCATGGGAAAAACTTAGAACCTAGACTTGTTTTTCAGTTTCAGTGTGAATCAGCCGCTTGATGTGGCTGCCGAAGAACAAGAGAGGAAGGAACTGCTAATCAGATGACACTCTAAGTCTGGGGTGTTAGTTGCCAAATGCAGTGCAGACTTTTCAGTCCTGCCTTTGCTCAGTCTCCATGTAATATTTACACTGCTGGCCACACATTCTTTCTTGATTTGCAGAGAAACAAATTCCTAATTTTATTCTGTTACGAACATTCCTCAAATTTCTTTCAAGCTTTATTTTCCTGACACTTGCCTCTCAAACTCTAGTTTTTCTCTGCTGTAAACCTCTTTTTGGACACCTATCCTTGAGCAGACATACATGCTGAAATCTTTCCCACACACACTTCCATCTGAAACATTCCCTCAACCCACAAGGTATGCACTTTTCCTTACCCTACTTTTTCCAGACTTCCCCAGTGTTCTTATCTACAAACTGTCCTGAGAGGCCCCAGTCCGTTCGAAGATTTGTACATCTGAAGACATCTGTAGCTGTGTCTCCGACCTGAACCCCTCTCCTTGCCTTTAGGTTCATATTTCCAATTGTCAGATCACCACGCTTTAACACCCTGGCGTGTCTCATAGGCACTTAAAAATCAGCGTTTCTGAAGCTTACCTAGTAATGTTTCCCCAAACCTGACTTTGTATTTTCTGTTTTCAAGGGTAAATTTGCTATGTTCGTTTGCCTCTGTCCCCGCCAAACCCACCTAAACTAGGAACTATGACATCCTGTCTTTCACAAAGTCCTGCCAGTTTTACCTCTTGAATATTTCTTGAACCCACTGTTTTCTTTTCTCCTGCTACTACCACTTCAATTTAGTTGTTTATCTGGATTGAAGCCTCCTAACTGGTTCTCCTTTGCCTCCTAAAATGGACCATTCACAGTTCCCACAGCTGATACGGTACCTACCTAAAATACAGGTCTTATACATGCACACTTGTCCTCACAGCAGCACTGTTTACAAAAACCAAGACATGGAAACAACCTTAGTGATAATTCCATTGTATCTACACATCTTTTTGTGTATGTACACATTTTTTCTTATCCATTCATCTCTAAATGTCCATCAACAGATGAATGGATTAAAAAAAAAGATGTGTTACATATATACAATGGAACATTACTCAGCCATAAGAAGAATAAAATAATGCCATATACATCTTGGAATGTGAAGTCAAGTGGGCCTTAGAAAGCATCACTATGAACAAAGCTAGTGGAGATGATGGAATTCCAGTTGAGCTATTTCAAATCCTAAAAGATGATGCTGTGAAAGTGNGATCTAGACTTTGCAAGGAGCAAGCTGAGTTACAGAGGCAGAAAGAGGAGGTTATGTAAAAACTTTAACTTTTCCTCCTCAGTCCCCCTTCTTGATGCTTCTATCATTCATTGTAGAAAGCATCATCTCATGTTTTGGTGGGACATTCAGAGCTCCCCGTCATTTAGGGGGCTGTATTGAGCTATTACCACTTGTAGCTTTACAGATTCAATTTGAGAAGTTATGAAAATAGCATTAAGAATACAAAGGCCAAAGAAGAGCGCTGCAAAGAATATGAAG
The DNA here is from genome assembly GCA_006410875.1 of Neotragus pygmaeus. Classification (NCBI taxonomy): domain Eukaryota; kingdom Metazoa; phylum Chordata; class Mammalia; order Artiodactyla; family Bovidae; genus Neotragus; species Neotragus pygmaeus. Next base: position 12,763 of record SJYV01050888.1, on the reverse strand, counting down.
AGAGGACCTATGAAAGGGAGAAGTCACAATGCCCAATTCCAGATATTGTTCCAATTACCCCAAGAATTTGCTAGTTCCTCTCTCCTTTTCATGATTTGTTCCCTTAGCTGTTAGGCGATATCCCTGACTATTCCTGATTGGTTTACATAAAAGCAGCATTCTTCATTTAAGAAAAGGCAGCGTCCTCCCTTTTCAGCTGTCAGTAGGTCTAGCCCTCTCTTATACTGTAAGATCACCTCAGTCAGGGAGTCTAGTTGGTCCTGTAAGGCCACTAAAGATTTGGCCAATCTCTCAATGTCATCTGTGAAGTGTTTGGATAGTGTATGGTAAAAGGTGGTTGATGAAGCAATTCCTCCTATTGCCATACCTACCCCAGCCATGATTCCCAGACCAGCTAGTAGGAGTATAAACTGGATGGCTCTTTTTGACTGCAGAGGTATGGTGAGAGTCTGGTTGCTAGGGACAATAGTCATCTGGGGAGTGAGGAAAGCTAAAGTGCAGATACCCATCCAGTTGACTGATAGACATAAGTAAGCATCTGCTCCACAAACAAAGAAAAGGCCCAAACTGGGTCTCCTGACAGCACCATATTGTGTTTTTGGGAGGATGAGTGGGCCACTAACCTTTTAAAGTTTGATTACACTGGTCCCTGGCTAAATTGCATACAGTTTCAGTTCCTCCATCATTTGTAAAGCATTCTGGAGCCTTTTGAGTTAACTCAATTGTCCTTAAGACTGGCNCTTTTTGCTTTTTTGATGATCCAATGGATGTTGGCAATTTGATCTCTGGTTCCTCTGCCTTTTCTAAATCTAGCTTGAACATCTGGAAGTTCATGGTTCATGTACTGTTGACGCCTTTCTTGGAGTATTTTGAGCATTACTTAGTTAGAGTGTGAGATGGTGCAATTGTGTGGTCGTTTGAATATGGTTTGCCATTGTCTTTCTTTGGGACTGAATTGAAAACTGACCTTTTCCAGTCAAGCTTGCTGTCAAATATTTTTTGTGCTTCTCTGTTCCCTTGAGACAGAAACCTACCATAGCATCCTTCCCCACTAAGCTGTGATTAGATCTCTTAGTGCCTCTCTATTCAAAGCTCCCAATGCTGCCAAATGAGGGACATCACACAAGAGGTTTTCAAACCCAGTACCAAGGATGTGCGGGGCCTAACAACACTCAGGAGAACTCCAGACTGACCATATTTCTGCCACCATACAGAGGACAGAAGTGACCTGATTAGATTTACAAACTTGTCTTTGCTTTTAAAAAGCATTCTTTCAGAATCTCTTCTGGGAATCATGGATGGCATCCTTGGAAAATCTTCTCAATTATGAAGAAACTCAAACTGTGAGGACTTATTAGGTGTGTTAATTGTTCTGGCGTCATCAGAGGAAGATGTATCATAGGAAAAAAAATGATTTCCAGCTATTTTTCTTTTAAAGTTACAAACAAGTTCTTTACTATTTATTCTCTCTGTTGGTTGGTGTTTGCATGGTGTATACCAAATATTCTTGTGTGTCACTCTGTCTTCAGCACCTTTCCTTTCGACTTTGAGTTGCATCAGATTCTAGTCTGGTTTTCACCTAAGGGCCCAGTGAGCTGTCTGAGCGTGGCCTCAGTCTCAGCATTGTGTCTGCTCGTCCAGTTGTTTCGGTGTCCCCACTGGTGTTCAGGGTGATGGGGCATTCATTACCTCTCCTGGCTCCTCGGGAGCCCAGAGCACACACCCTTCAGATCTCTGATTGCCCTTAGTCATGGTTCTCCTGTGGGTCTCTGTAGAGAGAGTTGAACTTGGCAAATGTGCATTTGGTTCATCAGTAGATGCAACCCGATTGACAAGCTAGGCCTTTAGCACACTGGCTAACTGAGAAAGGGTAATTTTCATGTCTGGGTGAATTCAAGGGTAGCAGAGCTGCCTTAATTGAATCTCTTATCTGTCCTTACATTTTCTTGCAATTCTTTTTTTCATAAGTAGTTTAAACATAAGTATCTTTTGCAATGAGATACGAGATGAAAATTTGAAATGAGGGACAGCATGTTTTATACATTTGGAATGGGTTCACTGCAAGTGGTACACTCCTCTAGGTCTCCAGATATATTCATTTTGTTGGACAGCTTTGCCCAGGGCCCACTGTTTGTGCCCTCATAGCCGCTATTCCTGAAAGCCATTTAGAGTAAATCTGCAAACTGTAGTCATCAGATAATTAAAGCTTTCTGCAGAAAGGAGAAACCAACATCCCAAGTTTAATAAGAAAGATTTCTTGACAGTTTGACTGCTAGTTTTGAGGCCCCTTTTATTACTGTCTTAAAAGTGAAAGTAATATAAAAAGTAATATTAAGATGAGTACATCTTAAAACAGGCTGTAAAACTGAAAGTCACTCAGTCGTGTCCGACTCTTTGCAACCCCATGGCCTATACAGTCCATGGAATTCTCCAGGCCAGAATATTGGAGTGGGTAGCCTTTCCCTTCTCCAGGGGATCTTCCCAATCCAGGTATCGAACCCAGGTCTCCTGCATTGTAAGCTGATTCTTTACCAGGGAAGCTTGATTGTCTTAAAGACCCTAGTTTTAAGAGTGAATATATACTTTTTAGGGAAATGCACTAAACAGGATGACCAAAGTTAAGTTTACTATAAATGTCTCTGAGTTTTTTTTAAAGGAAACATATCTGCATGTTCATATATACAAATATATGTATATTCTATAAATTGCTAGATGGGAGGAAAGGGAATCACTGAACTCTGGCATTTAATAATACAATTTTCTTTCTGTATGGTCCAGTTGGACCCCAGTAACATTAGGAATCATTTTACTTCCCACTTAAGGTTGCTGCCATTCCAAGGCATGGGTTCAGTTCTCGGGGACTTTTCTCTGACCCTTTGGCTGTGTTTGGCCATTAATAGAGCTCTGAAAATGCTACCTTCTGGAGCTTATTATTAATCTTTCTTTGTATAACTCACTTCCAGACAGCTCAGCTTTCCTGGTAAGGGACTTGTTTCTGATAAATTGCCTCTTGCTATTAAACTTCCTTGAAATCTCATATTTTATTCTCTTCTATTGATTTAGTCTCTTTCCTGCTTTCTTTGCTCATCCTTGCCCATCATCCTCCACCATTACTAGCTATGGTAGGTAGATGACTAATACTTAAGAGTAGGTTGAACAATTCAGGTGCAGCATCACTTTGGGGTATATGAGGACCACTCTGTCCTCAGGGAAGAGATGGGTCTTCAAATGAAGAACCGAAGCTTGTATTGCTCTATTGCTGCAATACATTTGCCCCCTTAGACCCAGGGCCTTGGAATAAACAACAACAATAGTGGTTATGATGCTAGCTGCTTAGGCCAGATTTTCTTAGCTGGAGATTTGTATGCAGGAAGTTCATTAGGAAGAGCTCTCAGGAATAACACTTGTCAGGGATTGAAGGAGGCAAGACTGGGCAGAGGGAAACTTGAAAATAAGATAACAGTTTCCACAGAAGAGTCTGCTGATTTTACAGAGCTGGGATGACTCTTCATAGCTGTCCTGAATTGAGCAAGAAAGCAGGGAAGTGATAGTCATTATATATTGGTTGATTATTATTACCCAATGAGAAGGGTATTACTATTGTTTTTTTTCTTTTCTTTTCTTTTTTGTTATTCCTATTTAACAGTTAGGAAATCATGGCCTAGTGAGATTAAGAAACTTGTCTACAGGCACATGGTTAGTGTATAGGAAAAGCAGAATTTAAACCCAGGAAATAATCCTTTTCTGCTTGTCTTGCTTTTAGTTTCCTGGTGACAATCAGTCTTTTAATTGTTGGAATTTCTTAAACTTAAAATGGTGATATTAACAGTAGATCATTTCCCTTCTTGATAAAATATCAGTGTGCTTGGGATTAGGTATATATTTATTTGCTCAGTTCTTCCAGTAGCCTCTCACAAGAAGAAGCTAGCCAGTGTATGCTGCCACGGCCGTTCTGGGGAAAACTGTGAATGTGAATGTGTGTAGAATATGTTTTCTATGCAGGAGAGGAAAAGAATTATACCTTTGTGTTCCCTCAAATATAAATCCTGTCTACACACAATTATAGACAGAAGTTCAGGTTTACCCCCAAGAAGGCATGACTATGGAAACTGAATGTCTACCTAATTCCCATCACAGACCTGTCTTATGGCAATGAGATTCTATGTAATTGAAGGTTTGCTTGTACTTGTAGTTTTTTTAAGAACTGTTATTGCAACTCTGATTTATTACTGGTAAGAATGTGAAATGGTTGGTGTAGCCACTTGGAAGACAGTTTGGCAGTTTCATATAAAGCTAAATGTAGTCTTACTATATGACCCAGAAATCACCTTCTTAGGTACTTACCCAAATGAATTGAGCACTTCTGTGCTCACAAAAACCTGTACATGGATGTTTGTAGCACTGTATTCATAATCTCTAAGAGTTCTGTGCAACTAAGATGTCCTTCAGTAGACAAATGGATAAACAAACTGGTCCATTCATACAATGGAATACTATTCAGTGATGAAAAGAAATGAGCCATTAGGCCACAAGATGACATGGAGGAAACGGAAATGCTTGTTGCCGAGTGAAAGAAGCCAGTCTGAAAAGGCTACATCCTGCATTATTCCAATCATATGACATTTTGGAAAGGCAAAACTATACAGATAGTGAAACTATTAGTGGTTAGTGAGGGATTAGTAGGGGAAATGCAGATTTTAGGGTGGATGGTAAAGCTATTCTGTATGATACTATAGTAGTGGATTCATGATATTATACATTTGTCAAAACCCACAAAATTTTGCAGCACAAATTCTTAATGTATAAAAATTACAAAAGAATCAATTATAATAGGGGGTCAGGGGATCTCAGCATAGAATGCAGACTGGGACAAGAGAATCTGAATGTATTACAAATATTTTATACAATCTCACCCAAGTGAGTAAAGGGAGGTGAACAGACCTCAGTCACATTGGAAATGAGAGGAGTTTGTAAGATGAATGGCAAAAAGAATTGTCTATGAGTGTTTACTCTAGTGGATGAAGTTGTTTTTCATGGGGGTGCAGGTTAACAATTCTATTACTACTATGCATGTATACTGGAATTGAATAATTACGTATCATCCATACAGAAGAGTCCCAAATAATTTATGTAAGTACCTTGCCCTAAAAATGGGAGAGCATAACACCCCACTCCTTAAGTGTGGGCTGTACATAGTGACTTCCTTCCAAAGAGTACAGTATGGAAAGTGATGGGAGAAAAGAGTGACTTCAGTGGAGAAAGCTGTCAGACACTACTTCAACCAGGTGATCAAGGTCAATGTCAATGGCCATGAATCATACTGATAGAATGTACCCTTAATATGATATGATGAGAATGATACTTTGCCTCCATGATCTTTCTCTCCAAAAGTCTATCTGTGAGAAGCATATCAGACAAATGAAGTGACTTCCTACAATATATCTGATCAGTACATCTCAAACCTGTCAAGATCATCAGAAACAAGGAAAGTCTGAGAAACTGTCTCAACCAAGGGAGCCTAAAGAGACATGCCGGCTAAAGTCATGTGGTATCCTGGATGGGCTTCTAGACCAGAAAAAGGACATTAAGTAAAAAGTAAGGAAATCTGAATTAACGATGAAAGTGAAAGTGTTAGTCCCTCAGTGACATCTGACTCTTTGCCATCCCTGTGGACTGTAGCCCACCAGGCTCCTCTGTCCATGGAATTGTGCAGGCAAGAATACGAGAGTGGGTATCCCCTACTCCAAGGGATCTTCACAACTCAGGGATCAAACCTGGGTCTCCTGCGTTGCAGGCAGATTTTTTTTTTTTAAACCATCTGAGCCACTCTGGATGTTAGTTAATAATACATCAATCACTGGCTGAGGTGAAGGTTTTAGGGGAATTATGACTGACAGGAACAAAAAGTATGTTTAACAAGTAATAGACTAGGAATCTCGGGTAGATAAGAACAAATACCAGTTTCTACCACTTTGAGGCTCATTTCCCTTCCCTGCACATCTCACATGGATTTTCAGAAGAATTTTAAATGCCTTATCCTAATATTAAAAATATTTTATGAAAGACCAAGAACACGTTAGTTATTATAGCCTAATAACCTAAGCTTCAAGTTTAGGCTCTCTGGGTGGAGTTCATCCCTTTTCTCATTCCACTGTGATTCTGCCTTGATATTCTAAAACCTCAAACTTGATTCTTTTTTTATTACTTAATTTGTATGGAAGAATCTTCTATATTGACATGTGGCTCTACATCATTCCTTTTCACTATGTGAATAATACTATGACTTGCCCATTCTGCTGAGGGACATTTGAATTGTGATATTTTTGGCAACTGTAAATAATACAGTGGTAAATATTCTTGTGTGTGTCTCTTTGTTCACTTTTACAAGAGTTTTTCTAGGCTACGTCCTAGGAGAGGAATAGCTGAGTCAGAGTATGGTGCATTTCTAAATTCTTCTATTGTTAAATTGCTTTCCATTTTATAGTCCCATCAACTGTATGAGAGTCTTATTCCAGATCTCCTCAGTAACACTTGTTATTATCAGATATTAACAATTTGCTTATCTGATGGGTATGACTGATTATAGTTCTTATATTCCTCACACAATGTTAAACTTAGGTGGCAGGTATTATTATTAACTCCATTTTATAGATGGAGAATGTAAGACTTAGAAAATAATTTGTCCAAGGACTCATACTTAGTAGGGGACAAGAAGTCAGGAATGATCCTGGAGAATCTCAATTCCAAGCTATAACATTTTAGCTAACACTTGACTCAGGCCCGGATGTGTTTTTAAAATGCATAAACAGTGCAAGAAGTTGCATTTTTCTCTTCATTATGTTCTCCTCCCATAGTCTGCCCTCTCTTCATACTTTTTTCCACTTATTCTTTTTATCCTTCGTTGCCTTTCTTCATCTTTTCTCCTCCTTCTCTCCCTTAGTCCCTTTCTCCCTCCCTTTCTTCTTCTCTCTATCCCTGTATTTTAAAAAGTGATTTTAGTTGGGTTATCCTACACAGTTATTCATAGATTTGAGAAATTAAAGTGAATAGGTATAATAAAATCTTGAGAGATTAACCAATTTTCTTACATTGTATGTGATTAAAAATTCACACATTTCAATCAAGATTGAAATGGAAAGAAGCAAAGCTGAATCATTGGCCTGTGTGCAATATGAAAATGACTATTAGCAAAAACTCTCTCTGGAGCAGCTGCTTCTGATACACACCACTTGTCTCCTGTAATTAGAACAGAATTTAAGCTTCCTTAGGAACTGAAATTATGCTGCAAATTTATAATTAACAATAAAATTTTGAATGAAGGGTTGTCCCTTCATTTCCCCCTACCTTAATTTCTCTCTTTAATTTCTTCAGCAAGTTCTTTTCTTAGCTAAAAAAAAAAAATCACCTAAACAAGTAATGTGAGGAACATGATTGCAAAGCAAAAGACAAGCTCAGGATGTTGTAAACCTTGCAGCTGGAGGAGCAGTGAAGTAAATTGAATTCAGTCACCAAAGCACCAGGTTCAGCAAATTCTGGACTTAGAGTTTGTTAGGAAGAAGCTACAAGAAGCTGAATCAGTATTTTCAGACAGAATGTTATAGTTCATCGTGTTGCCTTTTTATTACATAAAGAGGAAGTCTCTCCTCTGTGCCCACATAGCCTCTCTGCATCTTTAGGAGGTTTTTGCCTTCCATGAAGCTTTTTGGTTCATGTGGTTGCTACCATCATATTGCAGAAGATCCTTGACAGCAGAGCCCATGGCTAGTTCATCTAACACTCACAGATATTAGCACTTTGTCTAGCACAAATAGGTGCACGACATAGGACCACTGAATTACATTAAACTGAATTTAATAAAATAACAAACATCCTGCTTTCTAATTCTGTCTTTCTAATGTCTGTGAAGACTGGCTCAGAGCCCATGATGAACTGTTAAGATGACAGCAAATCTCTTCATCTCCATAGCCCCAAACTCTGGAAAACAGACACATGTACCCCAATGTTCATTGCAGCACTGTTTATAATAGCCAGGACATGGAAACAACATAGATGTCCATCAACAGATGAATGGATAAGCAAGCTGTGGCATATATACACAATGGAGTATTACTCTGCCATTAAAAACAATAAATTTGAATCAGTTCTAATGAGATGGATGAAACTGGAGCCTATTATACAGAGTGAAGTAAGCCAGAAAGAAAAACACCAATACAGCATACTGACACATATATATGGAATTTAGAAAGATAGTAATGATGACCCTGTATGTGAGACAACAAAAGGACACAGACATAGACAATGGACTTTTGGCCTCAGAGGGAGTAGGAGAGGGCGGGATGATCTGCGAGAATGGCGTTGAAGAATATATACTATTATGTAAGAAACGAATCACCAGTCTATGTTTGATACAG
>SJYV01050885.1:0-10148 GCA_006410875.1 Neotragus pygmaeus | reverse complement strand
AGTGTTATAGGCAAAATATAATTTTATTCGAAAATAAGAAATGGTACAAGGGAGAAAACATTGGCTGTAAAGATATTTTGATGACAGTAACAAATGTCATGATACTCACAAAAATAATAATAATAGGAATATTTATTATTTCCTATAGTATGATTTGATAGGCTAAAAATTTCCCCCTGACCAGATAAAAATATACATGTTCTAATCCATAAAATCTATAAATATTACCTTGTATAGATAAAAAAGGGTATTTAGAGATGTGATTATGTAAAAGATATTGACATGGTTAGATTCTCCTAGATCTTCCCAGCCCAGGGCTCGAACCCGGGTCTACCCACATTGTAGACAGACGCTTTACTGTCTGAGCTACCAGGGAAGTCTAGATTATCTGAGTGGGTTCTAAATACAGTCACACATATCCTCATGTGTTGTTGCTGCTGTTGTTTAGTCGCTAAATCATGTCCCACTCTTTTGTGATCCTGTGGACTGTAGCCTACGAGGCTCCTCTGTCTATGGGATTTCTCAGGCAAGAAAACTGGAGTGGGTTGATATTTCCTTCTCCAGGGGATTTTCATGACCCAGGGACTGAGCCCACATCTCCTGCATTACAGGGAGATTCTTTACTGTTGAGTCACCTGGGAAGCCCATATGGTCATAAGAGGGAAACAGAAGGATGTTTTACACACACACACACACACACATATACACACACCCCTACAAGAAAAGATGATGTGAAGATGCAGGCAGAGAATTGAAGCAATTAAACCATAAGCCAAAAAATGCTGGCAAGTGCCAGAAGATGGAAGGGAAACTAAGGATGGAGGACCATTTAACCCATGGATGCAAAAGGAGTTGATGTGAAGGAGCCAGAGATGGTGAAATGACAAAAAAACAGTACCAAGGAGTTCAAAGGAAACATTCGAGGAGAAGAAAATCATAGATGAATAGGGAAGACAGAAACAGGAAGCTGGGTCATGAATATGGAAAGGCAAAATGGTGTGGTGAGCAGATTTTGAGACAGGACAGATGACTAGAAAGAGTCACAACTGAGATACATTACATTATATGCTTCTTGAGGTATTTTCCAAAGACCCTTTTATTATTAATGACAAAAACACATATAATAAATAGCAAAATAAAGTTTATGTCTTTCTAATATATTATTTGAAATAATTTGACCTGGTATATAACTCTGGGCTTCCCTGTAGCTTGGATGGTAAAGCGTCTGCCTACAATGCGGGAGACCTGGGTTCGATCCCTGGGTCAGGAAGATCCCCTGGAGAAGGAAATGGCAACCCACTCCAGTATTCTTGGCTGGAAAATCCCATGGACAGAGAAGCCTGGTGGGCTACAGTCCATGGGGTCGCAAAAAGTCAGACACAACTTCTCTTCTGAGCAACTTCTCTTCTTAATTTGTGATGTAGAGGAAAAAGGAAGTTCTAATTAGAGAAACAATTTGTACAACTAAAAGACACCTGTGTTCAAATTTCTGCTTGCCAGTCAGGATCATTAGAAATTTTGGAAAGGTATTTGTCTTCTCTGAAACTCACTCTCCTCATTTAAATGATGCAAATATCATACACACACACACACACACACACACACACACACACACACACACGTAAATAGAGAGAGACAGAGGCAGACAGAGAGAAAGCAAGAGACCGAGAGAGATACAGGGAGACAGGAAAACTTGCTGTTGGTTTTCTATAAATATTTAAAGCATATATTAGAGGATTAAAAAGACAGATGTAAACTGTAGTGTTTAGGGATGCTAACTTGTGCTGAAAATTGTAAAGGAAGCAAAGTGATTATCATAAACATCAAATGACTGGTTACCTATGAAGTGAGAAGGACACTTGTATTTGAGATGGGGCAACTTAAAGGGGCTTCCAGAGTGTCTGACAAAATTTTATTTCTTGACCCAGGTGATGATAACAAGGGTATTTATCTTGTGAAAATGCATTGGGCTGTGCATATTTTGGGGTAGTTTTTTTTATATTTGTTTTAGATTTTATAATAAAAAGGAAAAGAGGCTAGAGAAGAAGCTAACTCAAATCAGAGAATAATTGCCTTGGAAACCATAAATTCACTGAGGGTTTTAAGTATTAAAGTTCAAAAGCAACATTTACTGTATAACATTTCCCTTAGCCTCTGTGGAACAACTGACTTATTATTTAATTGACCTATTGGAATAAAAGAATGCTATTGTAACAGCTAAATAACTTTGTGCATAATAGTTGTCACTGAATAAGTTCAAAAGACTGTCTGGAGATGAGAAAGCAGCTCATCATTGGTAGGGTTAGAAGTAGTAAATCCACTAAGCCATGGTCTCTTAAGCAGTCTAAGCTACAACACCCTTGGCTAGAGAATTCTTGGCACTTAAAGCCAACAGGAAGCCAGATCAGCTGTCCGTTTCTGCAGGTGCACACTTAGCCAAATAAAAAGATGCCAACCACATTCATAGGATCACTGAAAAATAGTTTATAAAAGCTAAAGGTGATCTTTGGGAAAAGATATTACCTATACTAGAACCATTGTCTATACCAGCATTGGACAATAGCTTATAGGTAAGGAAAATAATTTACTGAACCCTAAGGATTCTTAATATATGAGTAGCTGGAGAGGGGGTTGGTGGTATCAAGGAAAGAATAAGTACACAGCTTAATGCTCTAATATTAAAAGACAAAACTGAATTCCCAGATATGCAGTGGCTATGTCTACTTGAATGTGTCATAAACACCTGATATATATATGTTCAAAGGAATATCATATTCCTGCTCAAAACCAGTGTCTCTTCCAAACATCCATATCTCTATTCGTGTACCATCTTCATGTCAGAAACAGATCATCTTTTTCTTCACTATTTGTTTCCAATCAGTAGTCAAATAATTTGATTTGGACTCTTGAAACACCATTTGCATCTTTTAACTTAAGTGAATAAAACACCACTTAAATCTATTCGCTGGTTTTTGCTCTTGCTTTCAATCTCCTAATTCAAGCTCATATACTTCGTGTGTGGAGCAACTCTTCCCAATACTATTTTATTTTCTTTATGTATAAAATATCATTATATTTACTTTTCTCATATGTACTAATGACAGTGTCTCACTCCTTTACAAAGAAAACTAAAACCAAGGGAAACATCTTTATACGTACATCACTCACAGCACGATGTTAAAACCCCTCAAGTCGGTAATTCAAGTCTCCTTCATACTTTCTCACCTATGTATCAGTTTTTTGTTTGTCTAATCGCCTTTCCCTACTATTCGATCATCCTTTGGGATTCCTCCTCTGTATATATTGTATTATATCATCTTGTCCCCTTTTTCTATATTGCCTCCTCTAACTCAGTGCTTCTCAAATTTGAGCATGCATCAGAATCATGTTGGGGGACCTGTTAAAATATGCACTGATAAGTGCAAATCTCAGAGTTTCTGATTCAGTAGATCAGGAGTGGAGGGGCTACCCAGGTAGCAGAGCAGTAAAGAATCCACCTGCCAGTGCGAGAGATACAAGAGAAGAGGGTGTGATCCCTTGAGTAGGAAATGGCAACTCATTCCCGTATTCTTGTCTGGAAAATTTCATGGACAGAGGAGGCTGGTCGGTTATAGTCCTGGGGTTGCAAAGAGTTGGACATGACTGAGCGCATACACTCACACACACAAACACACAATCATACAATACATGGTCTGGAGTGGGGTCTAAAACTTCATTTCTCTAACAATTTTCTAGGAGGTACTGATGCTGCTGGTTTGTGGATCGCATTTTGAAAATCAGTGAACTAAATATGTACACTCTATCTTTATTTCTGCAATAAATCTATCACTTGTCTTCATTCATTACCATTTCCTTCTGTGCTGTGCTTAGTCTCTCAGTTGTGTCCAACTCTTCATGACCCCATAGGCTGTAGCCCGCCAGGCTCTTCTGTACATGGGGATTCTCCAGGTAAGAATACTGGAGTGGGTTGCTATGCTCTCCTCCAGGGAATCTTCCTGACCAGGGATCAAACCCATATCTCCCACATTGCAAGTGGATTCTTTACTGTCATCATTTCCTTCTATCCTAGACAAATATCCCCAGTCCAAAGACATGAGGACACTTGTCTTTGCTCTAAATGTTTATACTATCAAATTTCTGTTTCTTATAACACTTAACACAGCCCATTTTTCATATAGGCTGGTGCTAGAATTTAATATTTCCTATAGACTTGGACAAGACTGAGCGACTAAACTGAGCTGACAGAATATATACTCTCTGAGGCAGTACTCATGTTTACAATTTTTAAATCACAGTTTCACAGTGCAAAGAATGATGTCTTTATGAGACAGAAAATATTTTCTCATTAGCAAATAAATCTGAAAGAGGATATAATGATGCTACCACAGATATCCAGTGGCAGATAAACTGCAAAGGTAATATAAAACCACATTTTGGTGCAAAGCTTGGTTTTCACTTTGCATGTGTCCATACCCTGGTGGGCTATAGTCCATGGGGTCACAAAGAGTTGGACATCACTGAGCAACTAACACACACACACGCGCACACACACACACACCTTGCCAATGAATTCTGGGACTCCTGCCGTGTTCCCATCTGTTGGAACCNAGATTTCTCAGGAGGCAGGTAATTCCCATGTCTTTAAGAATTTTCCACAGTTTGTTGTGATCTACACAGTCAAAGGCTTTGGTGTAATCAATAAAGCAGAAGTAGAGTTTTTTCTGGAATTCTCTTGTTTTTTTGATGATCCAGCAAATGTTGGCAATTTGATCTCTGGTTCCTCTGCCTTTTCTAAAACGAGTTAGAACATCTGGAAGGTCACAGTTCATGTATTGCTGAAGCCTGGCTTGGACAATTTTGAGCATTACTTTACTAGTGTGTGAGAAGAATGCATTTGTGCAGTAGTTTGAGCATTCTTTGGCATTGCCTTTCTTTGGGATTGGATTGAACACTGACCTTTGCTAGTCCTGTGGCCACTGCTGAGTTTTCCAAATTTGCTGACATATTGAGTGAAACACTTTCACAGTATCATCTTTTAGGGTTGGAAATAGCTCTACTGGAATTCCATCACCTCCACTAGCTTTGTTTATAGTAATGCTTTCTAAGGCCCACTTGACTTTACATTGCAAGATATCTGGCTCTAGGTGACTGATCACACCATCATGGTTATCTGAGTCATGAAGATCTTTTTTGTACAGTTCTTCTATGTATTCTTGCCACCTCTTCTTAATATCTTCTGCTTCTGTTATGTCCATATAATTTCTGTCCTTTATTGAACCCATCTTTGCATGAAATGTTCCCTTGGTATCTCTAATTTTCTTGAAGAGATCTCTAGTCTTTCCCATTCACTTATTTTCCTCTATTTCTTTGCACTGATCACTGAGGAATACTTTCTTATCTCTCCTTGCTATTCTTTGGAACTCTGCATTCAAATGGGTATATCTTTCCTTTCTCCTTGCTTTTAGCTTCTCTTCTTCTCCAGAAAAATACTAATGCAAGAATGAATTGAGTCACAATTGATTTAGAAACCAGTTTGAAATCAGAAACTAAGTTGATCCTAATCTCCCTAAACCAAAACCCCACACATTTCTAATGATTTATTGTCATTTAAGACTCATTATGTAATATCTTTTATTTGCAGGGCTTTTCTGAGCTTGAGGAGTGGGGGACAGTGTTTCAGGATATTTGAAACAAAGTCCAATCTCCTAGTAGAGTTTATAATCTAAATTAGGGGACAAGTCATCCATGTAAGATGTTACCTAACTAAAGGGGGAAATTGGTTATCAAAATTGTGGTTAAAAACAATATGCAATATGGCTTGTAGAACTTAAGAAAAGAAAATTATCCCTGAGAGTTGGTTTCATCTGGGAAGTCATTTTTGAAGGGATAGAATTTGAAACAGTCCAGAAATAGGAAGTAGAAAAACCTAAGATGTTTATTCCAAGTAAGGTGACTTATGAGAGCAATATTATCTGCTTATCTGTAATTTTCATATGGAAGAAGGGTGAGTGGGCAAGAACAATGATAGTTAAGCAGGACAGGATCTTGGCAGCCAGAATTATAAATCTTAACTTTATGTTTGCATTGTGTATATCTTTCCGTGTTGTTCTGTGATCTTGAAATTGANTCCAAGTAAGGTGACTTATGAGAGCAATATTATCTGCTTATCTGTAATTTTCATATGGAAGAAGGGTGAGTGGGCAAGAACAATGATAGTTAAGCAGGACAGGATCTTGGCAGCCAGAATTATAAATCTTAACTTTATGTTTGCATTGTGTATATCTTTCCGTGTTGTTCTGTGATCTTGAAATTGAAATGGGTTCTGGAATATTTCACAAAGTCAACTGAGAGTTGAAAAACTAAGACACAAAAAGAAGAGAGATACAGGTATATCAGAAAGAGAATCAGCAACTAGAGTATTAAGAACATCATTTCTCCTTATTATTTTCTATAATGCTTCCCCCGCCAATACACTGATCTATGGCAAAAAGATGAGTGCTGACTGCTCCTGGGTTTTACATTTTAGCTCAGTCAGTCTTGAAAAGAGTCTGTCACTTTTTTCAGTAATGGCTTCAAAATACTTGAAAACTCTCTGATTATGTAATTTTGAACAATACGTGTATGGTAACCACTATTGCACTCATTGACTTATCCAGATGGTGAGGATATATGCACTAACAATTAGACTTTTCTTATTTATTAAGTCAAGTTGATTAATAATATTTACCTTCTAATTCTTATTGATTTTCTTTTTACTTGTTCTATCAGTTACTGAGACATGTACTTTGAAATCCCCCTACTATATTTGTAGGGCTTCCCTAGTGGCTCAGTTGTGAAGAATCCTCCGCCAATGCAAGAGATGCAGGTTTGATCCCTGGGTGAGGAAGATCTCCTAGAGAAGGAAATGGCAATCCTCTCCAACATTCTTGCCTGGAGAATCATGGACCTCCATGGGGTCACAAAGAGTTGAACTAACACGTTCACTTTCACTTTACTTAACCTTCAGTAGCTTCCTCATATCCATGTGTTGATCAATAAAATGCCAAGGAATTTTCAAAGAGGAGCACTCTGCTGTTCTCAGAAGTTATCTGTATGCATCTCTATCTCTCTGTTTACACTGACTTGGGAACTCTTGCTCCTTTGTAATCTGAGGGCTCCTACCTTCATCTTCTCAACCCATGGAGACTACTAGTGTCTACCTGGGTTTTCTCTCCCTTCACCATGGCCTGTAAACACTCTAAACAGAAGGCTGGAAGAATCTCAGCTCACTTCATTTGTTACTCATCTCTTAGGGATCATTTTCCTTTATTGCTTGATAATCAATATCCTGAGTACCATTGTTTGAAATAGTCCATTGAATTTATTAATGTTAGTTGTTTCAAGTGAGAGGATACATCTTGTCACCATTCCTCCATCTTGATCATACATTTTGAAGTGAGGTGAATTTTAATAATTGATAGTATCCAAGTTTTAGAAATTGTTAGAAGGCCATCAACAATGATGTGACAGTTTTTCAGAATAAATAAAATCCTAATGTAAAGAATTTGGGGAAAGTAAAATTTCCCCAGCTATATTGTGAAATGTACTATAGTAAAGATTATAGGAGACACAAAGTTACTTAATGAACATCTCTCCTCATGGAATATATAGCCATGATTATATATCTCCTTGGCTTACAAGCACCCTAACACTTTCAGAGAGTAGTTGTTGGTTTGTAAGGGAAAGGATGATTTCCAAGCCCTGTTCTGTCACTTTATAAATGACTTTAAACAGGTTCTTCAGCATTTCTGAACTCCATTTTCCTCATCTAGAAATATCAGAAGCACTAGTGTTGTATTAACTCTATCCTGCCTACAGAATGCTATAAAAAATTAGAAAATGAATGCAACAGAGTGGGGAAATATACAGAAGTTTCAATCATAAGTTAAAACTAATAGAATAGCCATTGATCTTTTATCACCCTTAAATTTAAGTTCATGATGTAGCTTTTCTCCATCTTGTAGGTTTAATCATTTCCTATCAATTTTCTCTTTATTATTTTAGCATTATGTTTTAAATATGCTATTGAGCTTTGTTCTAAGTTCAAAATAGTGTTCAATCACTTTTCACCCATGTTCGTATAACCTCTTAATGGAATACTAGNCTCCATCTTGTAGGTTTAATCATTTCCTATCAATTTTCTCTTTATTATTTTAGCATTATGTTTTAAATATGCTATTGAGCTTTGTTAAGTTCAAATAGTGTTCAATCACTTTTCACCCATGTTCGTATGACCTCTTAATGGAATACTAACAACAAAAGTAATGAAAAGTAATGCTATTTAGAATGAAAGAGGCATCGCTTCTGTAGGTGGGATATTGGTGAACCAGTTGACTGGCAGTTGTATTGTGAGTGCCACTTAACTGCATTGAGTAGTTATGTCATACTGATAGATGGAGTTGATTGAATAATGGAAATGGCAGTTTACAAACTAAATATGTTAAGTCATAATGTACATAATGAGCATGCTATTCTCCACTCAAAAACCAGTTTTCAAAGATTTCACTAAACCTTTCAGGTCAATGATATGTTACATTATACATGTACCATGTACAAGTATCAGTACCATGTACCAGTACCATGCAGGTTACTTCTCTCATGAGAAAAGGACTAGATTTATGAAGTTACAGAAACAAATGGAACATACCCTTCCCTGTCATTTGATGGATAAGAACTGCAAAGTCTCATGAGATAAAATATTTGAGCTATACAGGGGCAGCAGCAAAACTGGAACACAGGATTCCTCATTCCCCAACCAGTCTTCTAGGATGACATGCCATTTCCCTAAAGAGAGCAAAAGGAAAAACATGAAGATCAAGTGCCTTACATAGTGGTTGATTGTGACTTAAAAGAAGAAGAAGAAAAAGAAAGGATTAAGGCAGCTCCACTGATGGCAGATGGATCAGCTGCCTGTTCAAGTGTTCTTTGGCAGTCAGTTATGCCACACTTCAGCATACCCATCACCTGCCACCTTGTTCTACATTCCCCTTGAGACCAAGAGTCTTTTCATACAATTTCACTTTGCTATGAAATTTCCCCTTCCTCTGAAGAAAAAGAGAAAGCACAGTGAAATATGTGATATATGAACAGCTAATGCTGCCTTCTTTTATGTCATCAGATGATAAAATTATTTAATTGGAGTGCTTAAATATTTTGCCCCAATATTTTGCCCCAAAATATTGTGATTGGTTCCAACAGATGGGAACACGGCAGGAGTCCCAGAATTCATTGGCAAGGTGTGTGTGTGTGTGCGTGTGTGTGTGTGTTAGTTGCTCAGTGATGTCCAACTCTTTGTGACCCCATGGACTATAGCCCACCAGGGTATGGACACATGCAAAGTGAAAACCAAGCTTTGCACCAAAATGTGGTTTTATATTACCTTTGCAGTTTATCTGCCACTGGATATCTGTGGTAGCATCATTATATCCTCTTTCAGATTTATTTGCTAATGAGAAAATATTTTCTGTCTCATAAAGACATCATTCTTTGCACTGTGAAACTGTGATTTAAAAATTGTAAACATGAGTACTGCCTCAGAGAGTATATATTCTGTCAGCTCAGTTTAGTCGCTCAGTCTTGTCCAAGTCTATAGGAAATATTAAATTCTAGCACCAGCCTATATGAAAAATGGGCTGTGTTAAGTGTTATAAGAAACAGAAATTTGATAGTATAAACATTTAGAGCAAAGACAAGTGTCCTCATGTCTTTGGACTGGGGATATTTGTCTAGGATAGAAGGAAATGATGACAGTAAAGAATCCACTTGCAATGTGGGAGATATGGGTTTGATCCCTGGTCAGGAAGATTCCCTGGAGGAGAGCATAGCAACCCACTCCAGTATTCTTACCTGGAGAATCCCCATGTACAGAAGAGCCTGGCGGGCTACAGCCTATGGGGTCATGAAGAGTTGGACACAACTGAGAGACTAAGCACAGCACAGAAGGAAATGGTAATGAATGAAGACAAGTGATAGATTTATTGCAGAAATAAAGATAGAGTGTACATATTTAGTTCACTGATTTTCAAAATGCGATCCACAAACCAGCAGCATCAGTACCTCCTAGAAAATTGTTAGAGAAATGAAGTTTTAGACCCCACTCCAGACCATGT
>SJYV01050884.1:11107-26258 GCA_006410875.1 Neotragus pygmaeus | reverse complement strand
GACCAAGGCACACAGCACGGACCTCGGCACAAGGCAACCCTGGCACACAGCACCGACCTCGGGAGATGGCGACCGTGGCACACAGACTGGACATCGGCGCAGGGCAACAGCGGCACACAGCCTGGACCTCGGCGCAAAGCACTGCAGCAAACATCCCGGACCTCCGCGCAAGGCTAACATGGCACACAGCCAGAAACTTGGTGCAGTGAGACCGTGAAACACAGCCTAATACTCAGTGAAGGGCGACCGCAGCACACAGCCCGCACCTCGGCAAAAGGCTACCGTGGCACACAGCCCGGAACTCGTTTCAAGGCTACCGTTGCACACAGACTGGAACTCGGCACAGGGGGACCGTGGCACAATGCCCAAACCTCTGTGAAGGGAGATCGTGGCAAACAAACCAGAAATCTGTGCGGGGTGACTGGGGTACAGAGCTCGGAAATCGTCGCTAGCCGACTGTGGAACACAGCCCATACCTCGACCCATGGCGACCATGGCGAACAGGACGGAACTCGTCTCCAGCCGATGGCAGAGAACAGCCCGGATCTCGCACAGGGTGACCGTGGCACACAGGCCGAATCTCAGGCAGGGTGACCTCAGAACACAGCATAGAACTCGGCTCAGGGTGACTGCGGCACACAGCCCGAAATTCAGTGAAGGGCGACCGCGGCACACAGGGCAATAATCAGTGTAAGGCTACCATGGCACAGAGCTTGGAACCCGTCGCTAGCCAACTGTGGAACACAGCCCGGACCTCCGTACTGGGTGACCGCAGCACACAGGCCATACCATGGAGCAGGGCGACTGCGGCACACAACCTGGACCTCGGTGCAGGGCCACGGCTGCACACAGCCTGAAATAAAGTGAAGGGCGACTGTGGCACACAGCTCAGAAATAGTCACCAGCCAACCACGGAACACAGCCCGGACCTAGGTGCAGGACGCCCGTGGCACACAGCCCGAACCTCGGCCCAGTGCGACTGCGGCACACAGCACGATCCTCAGTGAAGGTCGACCGCAGCACACAGCCCGGACCTCAGCACAAGGCTACCGCGGCACTCAGTCAGGAACTCGGTTCAAGGCTACTGAGGCAGACAGGCCGGACCTCAGCGCAAGGGCGACCACAGCACACAGCATGGACTTCAGCACAGGGGATGGTGGCACACAGCCCGGACCTCGGGACAGGGTGACTGTAGCACACAGCCTGGACTTGGCGAATGGCGACCGTGGCACACTGCCGAAAACACAGTGAAGGGCGACCGCAGCACACAGCCAGGAACTGATCGTTAGTTGACCGCGGAACAAAGCCCCAATTTCGGCACAGGGCGACGGCGGAACAAATCTGGACCGAGGCACAGGGCGACCACGGNGGCGACCGTGGCACACTGCCGAAAACACAGTGAAGGGCGACCGCAGCACACAGCCAGGAACTGATCGTTAGTTGACCGCGGAACAAAGCCCCAATTTCGGCACAGGGCGACGGCGGAACAAATCTGGACCGAGGCACAGGGCGACCACGGCACACATCTAAGACATCGAGCAGGGCAACCGCAGCACACATCCCGGACCTCGACACAGGTCGACCCTGGCACACAGCACAGACCTCGATTTAAGGCGACCAGGGCACAAAGCCCGGAACCTGGCGCAGGGCGACCGTGGCACACAGCCCGAACCTCAGTGAAGGGCGACTGCGGCACACAGCATGGAACTCGTCACTAGCCGACCGCGGAACACAGCCCGGATTTCAGCGCTGGGCAACTGAAGCACACAGCCTGAAACTCAGTGAAGGGCGACCACATCACACAGCCTGGAACTCCTTGCTATCTGACTGCGGAACACAATCCGGACCTCGGAGCAGGGTAACCGTGACACTGAGGCTGGACATCAGTGCAGTGTGAAAGCGACACATAGGCCAGACCTTGGCGCGTGGTGACCATGGCACACAGGCCAGACCTTGGCCCACGGCGACCGTGGCACACAGGCTGGACCTCGGCGCAGGGTGACTGCGGAACACAGGCAGGATATCGGCTCAGGGCGACCGCGGCTCACAGCCTGGACCTCAGCACAGGGGGACCATGGAACACAGCCCAGACCTCTGGAGAAGGCTACCAGGGCACACAGCCCGGACATTGGCAAAGAGGAACCGCGGCACAGAGCTGGGAACAAGTGGCAAGCCGAGGGCGGAACACAGGCCAGACCTGGGAATAAGGCGACCGTGGCACACAATCCGGACCTGCAGAGATGGCGACTGTGGCACACAGCCCAGACCTCGGAANCATTGGCAAAGAGGAACCGCGGCACAGAGCCGGGAACAAGTGGCAAGCCGAGGGCGGAACACAGGCCAGACCTGGGAATAAGGCGACCGTGGCACACAATCCGGACCTGCAGAGATGGCGACTGTGGCACACAGCCCAGACCTCGGAACAGGGCGACCGTGGCACACAGCCCAAATCTCTGCAGAAGGCTACCTCGGCACACATCCCGGACCTCGGCGCAAGGCTAACATGGCATACATCCCGAAACTCGGCACAGTGCGACTATGAAACACAGCCCAATCCTCAGAGAAGGGTGACCGCAGCACACAGCCCGGACCTCGGCACAAGGCTACCNGGGTGACCGCGGCACACAGCCCGAACCTGGGGAGATGGTGACCGTGGCAAACAGCCCGGAACTCGGTGCCAAGCTAAAATGGCACACAGCCCGAACCTTGGCGCAGTGCGACCGTGGCACACAGCCCGACCCTCAGTGAAGGGCGACCGCAGAACACAGCCCGGAACTCGGCACAAGGCTACCGTGGCATATAGCCTGGAACTCGGCTCAAGGATACCGAGGCACACAGTCTGGACCTCTTCACAGGGCAACCGCGGCACACAGCATGGACTTCAGGCCAGGGGACCGTGGCACTCAGTCCGGACCTCGGGACAGGGTGACCGTGGCACACAGCCTGGAACTTGGCAAAGGGACACCATGGCACACTGCCCGAAACACAGTGATGGGCGACTGTGGACACAGGCAGTAGCTCGTCGCTAGCCAACCGCGAAACACAGCCCGGATTTCGGCATAGGGCAACCGTGGAACACATCCGGACCGAGGCACAGGGCAACAGCGGCACACATCTAGGACATCGAGCAGGGAGACCGCTGCACACAGCCTGAACTTCAGTGAAGGGTGACTGCGGCACACAGCCCGATTTTCAGTGAAAGGCAACCGCAGCACACATCCCGGACCTCAACGCAGGTGAAGGGCGACCGCAGCACACAGCCAGTAACTCGTTGCTAGCCGACCGCGGAACACAGCCCGGACTTCGGCGCAGGGTGACCACGGCACACAGCCCGAAACTCAGTGAAGGGCGACCACGTCACACAGCCTGGAACTCATTGCTAGCCGACCACGGAACACAGTCCAAACCTCAGAGCAGGGTGATGGTGACACTCAGGCCGGACCTCAGCGCAGGGTGACAGTGACACATAGGCCGGACCTCGGCGCAAGGTGATGGAGGCACACAGGTTGGACTTTGGCTCAGGGCATCCGCGGCACACAGACCAGACCTCAGCGCAGGGCATCTGCAGAGCACAAGCCAGACATCGGCTCAGGGTGACCGTGGCTCACAGCCCGGACCGAGGCACAGGGCGACGGTGGCACACATCTAGGACATCGAGCAGGGAGACTGCTGCACAAAGCCTGAACTTCAGTGAAGAGTGACTGCAGCACACAGCCCGAACTTCAGTGAAGGGCAACCGCAGCACACATCCCAGACCTCGATGCAGGTGAAAGGCGACCGCGGCACACAGTCAGTAACTCGTCCCTAGCCGACCGCGGAACACAGCACAGACTTCGGCGCAGGGCAACCACGGCACACAGCCCGAAACTCAGTGAAGGGCAACCATGTCACACAGCCTGGAACTCGTTGCTAGCCGATCGCGGAACACAGTCCAAACTTCAGAGCAGGGTGACAATGACACTCAGGCCGGACCTCAGCGCAGGGCGACCGCGGCACACAGGCCGGACATCGGCTCAGGGTGACCGTGGCTCACATCCCAGACCTCAGCACAGGGGGACCATGGAACACAGCCCGGACCTCTGGAGAAGGCTTCCGCGGCACACAGCCCGGAAATCGGTTCAAGGTTACATAGGCACACAGGCCAGACCTCGGCACAGGACGACCGTGGCACACAGCATGGACCTCAGCCCAGGGGACCATGGCACACATCCCAGACTTCGGCACAGGGCGACCGCTGAACACAGCCAGTAACTCATCGCTAGCCGACCGCGGAACACAGCCCGGATATCGGCACAGGGTGACTGCAGAACAAGGGCCGGACCGAGGCACAGGGTGATCATGGCACACATCTAGGACATGGAGCAAGGCGACCGCTGCACACAGCCTGAACCTCAGTGAAGGGGAATGGCGGCACACAGCCCGAACTTCAGTGAAGGGCAACCGCAGCACACATCCCGGACCTCGACGCAGTGCGACCCTGGAACACAGCATGGACCTCGGCCAAAGGTCACCGTGGCACACAGCCCAGAACTTGGCACAGGGTGACCGCGGCACACAGCCCAAACCTCAGTGAAGGGCAACCGAGGCACACACCTTGGAACTGGTCACTATCCGACCGCGAAACACAGCCCGGACTTCGGCACAGGGCGACCACAGCACAAAGGCCGGACTTCGATGCAGGGTCACCGCAGCACACATCCCGATCCTCAGTGAAGGGCAACTGCGGCACACATCCCAGACCTTAAGGCAAGGCGCCCCTGGAACACAGTACGGATATCGGCAGATGTTCACTGCTGCACACATCCAGGACCTTGTCACAGTGTGATCGCGGCACACAGATCGGACAGTGCCTCAGGGCGACTGCAGCACACAGCCCGGACCTCAGCGCAGGGCGACCGCAACACACAGCCCGAACCTCAGTTAAGGGCGACTGTGGCACACAGCTCAGAAATTTGTGCAGGGTGACCATGGAACAGTGCTCAGAACACATCACTAGCCAACCCTGAACACAGCCCGGACCGCAGCACAGGGTGACCATGGCACACAGCCAGGAAATCGGCACAGAGGGAACGAGGCACAGAGCCCAGAAATCGTCGCAAGCTGAGGGCGGAACACAGCCTGTACTCGTCGCGGGGTGACCGCGGCACACTGCCCGAATCACACGAAGAGCGACTGAGGCACACAGCCCGGACCTCAGTGCAGGGCGACCCTGGCACACAGCAGGGAACTAGGAAGATGGCGATCGTGGCACACAGACAGGACATCGGTGCAGGTCACCTGTGGCACACAGCATGGACCTTGGCGCAAGGCTACCACAGCACACAGCCCAGAACTCGATTCAAGGCTACCGTGGCACACAGACCGGATCTCGGCCCAGGGCGACTGCGGCACACAGCCCAAACCTCAGTTAAGGGAGACGGCAGCACACAGCCCGGAAATCTATGCAGTGTGACCGGGGTACAGAGCTCGGAACTTGTCGCTAGCCGACCGCCAAACACAGCCCGGACCTCGGTGCGGAGCGACCATGGAAAACAGCATGGAACTCATCTCCAGCCGACAGCGGAACACAGCCCGGACCTCTGCACTGGGCGACCGCAGCACTCAGGCCGGACCTCTGCGCAGGGCAAGCGTGGCACACAGCCCAGACAATGGTGCAGGGCGACCGTGGTACACAGACCGAAAATCAGTGAAGGGCGACTGTAGCACACAGCCCGGATCTCGTCACCAGCCCACCGTGGAACATAGCCCAGAACTCGGTGCAAAGCTACTGCAGCACACAGCCCGGACCTCGGCGCAGGTTGCCCACAGCACACAGCTCAAACCTCAGTGAAGGCTGACTGCGGCACACAGCCCGGAAATCTGTGCAGGGCGACTATTGCACAGAGCTCTGACTCATCATTAGCCAACCGTGGAACACAGCACGGACCGAAGCACAGGGCGACCGCGGCACACAGGCCAGATCTCGGCGCAGGGTGACCGCAGAACACAGCCCGAACCTCAGTGAAGGGCGACTGCAGCAGATAGCCTGGAACACGTTGCCAGCCAACCGCGGAACACAGCCCGGACGTCAGCGCAGGGCGACTGCAGAACACAGCCCAGAAATCTATACAGGGAGCCCGAAGCACAGAGCCCGTAACTCCTCACTAGCCAACCATGGAACACACCCCGGACCTCGGCCCATGGCGACTACAGCAAACAGGCCGGACCTCGGTGCCGGGTGACCACAGCACACAGCCCGGACCTTGGCAAAGGGCGACCATGGCACACTGCCCGAAACACAGTGAAGGGCGATCGTGGCACACATCTAGTAACTCGTTTCTAGCCGAAAGCAGAACACAGCCCAGATTTCGGCACAGGGCGACCGCGAAACTCAGGCCAGACCGAGGCACAGTGCGACCACGGTACACATCATGGACATCGAGCAGGGTGACCGCTGCACACAGCCTGAACCTCAACGAAGGGTGACCGCGGCACACAGCCTGAACCTCATTGAAGACTGACCGCAGCACACATTCCGGACCTTGATGCAGGGCAACCCTGGCACACAGCATGGACTTCGACCAAAGGCGACTGCAGCACACAGCCCAGAAACTGGTGCAGGGTGACTGCGGCACACAGCATGGAACTCGTCACTAGCCAACCGCGGAACACAGCGCGGACTTCGGCACATGGTGACCACGGCACACAGGCCGGACTTTGATGCAGGGAGACTGTGGTACACATCCAGAANGCACACAGCCCAGAAACTGGTGCAGGGTGACTGCGGCACACAGCATGGAACTCGTCACTAGCCAACCGCGGAACACAGCGCGGACTTCGGCACATGGTGACCACGGCACACAGGCCGGACTTTGATGCAGGGAGACTGTGGTACACATCCAGAACCTTAGTGAAGGGCAACCGCGGCACACATCAGGGAACGTAAGACAAGGTGACCCTGGAACACAGCACAGATGTCGGCAGATGTTCAGTGCGGCACATACCCAGGATTTAGTAGCAGTGTGACCACGGCACACAGGTCGGACTTCAGCTCAGGGCGACTGTGGCACATAGCCAAGACATCCGCGCAGGGCGACCGGGGCACACAGCTTTAACTTTAGTGAAGTGTGACCGCAGCATAGAGCCCAGAAATCTGTGCAAGGCAACCGTGGCAGAGTGCTTGGAACTCATCGCTAGCCAACCCCAAACAGAGTCCGGACANTGGCACATAGCCAAGACATCCGCGCAGGGCGACCGGGGCACACAGCTTTAACTTTAGTGAAGTGTGACCGCAGCATAGAGCCCAGAAATCTGTGCAAGGCAACCGTGGCAGAGTGCTTGGAACTCATCGCTAGCCAACCCCAAACAGAGTCCGGACATCGGCACAGGGCGACCGTGGCAAACAGGCCATACCACGGGGCAGGGCGACTGCGGCACACAACCCGGACCTGGGCGCAGGGTGATGGCGGCACACAGCTCGAAATTCAGTGAAGGGCGACTGTGGCACACAGCTCGGAATTCATTGCCAGCCAACCGTGGAACAGAACCCAGACTTTGGCGCAGGGCGATGGCGACACACAGTCTGAACATCAGCACAGGGCTATCACGGCACACAGCCAGAACCTCTGTGAAGGCCGACAGCAGAACACAGCCCAGAAATCTGTGCAGGGCGACTGTGGAACAGAGCATGGAACTCATCGCTAGCCGACCACAGAACACAGTCCAGACTTTGAAGCAGGGTGACTGTGGCATTCAGGTCGGACCTCAGCACATGGCGAGAGTGGTACTGAGGCCAGACATTGGCAGAGGGCGACTGTGGCACACAGGTCAGACATTGGTTCAGGGCNCGAAATTCAGTGAAGGGCGACTGTGGCACACAGCTTGGCAATCATTGCCAGCCAACCGCAGATCACAGCCCGGACTTTGGCGCAGGGCGACAGCGACACACAGCCTGAACATCGGCACAGGGCTACCGCGGCACACAGCCAGAACCTCTGTGAAGGGCGACAGCAGAACACAGCCCAGAAATCTGTGCAGGGCGACCGTGGCACAGAGAATGGAACTCATCGCTAGCCGACCACAGAACACAGTCCGGACTTCGAAGCAGGGTGACCGTGGCATTCAGTTCGGACCTCAGCACAGGGCGAGAGCGGTACTCAGGCCAAACATTGGCAGAGGGTGACTGTGGCACACAGGCCAGACATTGGCTCACGGCGACCGAGGCACACAACACGGACCTCAGTGCAGTGGGACCACGGCACACAGCCCGGACCTCTGGAGCAGGCTACCGAGACACACAGCCCAGAACTTGGCAAAGAGGAACTGCGGCACAGAGCTGGGAACAGGTCGCAAGCCGAGGGCGGAACATAGGCAGGACCTTGGCACTGGGCGACCGCGGCACACTTCCCGGACCTGGGGAGATGGTGACGGCGGCACACAGCCCGGACCTCGGTGCCAGGCTAATATGGCACACAGCCCCAACCTCGGTGCAGTGCGACCGTGGCACACAGCCCGAACTTCAGTGAAGGGCGACAGCAGCACACAGCCCAGACCTCAGCACAGGGGAACCATGGAACACAGCCTGGACCTCTGCAGAAGGCTACCGCGGCACAAAGCCTGGACCTTGGCAAAGAGGAACCGCAGCACAGAGCCGGGAACTGGTCGCAAGCCGAGGGCGGAATACAGGCCGGACCTGGGTACAGGGTGACCGCGGCACATAGCCCGGACCTGGGGAGATGGTGATGGTGGCACGCAGCCCGGACCTCGGTGCCAGGCTAATATGGCACATAGCCCGAACCTCGGCGCAGTGCGACTGTGGCACACAGCCCGAACCTCAGTGAAGTGCGACTGCAGCACATAGCCCGGACCTCAGCGCAGGGGGACCATGGAATACAGCCTGGACCTCTGGAGAAGGCTACCACGGCACACAGCCTGGACCTTGGCAAAGAGGAACCGTGGCACAGAGCCGGGAACTGGTCGCAAGACGAAGGCGGAATGCAGGCCGGACCTGGGTACAGGGTGACCGCAGCACATAGCCCGGACCTGGGGAGATGGCAAATGGAGCACACAGCCCGGACCTCAGAACAGTGCGACTGCAGCACACAGCCCGGACCTTTGCAGAAGGCTACCTCGGCACACAGCCCAGACCTCGGCACAGGGCGACTGTGGCACACAGCGTGGTCCTCAGTGCAGGGGACCGTGGAACATATCCGGAACTTTAGTGAAGGGCAACCGCGGCAGACATCATGGACCTTAAGACAAGGCGACCCTGGAACACAGCACAGATGTCGACAGATGTTCAGAGCAGTACACACCCAGGATTTCGTAGCAGTGTGACCACGGCACACAGGTCGGACCTCGGCTCAGGGCGACCATGGCACACAGCCCAGATCTCCGTGCAGGGCGACCAGGACACACAGCGTAAACCTTAGTGAAGGGCGACCGTGGCACAGAGCCCAGAAATCTGTGCAAGGCGACCATGGCACAGTGCTCAGAACACATCGCTAGCCAACCCCAAACACAGCCCGAACCTTGGCACAGGGCGACCGCGGCAAACAGGCCATACGACGGCACAGGATGACTGCGGCACACAACCCGGACATGGGCGCACGGCGAAGGGGGCACACAGCCCGAAATTCAGTGAAGGGCGACTGTGGCACACAGCTCAGAAATCGTCACCAGCCAACTGCAGAACACAGCCTGGACTTCGGCACAGGGCGACTGCGACACACAGCCTGAACATCAGCACAGAACTATCATGTCACACAGCCCGAACCTCTGTGAAGGGCGACAGAAGAACACAGCCCAGAAATCTGTGCAGGGCAATCGTGGCACAGAGCATGGAACTCATCGCTAGCCGAACACGGAACACAGTCTGGACTTCGACACAGGGATACCGTGGCATTCAGGCCGGACCTCAGCACAGGGCGAGAGTGGTATTTAGGCCAGACATTGGCAGAGGGCGACTGTGGCACACAGGCTGGACATCGGCTCAGGGCGACCAAGGCACACAGCCCAGACCTCAGCGCAGGGGGACCGCGGCACACAGCCCGGACCTCTGGAACAGGCTACCGCGACACACAGCCCGNAGACATTGGCAGAGGGCGACTGTGGCACACAGGCTGGACATCGGCTCAGGGCGACCAAGGCACACAGCCCAGACCTCAGCGCAGGGGGACCGCGGCACACAGCCCGGACCTCTGGAACAGGCTACCGCGACACACAGCCCGGACCTTGGCAAAGAGGAACCGCGGCACAGTGCCGGGAACAGGTCGCAAGCCGAGGGCGGAACACAGGCAGGACCTTGGCACAGGGTGACCGCGGCACACATCCCGGACATGGGGAGATGGCGACCGTGGCACACAGCCCGGACCTCAGTGCCTGGCTAATATGGCACACAGCCCGAACCTCGGCCCAGTGCAACCTTGGCACACAGCCCGACCCTCAGTGAAGTGCGACCACAGCACACAGCCAGGACCTCAGCATAAGGCTACTGTGGCACACAGCCCGGAACTCAGTTCAAGGATACCGAGGCACACAGGCTGGACCTCATTGCAGGGCAACCGCGGCACACAGCGTGGACTTCAGTGCAGGGGACCGTGGCACTCAGCCAGGACCTTGGGACAGAGCGACCGTGGCACACAGCCTGGAACTTGGCGATGGGCGACCGTGGAACACTGCCCGAAACACAGTGAAGGGCAACCGCGGCACACAGCCAGTAACTCGTCGCTAGCCAACCGTGGAACACAGCCCGGATTTTGTCACAGGATAACCGAGGAACACATCCAGACCGAGGCACAGGGTGACCTCAGCACACATCTAGGACATCCATCAGGGGGACCGCTGCACACAGCCTGATCTTCAGTGAAGGGTGACTGCGGCACATAGCCCGAANGAACACAGCCCGGATTTTGTCACAGGATAACCGAGGAACACATCCAGACCGAGGCACAGGGTGACCTCAGCACACATCTAGGACATCCATCAGGGGGACCGCTGCACACAGCCTGATCTTCAGTGAAGGGTGACTGCGGCACATAGCCCGAACTTCAGTAAAGGGCAACCGCAGCACACATCCCGGACCTCGACGCAGGTAAAAGGCGACCGTGGCACACAGCCAGTAACTCGAGGATAGCTGATCGCGGAACACGGCCCGGACTTCGGCGCTGGGCGACTTGCGGCACACAGCCCGAAATTCAGTGAAGGACGACCACGTCACACAGCCTGCAACTCGTTGCTAGCCGACCGCGGAACACAGTCCGGACCTTGGAGCAGGGCGACCGTGATAATCAGGCCTGACCTCAGTGCAGGATGACAGCGACATACAGACCAGACCTCGGTGCAGGGTGACCATGGCACTCAGGCCAGACCTTGGTGCAGGGCGACTGTGGCACACAGGCCAGACATCGACACAGGGCGTCTGCGGAACACAGGCAGGACATCGGCTCTGGGTGACTGCGGCTCACAGCCCAGACATGAGCGCTTGGGGACCACGCAATACAGCCCGGACCTCTGGAGAAGGCTACCAGGGCACACAGCCCGGACCTTGGCAAAGAGGAACCGCGGCACAGAGCCGGGAACAGGTCACAAGCCGAGGGCAGAACAAAGGCCGGACCTGGGCAAAGGGCAACGGCGGCACACAGCCCAGACCTGGGGAGATGGCAACCGTGGCACACAGCCCGGACCTCGGATCATGGTGACTGCGGCACAAAGCCCAGACCTCTGCAGAAGGCTACCTCGGCACACAGCCCTTACCTCGGCACAAGGCTACCACAGCACACAGCCCGGAACTCGGTTCAAGTCTACTGAGGCACACAGGCCGGACCTCGGCACAGGGCGACTGTGGCACACAGCGTGGTTCGCAGTGCAGGGGACCGTGGAACACAGCCCGGACCTCGGCGCAGGGTGACCGCCGCACACAGCCCGAACCTCAGTGAAGGGCGACCGTAGCACACTGCCCAGAAATCTGTGCAGGGTGACAGCCTCACAGAGCCTGGAACTCGTCGCTAGTTGACTGCGAAACACAGCCAGGACATCGGCGCAGGGCTAACATGGCACACAGCCCATAGCTCGGCAATGGGCGACCAAGGCTCACAACCTGAAACTACGTGAAGGACGATCGCCTCACACAGCCAAGAACTCATTGCTAGTCGACCACAGAACCCAGCTGCGACCTCGGCGCAGGGTGAAAGTTGCACACAGGCCGGAACTCAGCGCAGGGCGACAGCAGCACATAGGCCGGACATCGGCACAGGGCGAACATGGCACAAAGGCTGGACCTTGGGGCAGGGCAACCGCGGAACATAGGCCGGATTTCGGCTCAGGGCAACCGGGGCAAAAAGCCTGGACCTCGGCTCAGGGCGACCGCAGCACATAGCCCAAACCTCAGTGTAGAGCNGCCAATCCAAACAGTCAAAGCATATTTGTGAACAGTTTTAAGTATACTTTATGTAATTTCTGAAACTCTGTGGAATGTTTTGGTATTACTGTAATGTCTTTTGTGTACAAAAATGGGGCCACAGTATAGTTGATGTTCCTTTTTTTAGTTACATTTTATTACATAATAAATGCCCTTTTTATTAGTGTTCCAAAATAAGCTGTTGTTATAGGGCTTTTGCTATGTACAGTGTATTATAGTAAAGTTTTAGTGTATTTTTAGTGGAAAGTATCAAAAAAATAAATTATTTTTTTTCTTTTTGCATTTTGAAATAACCTTATGGAGAGCAAAACAAATTTCATGATTTAACTTCATTCTTAATGCAAAATATATTCGAGAGGAAATATAAAATGCAAGAAAAAAAAGAAAAGCAATATTGCTAGAGTTAGTGTGATGGCACGCACCTATCCTCTCATTTAGTGACTTAAGTGTGCCTACACAGTTTGTTAATATTCAAGGTACAATTGTACTTGTGGTTGTTTTGGCATGTCTGAAATGTATATTTAATTCAAACTGTGATAAATGGGTAATCTAATAGAAAAAAATACATCTTAAGGTCATAAAAATCTTTTTATATTGTTCCAGGCAGGATTGTTCTTCAAGGTTAATACAGTGCAGAATCTCTGATAAGAAAATCAGACTCTTAGACATTTTATTCAAAAGTATATAAATCTATTGCATGAAACTTTTTTAACCTTATAGAAAATATAAGATTGTGAATATAGTGAATATGAGTTATGGATTTTTATATGGTATGTTTTTGTTAACTTCTTTTCTTTTTGTGTTGTGTGCTTTTAGAAAAGTGTTAATTAGATAAATGTTTTATTTAAAATCCTGTGATTTAGTTATTAAACTTCTATAGGTTTGGTTTTTCTTGGTGTCCCTTTTTTATTCTTTTGGTGTTCTGTTTTTATGCTGGTGTCAAATTTGATTCATTTATTACTTTGTAGATACACTGTTTAAATTATCTGAAACATTTTTAATGTAAAAATATGCAGTCAAGCATTAAGTGATCATGGTCACTTTTCTTTCTTTCTCACTTATTTGGACTGTAGTCCACCAGGCTCCTCCGTCCATGGAATTCTCCAGGGAAGAATACTGAAGTAGGTAGCCATTTCCTTTTCCAGGGGATCTTCCCAATCCAGACATCAAACCTGGGTGTCCTGCATTGCAGGCAGATTCTTTACCATCTGAGCGACCAGAGAAGCCTCTAAGTTATTTAAATATTTATTTCACAAGTTAGAAAATTAATTTTGAATTAACTAGTATTCCCATAGAAACTTGTCCTTAGTGGAGTGAAGTTGCTCAGTCGTGTCCGATTCTTTGTNATTCTTTACCATCTGAGCGACCAGAGAAGCCTCTAAGTTATTTAAATATTTATTTCACAAGTTAGAAAATTAATTTTGAATTAACTAGTATTCCCATAGAAACTTGTCCTTAGTGGAGTGAAGTTGCTCAGTCGTGTCCGATTCTTTGTGATCCCATGAACTGTAGCCCACCAGGCTCCTCCATCCATGGAATTTTCTAGGCAAGAGTACTGGAGTGGGTTGCCATTTCCTTCTCCAGGGGATCTTCCCAACCCAGGGATCGAACCCAAGTCTCCCGCATTGCAGGCAGACACTTTACCCTCTAAGCTACTAGTGCTATTTTCATGTCAGTCAGATGAGCATGCGCCTGTCCTTTATCATTTTTTAACTTCAGTGAGATAAATTCATTTTTCCCAACCGCCTGTAAATTCTGCTGAATGCCAACTAATGTGTTACTTCATTGCCTGCTTTCATGTCTCAAACTTCTTGAAAGGTGAATGTTAAAACTAATTTATAATGCTTAGAGAGATTGTCTAAATGCTACTTTTGCAATTTCCCTGTCAACACTCTCTACAAATATTATAGAATAGGATGAGAATGGAGATGAAAAAGTATTAGAAAATAAGAGGGAGATTGAGTTCTATAAAATCTGATAATGCAAATTGCTTGATATAGCACCAAGGCTAGTGCTGCATCAAGTTTGGATGAAAATTTGAGCACTTACTCATGTTTCTTATCATATTATTCAGAGTTCACATTACATAGAAAGATGTTTTTCTTTGCAATCACAGAAGTTTAACTGAAATGGTATTCCCCGCCTTCATTAAGACTTCCTTTTCATACTTAATTTAATTCATAAAATAATTGAGAACTGAGGGAAAATCTTTGGTATCTAAAATTTTAAATTAATACAGAATTTTTTACATGTTGTTTCTTTTTCAGGGTATGTAATTATCTCATGACCTGAAGATTTTTTGTTTTAATAAAATCTCACATATTTATGTGCACAGCAATCATATACTAAATAGAGTTTATACTGGTACTTTAAAAAAAATTGGAAGCCCTAATTTGTTCCTATAAATCTCAACAATTGTTGATAGTAGGGCTGACCTTTATAGAGTGGATTTATAAATGAACTTTGTACCTGAAGGGTCAGTTCAGTTCGGTCGCTCAGTTGTGTCCGACTCTTTGCGACCCCATGAATCGCAGCACGCCAGGCCTCCCTGTCCATCACCAACTCCAAGAGTTCTCTCAGACTCATGTCCATTGAGTCAGTGATGCCATCCAGCCATCTCATCCTCTGTCGTCCCCTTCTCCTCCTGCCTCCAATCCCTCCCAGCATCAGAGTCTTTTCCAATGAGTCAACTCTTCACATGAGGTGGCCAAAGTACTGGAGTTTCAGCTTTAACATCATTCCTTCCAAAGAAAT
>SJYV01050879.1:0-10388 GCA_006410875.1 Neotragus pygmaeus | reverse complement strand
AGTCCCTTGAGTCTTCCATGGACAAAGAATTATCCAAGGCTCATCCTGCCCCGCACTGTGTTGGAGGTGAAATGAGCTCCAAGCAAGAGAAGGCAGAGCAGCCTTTACGCTCAGCCAGCCAGACAGGTGTGATGTGCCCAAGATGGTAAATTTTTTGTTTGTGTTTGCTGAAGTGAGGCGTGTTTCTCTCCTCTTTGTGGTTCTGTGTACACATTGTTGAGTCTACTGGAGCTCAGAAGATAGGGAGATAGGGCCAGTCTCCTGAGGACACATGCGGTAACTGGTTGACAGAGGTGTCTGTCATGATGTTACGAAGGCTCCGTGATGTTCATGCCAAGATCCAGAAAACAGCCTGTAACAGGGGCCATTGAGTTAA
Source organism: Neotragus pygmaeus (assembly GCA_006410875.1). NCBI lineage: Eukaryota > Metazoa > Chordata > Mammalia > Artiodactyla > Bovidae > Neotragus > Neotragus pygmaeus. The sequence continues at coordinate 10,012 of SJYV01050879.1, read as the reverse complement.
GAGTCTTGACAGTGGCTTTACTGTGCCTTCAGGGGAGCGAGTTTGCACTTGGCAGTGCTGGTGACCATCCGCTCAGTTTCTCTTGTCTCATTTCTTTCTTTGTTCATCCTCCGTGAAACCGGGGTCAGCCACTTTGTGGAGAAGCTCACACAGACTGCTGGTTCCACACCTGGGGTGAAGCAGGAATAAACGGAGCGATTCCATCTCTGTATAAATGAGGACTGTTTACTACATGGACAAGCTCCGGGCCAGTGGTCTGGCTCATTGTTAATCGAACTGGGTTTAGCCTTTTTGATCATGTATTTTAATAGGGAGGTAGCAGAGGGTAGGGGCCTCGTTGGCCTTTGGTGCCAAAGACAGCTGGTTTGAAACTCAATTCTTCACTATTTAATGAAGTTATTTAACTTCACCATGCCTAATTTTCTAATCTATAAAATAGGGTTAATTATATGTATTTTGCAAGGTTCTATTGGAGATTNAAGTCTTTTCTAATGAGTCAACTCTTCACATGAGGTGGCCAAAGTACTGGAGTTTCAGCTTCAGCATCATTCCTTCCAAAGAAATCCCAGGGCTGATCTCCTTCAGAATGGATCTCCTTCAGAATGGTTGGATCTCCTTGCAGTCCATGGGACTCTCAACAGTCTTCTCCAACACCACAGTTCAAAAGCATCAATTCTTCAGCGCTCAGCTTTCTTCACGGTCCAACTCTCACATCCATACATGACCTCTGGAAAAACCATAGCCTTGACTAGATGGACCTTTGCTGACAAAGTAATATCTCTGCTTTAAATATGCTATCTAGGTTGGTCATAACTTTTTTTCCAAGGAGTAAGTGTCTTTTAATTTCATGGCTGCAGTCACCATCTGCAATGATTTCGGAGCCCCCCAAAATAAAGTCTGACACTGTTTCCACTGTTTCCCTATCCATTTCCTATTAACACATTTAAATCAAAGTAATTCACCATGTGAGTAGCCTAAAAAGAAAAAAAAAAAAGTGAACACCTAAAGAGTTAGAGAGAGAATCTGAGAAAATCCAACATCTACTCATTATTTTTTAAAAAATGAATGCAGAACTATAAGCACATTTCCTAAACCTGATGTATGAAATATATGCAGCTCTTGTGAGCATATCTGGCTGACCTGACCCTCGGTGTCAGCTCTGGTCCCTGGCTAACCAGAGGACCACGGGGTGAGGCAGCACGGGTCTTCTCCCGGGGCACAAGCATCCGGTGGTGGCTGGGATGAAGGGCCTCCTTGTTGGCGCAGTGGTTAAGGATCTGCCTGCCAATGCAGGAGACATAAGAAACGTGGGTTTGATATCTGGTCTGGGAAGATCCTCTGGGGAAGGAAATGGCAACCCACTTCGGTATTCTTGCCTAGAAAATCCCATGCACAGGGGAACCTGGAGAACTACAGTCCATGGGATCACAAAAGAGTCAGTCATGACAAAGTGACCATATAATAATAACATCGTATTAATGATAAAAGACAATGCATTACCCTCAAAATCACAAACATGCAAAAGATATCGTCAATCCTAACTTTTTTCCTTTCAATTTTATTACAATACAAATGACATACAGAACTGTATATATTTAAGAAGTACAGCATAAGCAATTGACATGTAAATCATGAAATGATTACTACAATAATTGAAGTGAAAATCCATTATTTAGTATAGATACAAAATAAAAGATATCAAAATTTTTCCTTATAATGAGAAGTCAAGATTTGTTCTTTTAAAAACTTTCATATATAATGTACAGCAGTTTTAATTATATTGATCATGTTGTGCATTATACCTCTAGTGCACATTTTTCTTTTCACTGGAACTTTTTACATTTGTGCTTACTTCATCAAATACAATCTCCCCACAACCCTGCATCTGGTAACAACGAATCTGATCTTCTTCTATGAGTATATTTGTTTTTGAACAGTATTGACCTTCAATACTATGTGAGCTTCTAGTGCACAATATAGTGATCCAATACTTCCATACATTTCAAAGTTATCATCATGATAAATCTAGTTACCGTATGGCAACATACAAAGATATTATGTAATTATTGGCTGTCTTCCCCACAGTGTACATTTCATATTCCCTTGCCTTATTTATTTTGTAACTGGAGGTTTGTACCTCTTAGTCTCCTTCACCGTATTCTCTCATTCTTCCATCCCTTCCTCTTATACAACCATCTATTTGCCCTCTGTATCTACCCTCTGTTTCTCTTCTATGATGTTTGTTTATTTTCCTTTTGGATTCCACATATAAGTGAAATATATACACTATCTGTCTGTCTCTATCTGACTTATTTCACTTACCATGATGCTCTTTAGGTCTCCCACGTTGTCACAAATAGCAATATTTCATTCTTCTTATAGCTGAGTAATACTCCATTGTGTATGTATCACATCTTGTCCATAATCTGTTGATGGACACTTAGCTTGTTTCCATATTCTGGCTGTTTGAAGTATGCAGCTACAAACATCGGGGTGCATCTATCTTTCCAAATGAGTGTTTTTTGTTATTTTTGGATTAGTACTCACAAATGGAATTGCTGGGTGGTATGGTAGTTCTATCTGTAGCTTTTTGAGGAACATCCATAGTGTTTTTCATAACGGCTGCAACAATTTACATTCCCACCAACAGTGTGTGCAAGGTCCTTTTCCTCCAAAACTTAACCAGCAGCTGCTATTTGTTGTCTTTTTTATAATATCCATCCTGACAAATGCAAGGCAATGTCTCATTGTGATTTTGATTTGCATTTTCCTGATGCTTGATGATGTTGAGCGTCTTTTCACATGCCTATTGGCCATCTGTATGTCTTCTTTGGAAAAAAATGTTTTTGTCATAACTGAAGGTAGAATTTTGTCAAAGAACTTTCTATATCTATTGAAGTTTTCATGATTTATATTCTGTAATTGGTTAATGTGGTGTATCACACTCATTGATTTGTGGATAATGAGACATCCTTACATCCCTTGGATAAATCTTACTTGATCATATTATATAAATCCATTTAATGTAATGTTGAATTTTGTTTGCTAATATTTTGTTGAGGATTTTTGCACTTCGGTTCATCAGTGTTATTCGTCTGTACATTTTTGTTGTTGCTGCTGTATCTTTGTCTAGTTCTGGTGTCAGGTTGATGTTAGCTTTTTAGAATGAGTTTAGAAATTTCCCTCCTCTGCAATTTTTTGAAGTCATTTGAGAAGTGTGGATGCTAACTTTTCCTTAAATAATTGGTAAAATTAATGTGTGAAGCTGTCTGGTCCTGAACTTTTGTTTGTTGGAAGCTTTTAAATTTATGATTCATTACTGGTAATTGGTCTGTTCACATTTTCTCTTTTCTCCAGATTCACTCTTGGAAGATTGCATATTCTAAGGATTTGTTTTTTCTAGATTGTCTATTTTATTGATGTATAATTGTTTGCAGTGGGCTCTTTTTCCTTTGTGTTTCTGTGGGGTCAGTTATAGCTTATATTTTTTTCATTTCCAGTTTTATTGATTTGGGCCCTCTCTTTTTCTTGATGAGTGTGGCTAAAGGAAAGTGAAAGTGAAGTCGCTCAGTCATGTCCGACTCTTTGTGACCCCATGGACTGTAGCCAGCCAGGCTCTTCTGTCCATGGGATTTTCTAGGCAATAGTACTGGAGTGGATTGCCATTTCCTTCTTCAGGGGATCTTCCCAACCCAGGGATTTACCCGGGTCTCTTGCACTGTAGACAGACACTTTACCGTCTGAGTCACCAGGGAAGTCCAGGAAGTGTGGCTAAAGGTTTATCAATTACTTTAAATCTTTTCAATGACTAGCTTTTATTTTCACTTATCTCCCTATTGTTTTTTCAGTCTTTATTTCATTTATTTCTACTTTGATCTTTATGATATCTTTCCATCTACTAATGTTGGATTTTATTTGTCCTTCTTTTTCTGGTTCCATTAGGTGTAAGGTTAGATTGTTTATTTATGATTTTTTCTTATTTCTTGAGATAGACTTGTATTGCTATAAACTTCCTTCTCAGAACTGCTTTCGCTGTGTCCCAAAGATTCTGGATCATTGTGTGTGTGTGTGTGTGTGTGTGTGTGTGTGTGTGTGTGTGTGTTTTGGCTTCAAGTGTTTCTTGATTTCCTCTTTTTTTTTTTTTTCTTAACTGATCCATTCGTCATTCAATAGCTTTACTGTTTAGCCTCCATGTGTTTGTGTATTTTTGCAGTGTTTCCCTTATGCTTTATTTCTAGTATTATAGTGTTGTGGTTAGAAAACATGCTTGATATGATTTCATTCTTCTTAAATTTAATGAGACCTTATTTTGTGACCTAGCCTTTCATCTATCCTGGAGAATTTTCCTCTTTTCTCCTGAAGTCTGTTCAATATTGTACTGTAAATTCTACACAGTGATACAAGGAAAATAAAATAAACTTAGATTGGAACAAAAAAGAAACACTCTCTATTCACAGAGACATGACCATCAATGGAGAAAACACAGTTAAATTTACAAAAGCACTACCAAAACAAATAAATTATTTCAGCAAGTTCTAATTGTCTGTTATAAATTTGAATATTGAAAAATATCACTGAATTAAATTTAAACAGTCCTAAATAAAATGAAAGCTATATTATGGTTATAGATCAAAAAGCTAATTTTTATTACAATATCAGTTTTCTCAAAATTAGTCTATAAATTTAGTCAATCATAGTCAAGCTCCCAGCAAGCTTCTTTGTAAAAACTTACAAGATTATTTTTTAAATTATATGGAAATTCAAAACTAATTAGATCATTAACAACACAGTTGAAAAATTTATCTTCTTAATTTCAAGATTTATTATAAAGCTAAAATGATGAAGAGAGTATGGTATTCACATAAAGAGAGGCAATAGTTTAATGGAACAGAGAAGAGGAACTAAAATATACCCATACATAAATGGTCAATTGATTTTCTAGAAAGGTGCTATATCAAATTAATAACTATAAAAGATAATATTTTCAATGAATGGTCCTATAACAGCTGAAAAGTATGTGTATGTGCTTAGTCATTAAGTTGTGTCTGACCCTTTGCAACCCTATGGCCTGTAGTCTGCCAGGCTCCTCTGCCCATGGGATTTTCCAGGCAAGAATATTGAAGTGGGTTGCCATTCCTTTCTCCCAGGGATCAAACCAGCATGTCTTGCATTGGCAGGCAGATTCTTTAATGCTGAAAAGACATGGGTTAAAAAAAAACTTTGAATCTTTTTGCACAACATATACAAACATTAACTTAAAAGTGATTATAGATATATGCATTAAAACTACAAAATTTCTTTGAGAAAATTTCAGAGAAACTCTTAATTGCTTTGAATTTGATATATAACACCAAAAGCATAATTCAAAAAGAAAAAAAGTGGTTAATTCATTTCTACAGATATGTTTAAGACATCTTTCCTGCATTCATCTACCTGCATTATTCAAGAGAATGTTTATGGCCCCAGATAGAGAACAACTTTTTACAGATCATGGTGCACAAAGATTACTTGTTTCAAAAACTAACACCTACTCTTTGTTTCTGGAGGCCCAAGAGGAGCAAACGTCAACATCATTCATGGTGGAAGTCACCTTTCTGCAGGACTCCATGCCCCTCTGAACTCAAGTCAAGTGAAACTCTCAATTCTTACATGAAATTCTCAGTTCTTAACAACCTTCATTTATTACCTACCAATAGTAGATCATAGTGAGTGTTAACTAACGATGACACTCAGACCAAATTCAACACACCCTTTATCTCAGTATATCTCAGTTAACAAAAATTCTCAGGACTCTTGAGTTATTCATTGGGCCACTCTCCATTGTGTTGAGTCTATAATCTTTTTTTTTTTTTTTCCTTCTATTTGGCCCTTCTGTAAGGCCTGTCGAACTCTCCCACCAGGAATCAAACCTATGTGCCTACAGTGGAAGTATGGAATCTTAACCGCCGGATCACCAGGGAAGTCCTGTAACTATTTTGGATGCTTCCTCAATCCCTACTCATCTAAAAGTTTTTCACTGGCCACTCTGAAACTCAAAGTAAATAACCAAGGGAATTTCCTGCATTCTCAAACTCTGCTTTAAACTTTTTCTTCACTTCTAGATTCAAGTGAAACCTCTCCCTATATTATGCACTTATTTTTCTTATCACAAAATGAGTCTTTCTTGATCCAGCATCTCAACAGTCACTCTATTTTTCTCATTTGCTTTAAAACAAAATGTGTTGATAAATTTGTCTGTATTTTTTCCTCAATTTTTTCTCCTCAGATGTTTACTTCCTCCAACTTTAATATCTTTTGTCTTCATCACTCCACACATTGTGCTTTTATCACATAATCAAATAGTATATTTATTTTTATACAATGTCGGTTCTTGGTCATCAGCATTGGAAAGATGTGGCCATTCTTATTTCCCAGAAAGATTTTATTCATTTTTGAGGAAAGACATCATTTTGTCTTCTTTCCTGTTCTGCATTTTGGGGAGCTCCATCCTAGACTCTTTTTATTTTTCTATTTCTTTATCTTCTTTAATTTATATTAAAAATATAAATGCCTCTGAAATCAGTCCTTGAATTTCTTTTTGATTTTATCTATACTCGTTTCTTAGATGACCTTGCCTATTTACAAGCTAATACATCTACAATTTATATTTTTTGTTCTGAACTCTATCTTGAACTCTACTTTCCCTAATCCTACTATCAGATCAATAGCTCCAGTGAAAGTCTGATAAGTCTCAAATCTGACATTCAAAAGATGAGTTACTGATGTTAAACTTTAAACTTTCTCTGTTGATGACAACTCCATCTCTACAGTTATTCATTACAAATATTAATCCTGTTATTTGTTTCTAGCATCATATACAGACCGTTGGGAAATCTGGTTGATCTCAAAGATGTAAAGAATCTAAACATTTAGGATTACCCATATACTTATCTGTTCCAAAACACCTTAAAATCCCCTCACCACTTTTCTCTCTCTATTTCTCGCTTATGTCTAACGTACCAGTTATCTTGCTGCCCCAGGGCATTTGGGCAAAGTTCAGTTCAGTCACTCAGTCGTATCCAACTCTTTGCAACCCCATGAATCACAACACACCAGGCCTCCCTGTCCATCACCAACTCCCGGAGTTCACTCAGACTCTCGTCCATCGAGTCCGTGATGCCATCCAGCCATCTCATCCTCTGTTGTCCCCTTCTCCTCCTGCCCCCAATCCCTCCCAGCATCAGAGTCTTTTCCAATGAGTCAACTCTTCCCATGAGGTGGCCAAAGTACCGGAGTTTCAGCTTTAGCATCATTCCTTCCAAAGAATACCCAGGACGATCTCCTTTAGGATGGACTGGTTGGATCTCCTTGCAGTCCAAGGGACTCTCAAGAGTCTTCTCCAACAACACAGTTCAAAAGCATCAATTCTTTGGCACTCAACTTTCTTCACAGTCCAACTCTCACATCCAGAGATGACCACTGGAAAAACCATAGCCTTGACTAGATGGAGCTTCGTTGGCAAAGTAATGTCTCTGCTTTTGAATATGCTATTTAGGTTGGTCATAACTTTCCTTCCAAGGAGTAAACATCTTTTAATTTCATGGCTGCACTCACCATCTGCAGTGATTTTGGAGCCCCCCAAAATAAAAAGTCTGACACTGTTTCCACTGTTTCCCCATCTATTTGTCATGATGTGATGGGACCAGATGCCATGATACTTTTCTGAATACTCTTCATCAAAGTGCACACCAATATCTAGGTGGAAAGTTCTATGTAAAGCTACAATTTTATTTTCCCCAATAATTGGCAAATATGAATATTATATAAACACTATGTATTTGAGATCTAATTGAATCTAAATCACAAAAGAAAATCATAAACATCCAAGTTGAAAGAAAATGCCATCTTCATGGAATTCCAGCTGCCTGGGGTTCTTTGTGTCTTCTTTAAGTACCTGCAGCAACAGAAATACTATTATGTTGAATCATTTTATAAAAACACATCATTTATTGGAGAGTATGTTCATTTGAACAAAGGGACCATGTTTTTTTCTTTTATTATTTCCCCAGAGCTTAGCTGAGTAATTGATTCATAGAAAGCACATAGCAAATATTTGTTGAACTAAATTATGTTTAATAAATATTGACAATCAAGCAGACAGAAAATGTTCTGCCAAGTAACTACTTGAATGTTTGAACAAGTTCCAATATGGAGGATTCTGAAAGCTTTGAAAAATTAACTTTGCAAACCCAATTATTTTTGAAAAGACTTTTTAATATGTTTTTTTTACAGAATATAAACTATCTCCTCTAACATACTACAAAAGTAAAAGTAAGAATTTTACTTTATAAGGGGATTTACTCAATTATATAAAGCCCAATTCTAAGTATAAACTTCAGCCTTTGCAAAAAAAATGTGCCAGCTCTAATCTGTCAAAAAAAAAGGGGGGTGGAGCATGGCTATTGAACAGCTTTTGAATGTAAAAAGGGATTTTTTTAGTGACCAATATTTGAATTGACAAGCATATTTAAAAGTCTAAAGTAATTCGAAGATCCAGGATCATCTTTCTCATAAAAAATTTCAACAGAAAAAGAAACACATAATGATGAAAAAAGAATAATGTAACTGTAAATAAACCCACACACACATATAGTCAATTAATTTACAAGAAAGAAGCCAAGAATATATAATGTGGAGAGGACAGTCTCTACAATAAGTAGCGTTGAGAATATTGGAAAGTCACAACAACAATAACAAGAAACTTGGTCTATTATTCCTCACATGAACATGGATTAAAAACGAATTAAAGACTTAAATGTAAGACTTGAAATCACAAAGCTCCTAGAAGAAAACACTGGTAGTAAGCTCTCTGACATATAGGTCTTAGTGAAGATTTTTTTTTATAAAATCCTGACTCCAAAACCAAGAGCAACAGAAGCAAAAATAAACAAGCTGGACCACATACAACTAAAGAGCTTCTGCACAGCAAAGGAAACCATCATTAAAATGAAAAACAACCTACTGAACGAGAGAAAATATTTGCAAATCATATATTCAGTGATGGACTAATATTGAAAATATATAAATAACTAATACAACTCAACAACAAAAAAAGATAAACCACCTGATTAAAAAATTGTCAGAGAATCTGGAGAGACATTGCCCCAAAGAAATAAAGATGGCCAATAGGTACATAAAAAGAGGTTCAGCAAAACTAAGTGTTAGGGAAATACAAATCAAAACCACAATGAGATACCACTCATACTTACTAGTATGCAAATGTACATAAAACTTTAAAGTTTAACAATAAAGAGATAAACCACTTCTATATGAAAAAAGTAGATACTCATTGAGGTCTCCTGATTTCAGAATTAGGACTTCCCTGGTGGCTCAGAAGGTAAAGCGTCTGCCTATAATGCGGCAGCTCTGGGTTTAATCCCTGGGTCAGGAAGATCTCCTGGAGAAGGAAATGGCAACCCACTCCAGTATTCTTGCCTGGAAAATCCCATGGAGAGAGGAGTTTGGTAGGCTATAGTCCATGTAATTTATGACGTTTCCCCTGTGCTTAATGATTTAGTATGAAAACACAGAAAGAGTTTGTTGGTGGTTGTAGTAGATGTATGAATGGAAACATTTGAAATGGAGGTTGGAATTCTCCCTTATCTTTAACAGCCTGCAGACTAGAGCATGTGCACTTTTATAATGGTCCCTTGAAAGCTTCTCCTGCCCTCAAGCTACTACTCATCCTAGCTCTGATCTTGTAGAAATAATGTTTCTATATATATATGCTCAGTTCAGTCGCTCAGCCGTGTCTGACTCTTTACAACCCATGAGTCGCAGCATGCCAGGCCTCCCTGTCCATCACCAACTTACAGAGTTTACCCAAACTGATGTCCATGGAGTTGGTGATGCCATTCAGCCATCTCATCCTCTGTTGTCCTCTTCTCCTTCTGCCCCAAATCCCTGCCAGCATCAGGGTCTTTTCCAATAAGTCAACACTTCACAAGAGGTGGCCAAAGTATTGGAGTTTCAG
>SJYV01050878.1:0-20904 GCA_006410875.1 Neotragus pygmaeus | reverse complement strand
AAAAAAAAAAAAGATAAAACATTACTAAATGCCCATTTGTACAGACAAAACATTACAAACATCTAAAATGTCTTCAATAAAAGAAAAACATGTGTTATTTTTAACCCTTTGGTATCCAAACTCTCAAATAAGTAATTATGAAAACGTTCTTAAATATATTTTCAGGTAACAAAAGTAAGAAAGTATTTTTTAAAGTTTCTACTTGAGTAAATTTGGTGTCAAGTTTTCATTTCAAGTTCAACACTACTGGGGGTAGTTTTGATTTGCAACTGAGCCCCAACTATGTCTGCACACGTTAAACTGCAACAGCATCACGCAGAGAGTCTGAGAGAACAGCTAACAGGCTCCCACTGTAATCTGGCAAAGGAAAAGACATCTGAATTTAGAAATCATTGGTTTTATTTGAAAGCACTATTTATAAAAGCGGTGATTAGACAAATATTAAAGCATGGGTGCTGCTCAGGCCGCTGTGACAAGTCTAGAGCGCCCCAGGCCCCCCGCCTGCTCCTTCCCAGCAGGCAGATCCCAGCTGCCGCCTCGGAGTGACCCCTCCCCCTGCCTGCAGTCGCTTAATGAAGGAAACCGGAATCAGGAAGCCCACTCTGCTGCAGTGACAGGCCAGAATGGACGCACAGGATCCCAGGTCAGAAGCTACTAACGGATGACACCTCTCCCACCTTTCATATCTGCACTGTTACTCTGAAGGGCAAGTGGGTCACCAAATGAAATTTCAAAATTCAAATGTAAATAAATGTCTAATAAAGTAAATATGGATTACACTTTGCCACAGGCAAAAGTGGCAAACCAACTTTCCACACTAACATTAAATACGCTCACCGCATGATTTGCCTCAATGAAAATTTTGCTTCTAGACGGGCTCTATGGGTCAGCAAATAAAGGTGGGTCACAAACCTGGACCAAACTAAACCAACTCCATTTCAGTTATGAATTCTTAGAAGTTCAGCAAAACACTTCTTTGGCAACACTGGAAACGCTATTAAGATCCCATGTTAAGACTAATGTTAACTTTAATCACCTGTGTCCATTTTCTAAATCAGACAAGAAAGATTTTTTTCAGAGTGAATCACTGAACTTGCCTATTTAAGGCCATGGATGCGTCTCTCCCTATCTGATGATCATAACTAACTTTCTCTTGGGATCAAAATAGTCAAGTTAAAATATATGTAGGTCATTGGAAGATCTATCCAGTCACCACAGAACCAATGGCTTTTATGAAATACTGTCTTATAGAAAGCTGTGGGACTCTGTCACAATTAAACACTGGCACCTGTATAAAGTGATATTAAAATAGACTAGCAAACTGGCCTTCGATGCAAGCAATTCTGAATCTCTAAATCTCACTAAATCCATTTTTCTACTCTGAGGCATTAAAAAAATCTACTTTTACAGACTGATACGGAAACATTCTCCATTCTCTCTCAAGACAATAAAAGTATTAAAAATCAATCAGTGTCAAAGTACTAAAGTAAAGCTAATTCAAGGGTAGAAATCCACAGTTTACAAACTTGGTAGTAAAAGGTCGTCTTAATTATCAGCAGACAGCAAATTTTCAAGAGTCTTTCTTGGAAATCACATTAAGACTTAATTTTATATAGTTACTTGAATTGATTGGAGCATTGAAGAATCATGTGACTGCAGGGAATCGAACTGTCATGTAAGCGAAGTTAAAGGCGGTGACAGTTTAACCCGATGCAAACCTCATACTTGAGGAAAAGGGAGTGCGGAGCATCTGTGGAGGTCTGCATCATTTAGAGCACGCACACGTTTAATCTGGCCACAGAACCGCCACAATCCTGTCGGTTCTTAGTTTTGGATGTAAACGGTGGCAAGTTCCAACGACAATCATGTAAGCAGAAATAAAACCTCATGAAAAAGAAAACTTGGCACCAAAACTCAAGATGTGAAATAAGAGAAGAAAAAGAAACTCCGTCAGCATACTCACGTGTGGCGCTAGAAAGTGTGCCGCGGCGCAGGGGACGCGGCATGCGTTACCTTACGGGCGCGGCCTACATTGACAGTAGGTTACGTAACAAAGCGCTCTAGCCACGGTCGCCTGGCCTGCGGCCCTCACCATTATCTACCCCATGACCAAAAAAGCAGCAACTTCAGGTTTTGGCCACTTTATGTAGCAGATATATAAAAAGCAAAGTAGGGGTTAATAACAAAATCATTCATCACCACCAAGCGTGATAAACACTGACACAGACCGCTCTTCGTCGAGTCACAGGAAAAGGAAGGACTCCCGCTGCCCGTCTGCAGCTCGGAGCGTGAAAGCCGACACTCCAGCTCAGTCTCAACTGGGGGAAAAACTAGTGACTTTAAGTAAGGTATCTCTGTGCCCCTTGATGCTCTTAAAGCAAAAAGGCACTGGCCAGGACTGTAGCTTCCCACATGGGCAGCCTAACAGCAGAAGATCTAAGTGTCCTGATTTGGGGGCTAAACTGTTATTTGTTGGTAGACTAAAAGTGTTAAACTATAAAAATGTGCAGAACAGATATCAAAAACCAATTTACAACTGGCTTACTGGCAAAACTGACATTTTATCTGTACGTTAAAACTAAATAACCACACATAAAACAGCGATTAATCATGACCACTGTGCTCTACCTTCAAGCCAAAGACTTACAATTTTAAAAACTGCTTTTGGCCAGGTGGCTCAGGCTAAGTGTTTGTTCTAAGAAATATGTGAAAGTTCAGACAAGGGAAATCGCCATGTGCAGGGTCTCGAGGGTGGCTTATATGAGAAGGGAGCAAGCTGGCACTCAGGCCATGCTCAGTCACACTTGGTGGGAAAGAGACACTCGAGGGTTCTGGAACAAGGACAGAACTGTAAATAAGATGATCTCATTTAAAAAAGACACCTATTATAAAAAAGGACATAGCGAAAGAAAGATATTTATTGGTTCAAAGGATTAAGCTATCCATTAAAGTGAATAAAACTAACATCTTAGTAATAAAATGCTCAGGACCAATTATTGTTTAGAAAAATCAGTTATCAGGAAGATCAACTTCTGATTATTCATTATTTTAATAAATGACAATTAAGGAATTTAATCAATTATTTTAGGACTCTGTATTTCATAATCAAAGCTTCTGTTATTAAAATTAAAGATCAGAGTTTTAAACCTAAAAACAGCAAAGAAAATGGCATCTATAACTTTGCTTTAAAGCAATGCATTGAGAATCATCTCAGTGCTTTTTAAAACTATGTAACATATTCATTAGTGAATCATCAATTGTTTTTACATTACCTTAAGTTATAACTACATATGAAGTCACAGGCTCCCTGTAATGTAACAGTTAATACAGGTCACAGTTATAACACTAAATGGCTATATATCTAAATGATCCAGGCCCATACTAATGTCCAGTCTTAACAATATAATACTTACTGAAACAGAAGCTAAGATACTTAGAGACTAATGATAGCCCTTGGTATCAGACAGGCCTTACATTAACATATACGGTTCTGCTGTCCAGAATCTATTTTCAATATTTATTATGATACAGAGTCAAAACAATGAAGTGGAAACCAAAGGGTTAAACTAAGTTAGTTTTGTGGGTTTTATTTTTCCCAAAGTCTAAATTTTCACATTTCCAATTAGAATAAAGTGATTTGTAATTAATTTTTATGAAATACTCAATACAGTCAAGGTAAAACAAAAAAGCTGACATTATCACAGTTATTTTGGTTATTACAGCTCTATAGCTTACACTCAACATTTAAGGGTGAAAACCGCATCCATTTTGTTAATGCTGTGAACTGCAGAAGAAAAATTTTTATAATAAATCTTTAAGAAAAAGTTAATACAAATAAATTTAATACTAAAATAAATGTATAATGCCATGTCTAGCTAATGATTTGCATACACAATCACATTTTAAAATTAATACACTTAAATACTAATATTGTTCTATGAAGCTATAAATAAGCCAGTTGATGTAAACTGGGCTAAGACAAGGATATTCTAAAATTATGACATCAGTATCAAAAACTCAGAATGAGTTTGAAGTCTATTGTATATAGTTCCATTTTACATGGAATTATAAAATCATTAAAAATCGTAATAGGTTTGAAAATATAAGATGTTCTCACATCTAATAAAAGATGAGGAAATAAAAATTTAGAAAAGCTAATTGTCTGCAAGATGTTTTGAGCCAGAGAGGCCTGAAAAGATAACGTAATCCAATTCAAGGCACTCGTTTTGAAATTAAAACTTGGCAGACTTTGAAGACTTGCCCACAGGGACAGAGCTAGGCGGCGGTAAAGTCAACAACGCCAGGCTCCAAACCTAACGGGTTAACTGTCGTCTCCCTAATGCGCTCGCTCGCTCGCTCGCTCGCTCTCACGGCAAGAATTCCAAGGCTGCTGTGATCAAGGCCCCTTCTGCCAGTGGTCAATTCAACCCACACAGCAACCTGCTAACTACCGCCAACTCATCTAAAAAGCAAAACTACATTACTCAAGTTAAAAACGAAGCTCAGAGCTGGTGCTTGCTCTACACCTGTCTACACGCAGCGCCCCGACTCCATCTGTGGTTGGCAGGAATAAGTGAAGACGCTTACTCGACTTGAGCCCCATTAGCCACCAGGGCGCTAACGCAGTCCAGGCTCCCAGAGCGAGCCGCCTTGTGAATAGGAGTCTCGCCCTCACAGTCCTGAAACGACAAAAGTGATACACACGGTGAGAACACCAGGTCCGCGTGCTAGAGTCACTAGTGACGGCCGTGGACCATCTCGGCCCTCTCTGAAACAGAATAAGGTGAGCGAAATTTGAAGCAAGACACAAAGAAGTGGAGATGAACGAGGACAGAGGAGCAGACCAAGGGAGGAGCACATCCTCCTGGATTTTCAGGGCGAGGACAGAGCGGTCCAGGGCCCTCCGCAGCAGCGGCAGCATGCGTCCTGGAGGCGCCACTTAGAAATGATTCTTATGGTGAATCACTGTGCGAATGAACATACAACGCAAAATCACTGTCCTCAGACGGAACTAGTAATCCAGGCCTAACATCCAAGGCCTGGGCTAGTCTACCCACATGTATCGAAGTCTCCCACGGGACATTCTGAGGCCACACATCATCTCCGGCACGCCCAGTACCCCCACTGCCCCAGATGTTTTATCCTGAGCGTGAATCAGGCCTACACTTCAGACAAGATTGCTGAGATAAAGGGTCGAGAAAAGATAGGAAGAGAGAACATGGAGTCGGACACAGGCGGCTCCACACAGTTCAGGCTGTGTGTGACAGGCAGCTGTGTTTAAGGACCTCCAGAAAGGCTGCATTAGAACCTGGCCGGCCCTTCAGGGGACAAGGAAATGGAAGCCCACTCCAGTGCTCTTGCCTGCAGAATCCCAGGGACAGAGGAGCCTGGCGGGCTGCCGTCTACGGGGCTGCACGGAGTCGGACACGACTGAAGTGACTCAGCAGCAGCAGACCCTTCAGAAAACAACGTTGAAGGAGGCAGGGGAAGTGAGTGACTGGCTCAGGGAAATGACTCTGAAGAATAATACAGTCACTAAAAAAAAAGAGTTACTCTACACTGTATGAAAGGACCAAAAAAATCTGGAATACAATGTCATTCATAGACTCTGGGGTAAAATAAAAGGTCAAGACAGCCAGCAACCAGGAGACGCTGCTTCCGTGAGAAGAACTGATTCAGGACCTTCTGCCTCAGAAATGCCAACAGTCCTCGCATCAGTCATATCCCATCATCACCGAATGGGAACGTGGTGCAAAAGACTACAGAGAGTTACGGGAAAAGACCGGAAGCAGGAGTGGGCACAGCACAGTAACTCGCAGGGAGGCCGAGGTGAGGGCTGCGGCAGAGCAGCGGATGGGGACTCGGCTCTCCCCGGAGGGGAAAGCACGTGTGTTCAAGCTCAGAAGCAACACAGAACCCCCAACAGAAGAGTCCCATTCTGGAAGAAAGAAACAGAAAATCATGAGTCTGCACAGTAAACTAGCTGGCAAAGTCAACTTAAAACAGCTACAAAAACCTACCCTAGTCTCTGAAAAGGGGAGGGAGGGGGGAGGCACACTCTAAGGACGTGCAGAAAGGAGGCAGCCATCGCCCATGTGCATCGTCAGACCGGCAGAGCCGAGACTCAGAGGAGAGTCTGCCAAACGACACAGAGATGAAGAAGACAAATCAGGACTTCAGAAACGATCTTTAGTATAGGAAGAAAGGCTTTCTATATTGTTTCAAGAAGGTGGTGGGAGAGCAACAGAAGGCAGAGAAGAAAGCAGAGCCACCCTGCTCCTACTTCGAGTTATGCGAGGAGGCCATTGCAGCTGGGGAGGTCAGAATGGGCACTATTTAAAGAAAACTGCAACGGACAGAACGAGAGTCAGGAGCCATTTCACGGTCACTCACATCTCGAGTTCAGATCAGCCACATTTCAAAAATACCAGACAGCCTGTAATATGATTCCAGAACTACTGCGGGCAAACTCTGAGTCACAAAAGACAGAGGGAGACACGCCAGAAATCTGAAGCAGAAAAGTCACCTTGAATTTTAATTAAAAAAAAAAACAACCAAAAAACACAACACTTATTTCTCATCTGGTTATAAGAAACCAAAGGCAGTATCAAGCACCAGCACCATTCTAGAAGGGGTTTTAAAGAGATGACTTATGGACTACAACAATAAACCACTTAACAGCGAACTCCACTTCCTCTTCGGGTAATCTCAGAGCACGGAGCCTCGAGACGGCACATCCATGCCAACCTCAGCAGAGGCAGCGAAAGCCTCCACTTCACCTGAGGAAAATGAGCTCAGAAAGGTTAGTAACCAACGTGCCAAAAGATTAAGACTAGAACGTAAGTGAAGACAAAATTTATTAAGACTAGGTTCCAAAAATTATATGCACACGAAGAGTAAGAAAAACCTGGATTCAGTTTTGTACTCTATGTGGGAAATGGAGAAAAACTGTCCACCTCGAGAGGAGCCGAGGAAGCCCACTGGGGCTCCGGGTCGCGGGGTGCTGGTCACGGCAGTCCAGCCCGGCAGCCGCGCCTCAGACGGGCCGAAGCTCCCCCCGCGAGGCCGCAGCCAGCCAAGGCCCCCCAAGAGGGACCTCAGGCCCCGGCAGCCCGCGTCGGAGAGAGGACCGGGCGCGTGGAGCCAGGCGGGCTCTCGCGGCACTAGAGCAGCCGGCAAGGGGCCTGGCCCGGGACGTCCGCCCTGGAGCAGAGCCGGGGAGGGCCCCCGCCCCGCACCACCCCCAGCGGCTCAGGGAAGCGGCGTCTGCGGAGAACACCCAGCTGCTGGAAACCATGCTATGAAAAGGGGGCTTCTGGGCTTAAACGTCTTTGAAACACAGCGTTAGACGACTTCTTTAGAGCTCTCCAAATTAAATGTTATGCAACAACTTAATTAAAATAATCATGAAGAAGGGTCTACACTTAAAACTCCACATATATACTAAACAGTAATTATTGCTATTCACACTATCCTATCTCACTGATCAGGAAATTGAGTCACAACCAAGAAAACAGCTTGCCCGAGGCCACAGAGACAGGAGGCAGGGCGCGCCCTTTCCACCAGGAGGAAGGGGGAGGAGAATCCAGGAGCAGGAAGGAGACCAGTGAGGACAGACAACGCCTAGCGCCACAACCACACACAGCTGTCCACTCGCAACTCCTGAATTCTCGGACAAAAGCAACATAGCAGAGGAGGCGGCTGTGTGAGAGGGGGTGGCGTGGAGGGTAACCGGCGAGGGGAGCAACAAGGCGTGGGCCTAAATCCAGCCTCTCCTCGTAGCCCTGCCCCCACCCAGGCTCCCGAGGGGACGAGCAGCCCTCCCCATCCCTCCCCTTCCTCTGGCCCCTGACTTGGGGCCTTTCCCGTCTGGTGTCCAGGAGTCACTTTCTACTTGACACCTGACTACCTCCCAGTCTGGTCATCATGCCCACCTGGAGCGAATAAGTCAGACGGTAAATCTGCCAAAGCTAACGCAACCAGATGACTGTCGATGACTTCACAGCCATTCTTCTGCTGAACAGGTGTATTCTCACAACCATCAGTGCGGATGAAGCTAAGGCAGCTGTGAGCAGGGGCGCCAGGAAACCTAGGCTCAAGACCAGACCCCCTCCGTCACCAGCTGTGACCTCGGGCAGCTTGCTGTGGATCAGTGGGTCACACGACAGGTGGAAGCACTCTGAACAGAAAGCACTGCCATGTGAAGGCCGGTTATCCACAAACAGCTTAATAAACTAAGTTCCAGTTAGCCCACAGGTAAAGACCTTACACTCCAGCCAACGCCTCGATTTAAAACTCAACACCACGTAATTACAGCCGGAAGAAGAAAACAAAAACAAACCACATCAATCACAGGCACTCCCTTACCGGTTTGTTAATGCTGGCTCCTGCTTGGATCAACCAGACGAGGCACTGAGGGTGTCCCCCGAAAGCGGCAATGTGGGCTGGGGTCTGTGCGTAACGGGTGGTGGAGACGTCCAGGGTGGCCCCCGCTCTCACCAACTGTATCAAGCATTCCAACTTGGAGATGAAAGAGGCACAAAAGTCAGTCTACTAGTAACTCTACTCGATCTAAACTCTATGGTGGAGACGAATGGGGTTTTGCTAAACTTTTTTCTGTTTAACAAAGTAAAGGCATGCCTTCCCAATGTCACAAAATTTAAAAGGCTTATTTTAAAACACATTTTTCCTCTTCCTTGTAAAAAAGCTGGTACACAGGAATAGGAAGTCAAAATGGACACAATACAAATTTAAATGTTTTTCCTAGAGCTAACAAAACCGATATAATGTAAATCAACTACAGTTCAATTTTTTAAAAATCAGAAGAGACTAGATTGTATATTCAAGGATTTTGATCAGAACTAAGCTTTGCCACTTTCACGAACTATTCTAAAAAATTCTGAACACTTAAGAGTGATTGGTTGAACTTTCTGGATCCTGCACAGGCTGCACTGGGGCCCAGCTCCAGATCTCAGGGAGAAGACGGCGCTGAGCAGGCGAGAGGGCGGCATCTCATCTCCTCACCGTCTGCATGGAGCCCCTCCCCCCCATCCAGGATGCAACTGGCCGAGCAGCACAGGTGAGCGGTGAGCGCTGCTCAGGCAGGTGACTCAGACAGACAGGAGGGCGGGAGTCAGGACAAGACTCTGCAGCCAGGCTCCAGGATCACACTGGCCTCTGGAGAAAGAGCCAGCACACTCGAGTTACTCAGCAAGTGCCTACGCTGCACCCAGCACTCTGAGGGAAGGTCCGCCGTCCTCAGACCGAGGACGACCGCCTGTTTCTCCTCCCCAAACACCACGCAGAGTCAGTGGGGGAAAAAACTGCTCACTGCCAGCGATTCTCCTCCAGAGGGCAGACCTCAGGTGAGGAGCACACGGCTACCCCTGGGGCTCAGTCCGTCTCTTATCCTCTTTTAGCAATTTCATTGTTTCCTTGCCAAGGATAGAGCTACTGCCATCAACGATTTTGTGAGGATGAACCTGCAGTTAGTGGTACAGATTTAAAATAGGACTTGTCTTCAAGAAACCTGAATCTGAGAGTAAAGGCTGAAAAAGAGGTACTATTCTGGTATATTTTTACATATTGCTTTTACTAATGTACAGAGTGAAAAATGAAGGTCAATAATAGCAACAAGATGAGCAGGTCTCAAAGTCAACAAAAATGAAGTAAGGATAAAAATCGCTCGATATGCCAAAAGTGGTTAANCTTTCTGACCTGCATACAGATTTCTCAAGAGGCAGGTCAGGTGGTCTGGTATTCCCATCTCTTGAAGAATTTTCTACAGTGTATTGTGATCCACACAGTCAAAGGCTTTGGCATAGTCAATAAGGCAGAAATAGATGTTTTTCTGGAACTCTCTTGCTTTTTCCGTGATCCAGCGGATGTTGGCAATTTGATCTCTGGTTCCTCTGCCTTTTCTAGAAACATCACCACCATCTAATTCCAGAGCATGCTCATCACCCCCCAAAACGACCCTGTAACCATTAGCAGTCACCCCTGTTACCACCACTCCCCAGTCCTTGGGAACTCCTGGTCTATTTTCTGTCTCTGTGGATTTGCCTATTCTGGACATTTCCTATAATTGGAATTACACAGCAAGTGACCTTTTGTATGTGGCTGCTTTCGCTTAGCATAACGTTTTCACAGTTCACTGGTGTTATAGCATGTATCACTACTTCATTCCTTTTTATGGATGAGCAATATCCCATTGTATGCATATACCACAGTGTATTTATTCATCAGCTGATGGACATTTGGGTTGCTTCTGCTCTAGGCTATTAAGAATAATACTGGTATGAACACACGTATACAACTTTTTGTATGGACATAAGATGTATGTTTTCCATTTTCTTGGAATACCTAAGAGTGGGGTTGCTGGGTCATATGTTATCACTGTTTGTTGTTGTTTGTTTTGGCCGTGTCATGTGGCATGCAGGATCTTAGTTTCCTGACCAGAGATCAAACCCGCGCAGCCTGCACTGGGAGCAGAGAGTCTTAACCACTGGACCGCCAGGGAAGTCCCTGTTAACTCTGTGTTTAACTTTTTGAGGAACTGTCAGACTGTTTTCCCCAGTGGAAAAACACTATTTTTCATTAAAATTGCCCTTAATATAATTTCAAATTAAGTCAGAATTTTTCCCCAAATATGAAATAACCAATTTTCTCTAAAGTGAAAAATCTCATTTTTACATTCATACCTGTTTGTACCCTGTACATTAATCTTCAAAACCTTGTATATCCCTACAATTTTTAAAATGCTTACTTATGTATTTGGCTGTGCTGTATCTTAATTGTGGCATGTAGGACCTCTAGTTATGTCATAGGAACTCTCAGTTGCTGCATGTGGGATCTAGCTTCTTGATCAGGGATAGAACCCCAGTCCCTCTGCATTGGGGCACAGAGTCTTAGCCACTGGGCCACCAGCTAAGTTCCTATCCCTATAATGCAAAGGTCTGCAAACACATTACGTAAAGGAAGGAGGCTCTTTACTCGATGACCTTAGTTAGCTGGTTTTGTTCTTCCTCTGCAGGTGCCTCAGGATAGCCTCCAAATTTTGTTTGGTTGCTCTTAAAAGATCATTCCTCATCCAAGTTCTGTAGCCATAGATAGCAACCGAAATGAATCAGAGGATGTCAGAGACGTTCTGACTCACAATGCCCAGAAAAATCCCGTTCACAGAGGTTTGCATGTGGTGCAGTGGAAAGGGAGAATTCTCATGACACAGAAGAGGCCCCAGGGATAAAGATGGGAAGAAAATTAAAATGAAAGTTATTAAAATAAAATAGTTAGAGCCACTGCCAGCAACCAGCTTTCTCCCTTTCTGCCTGGCCCGCCCCAGATCATGCTGCCAGGTCATTGTGACATCACTAGAATGTTCTAGGCTAGTTAGCATTTGCTCTTTGTGCAGGACAATCCCCAGTTCCGCTTCCTATCACTCTTTTCCCTGAAGTGCTATCACGTGACCCTAGTATGCAGCTGCATAGGTTCATCTGTTACCTTTTCCTCGAGCCAGACTTGTCCTCGAAGCAACACTCCAAATCTGTAGCCACTTGGTAGCTAGCCCTGTTGCAGGGGTACTGGCTGCTTAGTAAGTAACTCCCCTGTTGTTGAGGTCACCTATCGCTGCAGTATTATCATCGGTGGAAATACTATGTGATGTTACTTTTTTTAAGTAAAACTTCACCTGAACTTGAACTTGCATAGATCATGGTTCGGTTGGTCTATTTTAAGAGTTTAAAGAGGACGCAGGTAGGTACTTTCAACAAATTTCTTGGTTTCCTCTTTTATCTGGATACCAGTAGTCCGGTTCATTTTCTATCTGTAGCAACTGGTGAGAAGATGCAGAGTTCAACCAACTTTCTGTAACTCCTCCTGTATTTTGGGAGGACCACGTTCTATTAATACTTGAAACTTTATCTGTTTTGCCAAATGGCAAGCATTTTTCAAAACTTTATGTAGCATTTTCTCCGTATTTCTGATTCCCATTGCTTTCTACCTCCTTTTAAAGTTACTTCAGTACTTCGGCTACTTGTCTTACTAGAAGGTAAGCTCAGTGAGGGCTTAATCTAGGCCTCTTTGATCTATATATCACTGTCAACTTTATGAAGCTTCATGAAGTTTTGTGTAATTGTAGATGTTCAGTAAATATTTTTAGCATAATTAGTGAACCAGTGATAATTTCTTTGCATTCTCCACTGAATTTTGCCCACTTTGCCTTCAATTGTATGATGCTATGACTGTTTTTATAGCTTCCTTACTTTTTTCCACGTGTAAATTTAATAGTCAATGAAACTGAAATTCAATCATATCTGACTCTTTGCGACCCCGTGGAATATACAGTCCACAGAATTCTCCAGGCCTGGAGAGGGTAGCCTTTCCTTTCTCTAGGGGATCTTTCCAACCTGGGAATTGAACCCTGGTCTCCAGCATTGCAGGCAGATTCTTTACCAGCTGAGCCACAAGGGAAGCCCAATAGTCAATGAAACATGTTGGCAAATGCTCAGCACTCTTAGTATGTTTTATTCAGGAAGGGGAAAATATATTGTGGGATCCAGATCCAATACCAAGGGAAATTTAAATTCTAAATATTTCCCTTCCTGTCCTCCCTCCAATCTCCCCAAACCCCAACAAATCCTATGCATATGCAGAGTGTTTCTATTTTGCTGGGGGATAGTGAGAGGGGAGGAAAGGAATAAAACTACCTTCTATACTGCTTTCAGAAATACAGCCAATGTGGCATATGGCATATAGTACTAGCACAGTCTTTGGTGGAATGGTAGTGGTAGCAATGTGAAACTATTTAAATTTTAAAAATGAAAGCCCAAGTATATATGGAAATACAGTAGAATAATATTAGAAAATGACTCATTCCTACAGAACTTGATAAATTTCATAAATCACATCCTTCCTCCTAAAATATAACTGCAGGCTTAAAAGGCACTTAGGGGCATATTGATTTATGAGGCAGTTCTTAGTTGTGATCCCTGTAACCAGAATTAATCCAAGTAGCCTTGTTTACATATTTAAAGGAAGAAGCACTTGAGCACAGTGTGTGTGCATATAAATTCATTGTGTTTGTACAAAAAATGATCTAATTAATCACTGGTTCTCTTGAGAAAAAAATCATGCATTCTGTCTGATGAGCAAATTTGGCCTCTACAGGGTATTGTTCTAGAATCTGTCTCTACCATCTAAAGCAAAGGACTAGAAAGTAATCAGTGGATCAAGACTAATTTTTCTTTCTTTTTAAGCATAAAAGTATAGATAACCCAGATTCTCTTTTGTGCTGAAACTCTCCCCCCCTCCAATCAGGCCTGGAGACAAGGATGCAAGGACAAATCATATATTTGAAAGATGATCCCAGAAAGCAGTAACAGGGGAGTGAAGCCAGAGAAAGGTGAATTATCAAGCTAGTTGCCAGTGTGGGCAGCCAAGACTTAATTGATTGGGAACTCTGGTAGACAGTGCAGATACACCCAAGGGATATCCCAGCCAAGGGACAAGGAAGCTGGGGTATTTGTCTACCATCTTCCCATCAGTTACTGCTGGAAAGCTGCTTCCAGGGCGTTAACTCACTGCGATGTTTCCAGGAACCAGGTTTGACTTTTAGAAGTGAATGCCAAGGAGACACCGACATTCAAAAGAAGGTGGAATCAGGGACTTCCCTGGTGGTCCAGTGGTTAAGACTTTGCCTTCAATGCAAGGAGGGGTGCAGGTTTGATCCCTGATCAGGGGGCTAAGCGGAGAAGGCAATGGCACCCCACTCCAGTACTCTTGCCTGGAAAATCCTATGATGGAGGAGCCTGGTGGGCTGCCGTCTATGGGGTCACACAGAGTCAGACATGACTGAAGTGACTTAGCAGCNGGCTAAGCGGAGAAGGCAATGGCACCCCACTCCAGTACTCTTGCCTGGAAAATCCTATGATGGAGGAGCCTGGTGGGCTGCCGTCTATGGGGTCACACAGAGTCAGACATGACTGAAGTGACTTAGCAGCAGCAGCAGGGGGCTAAGATCCTACATGCCTTGCGGCCCAAACACCAAAACATAAAACAGAAACAGTTCTGTAACAAATTCAACAGAGACTTTAAAAATGCTCCCAGTAAAAAATAAAAGGAGGAATGCCTATGTGTAAGAACATAGGGAGGACTCATAGGAACCCAGAAAGTGCTGAGCAGGCAGGCCTCGGGAGGCATAGGATTCTAGGCTGCCCCAGGACCGTCGTTTCAGTCCCAGTCTCTTCCCTAGCCATTGGCTTCCTCTTTAACTCCTCAGGATTTTGGTTATCTACGTGTCTCTGGGAAGCTTATTGCTGCTTGGTCTTACTTGATCTTTTAATATAATGCTGGCTCCTGCCTGGGACTTACTCCGAGTTCAGATCCTCAGAAGTGAAAACCTAATTGACCCAGATCCTCTTTCTCAAGATAGGAGATACCTTGCAAGTGCTTGGCCAGCTGAGGTGTGGGTCCCCCTGGTTCATCCAGCGTCCACTTGTGATCCAGTGAGCCACGGCCAAGGCATGAAGTCATATTGCTCAGTGCCCACTCAAAAGAGGGGACAGATGAGGAATGGTGAGGGCAAGTAGCCCCAAGGCGCCTCTGTCTGTGGGATTTTCCGGGCAAGAATGCTGGATTGGGTTGCCATTTCCTCCTCCAGGGGAATCTTCCCAACTCAGGGATTGAACCCACGTCTCTTGCATCTCCTGCATTGGTAAGTGGATTGCCATCTGGGAAGCTGTTCCATTAAAAGTTCTACAACATACAGTTTTTTTTCCCATTATTCCACAGACTCTCACCTTGTCAAAGTGTTTTATATTCTACCTAACGTGAGTCTGAGTGAACTCCGAGAGATGGTAATGAACAGGGAGGCCTGCCGTGCTGCGATTCATGGGGTCACAAAGAGTCGGACACGACTGAGCAACTGAACGGAATGTTGTCCTAAATAAAGTGAAATTTTACATTGTTGACATGAATTTTGACCTTTCGTGTTTAAGCTATGCCCTGCTCATTTTGAATGCAAATATAAGAGGACTGAACTCATTTGTGGAATCACTGAAATTGCACAATTTATATTTCATAGATTGTAGAGGCATATGTATTTCAATCTTTCTAGACGTGTGGGAACTTTGCACTCGACTAGCTCAACTGTTTTTATTTTACTTTTTTGATGCATGCGCCTTCTAGGGCATGCTAGGTGGCAACCCACCCTGGTGTTCTTGCTTGGAAAATCCCATGGACAGAGAAGGCTGGCAGGCTATAGTCCAGGGGGGTCACATAGAATAGGACATGACTGAGCAACTGAGCATGCACGCAGGAATGCTATTCCTTGAGGATGATCAGAGAGGGTGGATGATGGAACTGCATCCTAAAAGACTTGAGAATGTGGATCTGAGTACAACATCTTTCCCTGTCCAGCCAAAGATGAGCCCAACAGGCCAAGATGATGCCATTCACATGCAGACCCTATCATAAAAAGTCCAAAAGCCAATGAAGGATAAAATATCAGGAGAGAAAATCATTTTATAGAGGCAAAATGCAGCATCATTTCCTTGTAGAAATGCCAAAGAAGTTGATAGACATTGAGTGCATCTTGACTGGAAAAATGTGTGTGTGTGTGTGTGTGTGTGTGTGTAGCTGGACATAGGGAAAGGGTAACTCTTTTGTGACTTGTGGAAACGAAGACCCAACAAAGCAAAGGGAGAGCCCATGGCTTTGGAATCTGACAAACCTGTTTCCTTAAGTGTAAAGAAAATATTATTTTATCCAGTTATTAGGAGGATTAAATGAGGTGATAAATGACTATAAAGAGACCAGAATGGTGGCTGACACATAATAAGCTCCCTGTAAGTGACAACAAAAGTGGTAATTAACTTACAGCTGATTCACATTGTTGTAAGAAACAACAAAGCAGAAACTAACACAACATTGTAAAGCAATTACACACCAATAAAAAAATGAAGTTGTTAAAAAAGGAAGAAAATTAGTATGAAGTAAGCTTGGCATAGATAACAGTTTCTTGGGGGTTGAGTTTGGGAATTACTATAATTTAACCCCAATAATAAATGTGTTAAAAGAGGGGAAAAGGTGGTATTTAGGAGTAGTTATAAAGGAGATTTCATAAAATGCTACCTGGTTAAGTTCCTTTCAACTTGTTTCTCCCAAAGTGAATTACTGGTTTGCATCTTGGCAATTACTTTCAAGCAGCCACTAAATTGATTTATGTATGAGACTGAATTTACTTTTAATTTACTTGAATGAGATTTCAAAATCAGTCTTTCTGATATGAAAACGAATACTTAGCCAGCATTTTGACCTGCTGTGGTGAGTCAGTGACATTTGCACCTTAGAATTTATCAAATGCCGTATGCCTACTTTGTGACTATCACTATATGAATTCAGATATTCACATGTGATCTCGTCCCTCAGAGAGCCCACCTTTTGCAAAAATAGACACATAAATGCTTCACTGCAGTGTCATCATATTTGGAGCACTAATGACATGCATGTGCAAC
Source organism: Neotragus pygmaeus (assembly GCA_006410875.1). Taxonomy (NCBI): domain Eukaryota; kingdom Metazoa; phylum Chordata; class Mammalia; order Artiodactyla; family Bovidae; genus Neotragus; species Neotragus pygmaeus. Next base: position 4,393 of record SJYV01050878.1, on the reverse strand, counting down.
GCTCACACAAATGTCACACGTGTGCAATGCTCAAGTTGTGTATTTGTAACCCCAAGGACTATAGTCTGCCAGGCTCCTCTATCCATGGAATTTTCCAGGCAAGAATACTAAAGTGGGTTGCCATTTCCTACTCCAGTGGATCTTTTAGACCCAGGGATCAAAGCTACATCCCCTGCATTGGCAGGTGGATTCTGTACCATTGTGCCGCCTGGGAAGCCCCACTGGTGACATGAAGTACCAGAAAGAAGAGGGTGTTGCTAGGAAACGCATCCCAGCTTCAGATGATAGTAAATAACCATTTTTTCTTTCCCAGTACTGTATTTCTACCTGAAACATATTAGGGAAAAAGAAAAAGCTAATAATATTGGATTGGCCAAGAAGTTTATTTTGGTTTTTCCAGAAGAAGGTATGGAAAGCCCAAACAAACTTTTTGGCCAACTCACTAGTAAATTATTTGGGAAAAAAAGAGGCTTTTTCCCAAGTACTTCAGGGCTATTTCTGTACTTCTTGTGAGCTTCTCATGTGCCTGAAATTAGGCTAAAATCCATGAAACTTTCTGTACTCTCAAAAGATCCTTTGAATTCCAGTAACCATTTCCAGTACACTTGTAGGAAAGTGACTGATTTTTACATTCCCGCTGCAGTTAATATCTATAGTGGATTATTTATGGAAAGTTTTAAATATGCTTCCCCGGTGGATCAGATGCTAAAAAATCTGCCTGCAATGCAGAAGACCCGGGTTTGATCTCTAGATTGGGAAGATCTCCTGGAGAAGGAAATGGCAATCCACTCCAGTATTCTTGCTTGGAGAATCCCATGGACNTCAGATGCTAAAAAATCTGCCTGCAATGCAGAAGACCCGGGTTTGATCTCTAGATTGGGAAGATCTCCTGGAGAAGGAAATGGCAATCCACTCCAGTATTCTTGCTTGGAGAATCCCATGGACAGAGAAGCCTGGTGGGCTATAGTCCATGGGGTTGCGAAGAGTTGGACACAACTGAGTGACTAACATGCATTGGTGATTTTTCTTAAGCTGCAATCTGTTGCCTAGATCCACATTTAGAATTGACTTCTGAGAAAGACCACAGAGAAGTTTTGGATACAAATGTAAATCATCCTACTTGAAGAACTGATGGAAAAAACTTTGCTGGGCACCGATTCTGTGAGATTCACCTGGAAAAAATCCTAAGAATTCTCCATTGAAGACCTAAGAGCAGGATTAAGAGGGACCAGACATTTAGGAATTTGGGTCAGACTGTAGGAAACTTTGGAATCGTCACTACCGATAAATTTTCATGAAGATTACAGCGAATGTCATGACAGTTATTATTTGAGCCCACTGAGAAGATAGGGGTTGTTTTTTAGATGGGGCAGCATGGGCTATAGCTATGTTCGTGAATTACATGTTCAGTCACTTTCAGTGATACAGACCAGTGTGCTAAGCCAGTCAGTGGTCCTTCATTACTCAAGGAGCTGGTGGTGCAGCTCAAGTCTTAACCAGAAAATCTGAATCTTCAGACCTTGGATGGGAGCAGGTGTATGCCTTTAATGCACCTCTAGTGTTTTTCTTCCTGGAGGTCTGCAGACTGCGCTCTCAGGAGTCTGGAAAAGTATGAAACCCTCGCAGCCTCGTTGTGGACATCAAGCCATTATTACGGGAGGATAAGTCGATCCCAAATAGTTTGCGCTACTCAAAAAGCTATTTGTGTGACTGTCATTTTATTCTATTTTTTGGGGAAATATTGGTTGTTGTTGGGTCATTAAATTGTGTCCAACTCTTTGTGACCCCCTGACTGCAGCATGCTAGGCTTCCCTGTTCTTCATATCCCCTGGAGTTTGCTCAAACTCATGTCCATGGAGTTGGTGATGCCACCCAAACATCTCATCCTCTGTTGTCCCCTTCTCTCCCTGCCCTCAATCTTTCTCAACATCAAAGTCTTTTCCAATGAGTCGGCTCTTTAAAAAAAATGAATAAACATAGGCACAAATGGGCACAATCTGGTAAACACTGGACTTGCCACACCAACACAATCCAATTTGTAGGAAGGAGGCAGTATGATTGGACACACATCACGGTAGACTTTGAAATGTACCCATGGTCTTTTGAACCTAATCTGTAAAGAAATAGGTAGCTCAGGTCTGAGGCTCTCATCACATCCCTTCAAAGGCTCAAATTCCTTACCGTGGCCTTCTGAACCTCCATGACCTGCCACTGAGGCCTTAGCTTGAGGCTCTCCCTAATCCTTGGGAACACTGATCTTGATACCTTCTTGCCCTGTGACTCCACTTGGAATGATCTTCCCCGCTTTGTTCATTTGGCAGCCCTGTCTTGCCCCTTGATTCCTCCTAGAAGCCTCTGTTGACTCCCCCCAGATTGGGCTCAGCACTGCCCTGCGTCCTGTGTACCGGCTCTTGTCTTAGCTTCCTAATCATGTTGAGTCCTTGTGCGTGAGCATCTGCTTCACTTGATGGTAAGTGACTCCTGAGGCGTGATCTCTCTCTTCCTGCTATGGTACAGCCAGCCCTGGACCTGGTGTACCATCGATGCCCCATAAATGTCTGCAGTGAGATTGGTAGATGTAAACATTAAGTAGAAAGCAAATAACAAACTCATTCTCAAGTTTTCTTTCAGCCAGATGCTGCTAAAAAGAATTTTGAGCACTCTTTTGCCAATGAGTCCAAAGCTTTTGAGGGGGTATCTGGAAGCCTGGGCTCCTGGGGACCATGATGGAGGGGTCTGGAAATTCCTGCCTTGTGGAAGCATAAGCCACAGGAAACCCATGACTCTGTAGAGAAGAGAGCAGTGTGGGCGTGGACTCCATCCAGTTGCTTGTTTTCTCGTCTTCACATTTCCCTCTGAATTGGCATGGGCTTCCCAGGTGGTGGCCAGTGGTTAAGAAACCACCTGTCAGTACAGGAGACGTAAGAGATGTGGGTTCGATCCCTGGGTTGGAAAGATCCCCTGGAGGAGGAAATGGCAACCCACTCCAGTATTCTTGCCTGGAGAGTCCCTAGGACAGAAGAGCCTGGTGGGCTACAGTCCATAGCGTTGCAAAGAGTCAGACACCACTGAAGCGACAGCGTACAGGCAGGCACTGTGGAAGTGATGTACTCTTGAATTTTTGCCAAGAGTGACTATGTGCTCACAAAGCTCTTCTCTCCAACAAAATGGTTTCTGTCCTTTGGTCACTGGTGAACAACCCTGCCTTCATTTTGTGAGTGAATGACAAGGCAGCAGTAAGTCAGTTTGAGAGTAAAACAACAGATGAACCCACAGGTTGGTGTCTATATTATGAAGTCTTATCTCATCTGAGTGGAATGAGATTGAGATAAGTTCTTTGGAAATCTTCTCTAGAAATGATAATAAAAAGTCCTGTCGTCTTATGAGGTGTACAGTTTTGAACTTTTTTCATTTATTTTGCTGCACTTCTTGTAGCTTGAACTAACTATAATGCACAAAATATCTGTGCTTTGCTTCTGTTCTCAAAGCTCTTAACTATTTGGCCCTGAGGCAAGGAGAGAAAAACAATTTGGTTTTATTCTGCCACATTCCAAAATAACTGTAGTAATATCCTCTTTGGTTATCTTAAAAGTATAGCGTGGAGGTGGAGGCTTTTATCCCAAAGTAGCAGTGTCTGACTGTTGGGGGGTGGGGGGGACCTTAGCTATATGACTGTTATTTAGCAACTAAATGCTGGTGACTCATTCACTTTGACTGTGGTACAGGAAAATTCTTTCCATGGAAAACACAAGAAGGGAGGGGGGCAGAAATCTCTCTGAACCACTGTGTAGTATTTTCCTTTGGAAAAGGCTTCTCTGAAAGTGAATAGGCACCAGCTGTTACTCTGCTGGCTTAGTCCCCAAAGCTCCTGGAGAGTCTTCCTCAACTGGGCTTTCTGAGCAGTTCATCCACAAAGGTATACAGGTAGGCTCAGAGCCACAATAAGGGATCAGTTTGGTTAATAAACTAAAATCTCAGAGTTAAAGACGGTCACCTGAATAAAAGAGAAATTGAACTCACTGGATTCATAGTATCTGGAATATTTATATGTTGATTTGGTTTGGACCAGAAACCCAACGGTGTTTTTACTGTCTCATTCCATTAGGAAGAGAGGGAGGGAGAGGGGGAGATAAATAGAGTTCTGTTCCTTTAGCTTTGCACCGAATAATATGAAAGCCTTGGGGAGAAGTGCCTCAGTGAGGTGTTAATCTATTTATGCAGCCAAAATATAATAAAATAAGTTCACCTGCGAGGCTCACAGCGCCAAACTAATTCTAGCTTGCTGAATTTCATTTTGCTTGTCAGCATCTCCTTGAGGGCTCTGGTTGGGGGCGGGGGGTTAGGAGATGTGTATAAGAGACAGGATTTATTTCTAGAGTCCCTAAACTTTGAA
>SJYV01050873.1:0-28532 GCA_006410875.1 Neotragus pygmaeus | reverse complement strand
TGCTCTTCAACTTTAAGAAAAACTGGAAGCTGGCTGTTCAACAGTAGCCCAAGCTGAGCTGAAGAGTCATAGGATTTTAGAGCAGGAAGTAAGATATGCAATTTGTATTTAGGACAACTTCGTTTGGTTCTCACACAGAAGTAGTGCCATTCTATGCAGGCTCAGAGACTAGGAAAGCATAATAGGCTGCTCAGGGTGGAAGCGACTGGTCAAGGAGCCGAGATTCCTACCTGGAGTCCTCACTCGCAGAGTTCGGTCAGGAGAAAGTCAGCACGCCTCTCCCTTGGGGAGCTGCCCGCGCCGCCCCCACCCTCTCACCCCAGGCGCGGGTCTCCCCAGGGCGGCGGCGTTCTCCCGCGGCCGCCCCGCCCCGGTGGGCGCGCTCCCCGCCCTGTGACTGGCAGACACCGAGGCTCCCCGCCCGGCGCTGCGGCGCCTCTCCTGCCTTTGTTTGGAGCGCGGGAGAACCAGAGAACAGGAGGAGGCGTGACTTCAATACTGTCGTTTTTAAACAAACGATCTCCTAATTTGTGTCTGTTTCAGGCCAGCGTGAAGCGTCGGTAGGCAGAGCCGGCAGCGCCGCGAGCACTTGCTCCTGCCAGCCCCCAGCCCCCGCGTTCCTGGGGGCCTCCCCACCCAGCCTTCCCGGCGGCGGAGAGACAACAGCTGCGCAGACGAGCAGCCTGGCCGCGGGTGGGAGGCTCTCCTCGCGGCTGGCGAGGCACAGTGTGGAGATTTTTTCATTCATAAACCTAGCAGCCACGGTCGCTGCCTTCCCGCCTGCCCCTCGCCGCCCGCTCGGCGGCAGGGTAGGCCTGGGTCCAGGGGATGGGTTACGAGGACCAACGGGCATAGGTGGCTCGTCTTCGCGTTTCTCCAGGAAGTCGCATTTCATAAATCCCGTGCGGGGTCCTCTCTCTATTAGACGACTGACATCGATCGCGCAGGAGCCCTCTCGATTGAAGAGACAAGATAGCTTGTGGTTTGATCCGTAAATAAAACCTCACCCTTTGACTCCAGGTTGTCCGACATCTTGCTGCTGCATTTTTCGGTCTATCAGATTTAGGAAGCGACTGTCAACCGTGCNGCTTTCCTCTATGTCTCTCAATTTCTCTTTTCATATGTTAAACCTCTGCATCTGCCTTCCAGATCATTCCTTTAGTTTTACCATCTTACTCAACTTTCTCTTCAACCAAATCTACCAGACCTGGGACAAGGGTAAAGCAAGCATGGTCCCACAGTGCACATTTAAAGGAAGCACTCACGTGCAGAGTCTTGCAAGTTCAAGGCTTTCACCTGTCAGTGTTTGCCTCCTTAAATTATGCATCCTGGCTGCCTCCCTTGTCTCAACACTGGTCTTGACCCAGGTGACTACACTCTAGTTTACCTTACCAGCCGCGATTTTTATTTCAATAAATACACTTCCACTCCTAAGGTTTCTAGATGAATTTTTAAATACCTTACCGTTTTTTATTAATAATCCTTCATTCTCACTTTCTCTCCTTTTCCCCTCCTCCCATCACTACTCCCGGCTCTGGAAATTACAACTCCTGGGCGCGCGGCGTCTGGAGGAGGCTGCGCGGGGAGGGAGACGAGAGGGGATTCCCGAGCCAGCCGAGCGCTCGCCCTCCGCCCGCTGGCTGCAGCGTCGCCCGGCCAAGGTCAGAGGCGCCGCAGGAGAAGAGGCTGCGAACCGAAGCGGAGGGTCAATCCTACCCTCAGGGAGAAAGCCCCAGGGCGCGCTCGGCCCGCGGCAGCAGCGGCCGGAGAGGGAGGTGAGAGAAGGTCTCCGGGCCGGCACGGCCGCCGGAGGTAGTCGCTGGCGCGGAGACCCGGCAGGGGGCGGCCCCCGGGTCCGCGCCGGAGAAGCTAGAGCTGCACCTTAGGTCCCCGGGCGCTGTCCGTCGCCTCGTGGTGCTGAACCCAGCCCCAAGGCCAAGCGGCCTACTCGCCCTCCTTCTCAAAGATCGCCCGGACTAGGGGCGGGGCGAGGGCAAAGGGGGCCCCTGGACAGCTGCCCACTGGAATCTGGAGCCGAAGGGCTGAAACGGGAGAGCTAGCGATCCGCAATCCAGCAGCCGGTCCTGCTGTGGAGAGGAGACGCCCGCTGCTGCCGGGGGCGGCGCTAGTGCTGATTCATCACCTAAGACATCTCGCAGGCCACCGCGGGGGCAGCCGACCGGCCCCGGACTCTGGCCGCAGGTTGAAGCCTCTGGTACAGGAACCTCGCGGGCAGGAGGTGAGGACGCTCTTTTACCTCTTCCCCCTCACCTAATTGTCTATGGTCGGTGGCCCCAGGACAGAGAGAGGGGCGTGCCCACGGGTTGCAAAGTAGCCCTGCCCGTGTGATGCTCCCTCCTCCCATCTCACTGCTGCTAATCTCACTTGTTCTGCTGCCCGTCTGCGGAGCTTGGGCCATTCCACCTTCCACCCTGAGCAGTTCGCCGGCTCAGCGATGGAGGAGGAGCTGAAGTGCCCAGTGTGCGGCTCCCTGTTTCGGGAGCCCATCATCTTGCCGTGTTCCCACAATGTCTGCCTGCCTTGTGCTCGTACCATCGCGGTGCAGACCCCGGACGGTGAGCAACACCTGCCCCCGCCGCTTCTGCACTCTCGGGGCTCAGCGCTGTCCTCAGGCGCCGCCGCCGCGCCCCCTCTCGACCAGGAGGCGGCGGCTGCCCCGGCTTGCAGCGGCGCCGGCGGAAGCGCAGCTGGCGGCCTGGGCGGCGGTGCGGGAGGCGGCAGCGACCACGCGGACAAGCTGAGCTTGTACAGTGAGACAGACAGCGGTTATGGCTCTTACACCCCGAGCCTCAAGTCCCCAAACGGGGTTCGAGTGCTGCCCATGGTGCCCGCGCCTCCCGGCTCCTCCGCCGCCGCTGCCCGGGGCGCCGCCTGCTCCTCGCTCTCCTCGTCCTCAAGCTCCATCACGTGCCCGCAGTGCCACCGCAGCGCTTCCCTGGACCACCGCGGCCTGCGCGGCTTCCAGCGCAACCGTCTGCTGGAGGCCATCGTGCAGCGCTATCAGCAGGGCCGCGGGGCGGCGCCGGGGTCGTCCGCAGCGGCTGCGGTGGCCATCTGCCAGTTGTGCGACCGCACCCCGCCGGAGCCGGCCGCTACGCTCTGCGAGCAGTGTGACGTGCTCTACTGCGCTGCCTGCCAGCTCAAGTGCCATCCATCCCGGGGACCCTTCGCTAAGCATCGCCTGGTGCAGCCGCCGCCGCCGCCCGCGCCCTCCGAGGTCGCCTCCGGGTCCCCGGGCGCTGTCCAGGGCTCCCCCAGCGGAAGTGGCGGCTGCAAGAGCCCGGGAGCCACCGGGGCCGGAGCGGCGGGGGGCAACACCGCCCGCAAGTACCCTACGTGCCCCGAACACGAAATGGAGAACTACAGCATGTACTGCTTAAGCTGCCGAACCCCGGTGTGCTATCTGTGCCTGGAGGAAGGCCGGCACGGCAGGCACGAGGTGAAGCCGCTGGGGGCCATGTGGAAACAGCACAAGGTGAGCGCCCGCTGGGCGGGGCACGCGGACGCGGGTGCAAAGAAAAGGGTGCCCCCTCCCGTTGGTTAAATGAACTCCAAGTACTCTGAGTTGGTGTTGGAAATGGGAAGGGAATGGAAAGATGACAGACTAGGTCCCCTCCCCCTTGAGGCTGTTTTGATTCTACCCAAAAGTCATCCAGAATGCAGAAGCAGGTGGCAGGACTCTTTCACTCCCAAGGTTGACTAATAAGTTACATTGATGACCTCTTTGGATTTATGGCACCTGGATTTATAGAGAGACTTTCTCTTACTGGGACTCTGGGTGATGGAAGTGTGGCAGGGTTGCAGAGTAAGCTCTTAGGAAGACAGAAAGCCACACTCATCTTCAGGCTGCTTTAAGCCATCTTCCCAAGGACTTGCCTGGGAATGCCACCTCCCTAGTGAGAAGGAACAGCCTCTAATAGGCAACTCGCATACACTTGTGGCTGCTAATGTATCTTCGTATCTGACACAGAAGGAGAAAAGCCTTCAAAATCAGGTGAGGCCCTTGATCAGACCCCAAGGCATGAGTTAGGTCAGTTTTTCTAACAAACATTCACCTTAATTTCCTAATCAAAGGCCAGGCTGAGCAACTGGACTCACTGCTAAGGCTAGTGATCCAGGTTCCTTGTTCAAAGAGTCCAATGGCAAATTTGTGTGTTTATCATTCAACGTCCTCTTTCCAGTAAACTCTTGCCCCACAGAGAAGCAGGAGGTCTCCAAACAGCCCAAGAAGTAGGTATTCTGATTGAGGAGGAAAGACACAGGGAAATAAGGCAACTTGCCATGGTTCTCTCTTCATATCATCCAACTGGAAATGGACAAAAAGGAGGGCACTGGGGGGAGAGAAGAAGGGGCCAACCATTTATGCTATAGATTTATTACATACAGTTGCTATGCAATTTCTGCTGCAGTGTGCCAGGTAGTTCTGTAACTCAACATTTTCGAAGAAAAAAAAATGAGGAACACTTCAGAAATCCACCTTGAAGTGAGAAATCTGCATTATAGGCCAGAAAAGAGAAATCTGGAGTCAAATCTCTAATTCTAGAGCAGTGATTCTCATTTGGGAACAATTTCACTCTCCTTATAGGACATTGCCAATGTCTGGAGACAGTTTTCATTGTCACACTTAGGAAGTTGCCCCTGGCATCTGGGTTAGAGGCCAAGAAGCTGTGAAATAGCCTACAGTGCACAGACAACCTCCATCAGAACAATAACCCATAAAAATATCAATACTGTCTGTGGACTGGAAAATATTCACAACCTAAAAGTTGAGAGTTTTGTTTTATTTAGTGGAAATTTTTAGAACTTCATGCTCAGGAGGCCGCAGCTCAAGAAATCTTGAGAGAACTTCTCTGAGGAGGTGATAGGAGGAACCAGGTTATTCAGAAATTTCGCAAATAAGGGCAAGTCTGAGCATCAAAAGTTTATCATTAATTAAAGAAAACCAGATAACCCAGGTTGAGGAATTTAGGGCTTTTTTGTACATGGGAAGATGCAAGAGTCTGGGCTGACTGAAATCGTTCCTTTGATATGCACCTCAGCTATTGGGGCCAATATCCTGTGTTTTCTTCACATCCTTAGTTTCCTCAGGGCTCACCACAGGGAGTGGCTGCAGTGATGCCTACTAGATGGCTGGTATTCTTTCCTTCCTGAGTTCCCTCAGAGTTCACCAGCTCCCCATCCGTGGTGGCTGCAGTTGCTGGTGACCGTGACATCTTTGTGTGTTGAAATATTCTATTTCTCATGTCTCTGAGAGAAACCATGTCTTAAGTTACACAGACCTAGATCCAACTCTCAGGGTTTGTAATTCACTTGCTATAAACATTTAGGCACAATTTTAAGCCCACTGAATAATGTCTAACTCAGATAGTTGTTGTTAGGGTAAGTATAATACTGTATGGTTACCCTCTAACACAGTACCTGACTTACAGTAACCAATATATATTTATTATTATTATTATTGCCTTCCCNTCCTAATTTGTGTCTGTTTCAGGCCAGCGTGAAGCGTCGGTAGGCAGAGCCGGCAGCGCCGCGAGCACTTGCTCCTGCCAGCCCCCAGCCCCCGCGTTCCTGGGGGCCTCCCCACCCAGCCTTCCCGGCGGCGGAGAGACAACAGCTGCGCAGACGAGCAGCCTGGCCGCGGGTGGGAGGCTCTCCTCGCGGCTGGCGAGGCACAGTGTGGAGATTTTTTCATTCATAAACCTAGCAGCCACGGTCGCTGCCTTCCCGCCTGCCCCTCGCCGCCCGCTCGGCGGCAGGGTAGGCCTGGGTCCAGGGGATGGGTTACGAGGACCAACGGGCATAGGTGGCTCGTCTTCGCGTTTCTCCAGGAAGTCGCATTTCATAAATCCCGTGCGGGGTCCTCTCTCTATTAGACGACTGACATCGATCGCGCAGGAGCCCTCTCGATTGAAGAGACAAGATAGCTTGTGGTTTGATCCGTAAATAAAACCTCACCCTTTGACTCCAGGTTGTCCGACATCTTGCTGCTGCATTTTTCGGTCTATCAGATTTAGGAAGCGACTGTCAACCGTGCTGTCGCTGCATTTGTAAACAACTGGCTTTCTCGGACCCTGTTTTTACCCTTTTATGGTGGCGGGTGGGAGTAAGGGGGAATGGGCAGGGGAGATGATGGCAGGGACGGGACAGGTCGCCGTACTAATTCAAGATGCAATTTCCATCCAAATAATGGATTGTTATTAACAATGATCCTCTCTGCGAACCCTTAAAATTGCCCCTTGCCTCCCCTAGCAGCAAGAGGCGAGCCCTCATTCGCCGAGCAGACTCCGCCCCCCTCCTTTTCCCCTCCTCCCATCACTACTCCCGGCTCTGGAAATTACAACTCCTGGGCGCGCGGCGTCTGGAGGAGGCTGCGCGGGGAGGGAGACGAGAGGGGATTCCCGAGCCAGCCGAGCGTTCGCCCTCCGCCCGCTGGCTGCAGCGTCGCCCGGCCAAGGTCAGAGGCGCCGCAGGAGAAGAGGCTGCGAACCGAAGCGGAGGGTCAATCCTGCCCTCAGGGAGAAAGCCCCAGGGCGCGCTCGGCCCGCGGCAGCAGCGGCCGGAGAGGGAGGTGAGAGAAGGTCTCCGGGCCGGCACGGCCGCCGGAGGTAGTCGCTGGCGCGGAGACCCGGCAGGGGGCGGCCCCCGGGTCCGCGCCGGAGAAGCTAGAGCTGCACCTTAGGTCCCCGGGCGCTGTCCGTCGCCTCGTGGTGCTGAACCCAGCCCCAAGGCCAAGCGGCCTACTCGCCCTCCTTCTCAAAGATCGCCCGGACTAGGGGCGGGGCGAGGGCAAAGGGGGCCCCTGGACAGCTGCCCACTGGAATCTGGAGCCGAAGGGCTGAAACGGGAGAGCTAGCGATCCGCAATCCAGCAGCCGGTCCTGCTGTGGAGAGGAGACGCCCGCTGCTGCCGGGGGCGGCGCTAGTGCTGATTCATCACCTAAGACATCTCGCAGGCCACCGCGGGGGCAGCCGACCGGCCCCGGACTCTGGCCGCAGGTTGAAGCCTCTGGTACAGGAACCTCGCGGGCAGGAGGTGAGGACGCTCTTTTACCTCTTCCCCCTCACCTAATTGTCTATGGTCGGTGGCCCCAGGACAGAGAGAGGGGCGTGCCCACGGGTTGCAAAGTAGCCCTGCCCGTGTGATGCTCCCTCCTCCCATCTCACTGCTGCTAATCTCACTTGTTCTGCTGCCCGTCTGCGGAGCTTGGGCCATTCCACCTTCCACCCTGAGCAGTTCGCCGGCTCAGCGATGGAGGAGGAGCTGAAGTGCCCAGTGTGCGGCTCCCTGTTTCGGGAGCCCATCATCTTGCCGTGTTCCCACAATGTCTGCCTGCCTTGTGCTCGTACCATCGCGGTGCAGACCCCGGACGGTGAGCAACACCTGCCCCCGCCGCTTCTGCACTCTCGGGGCTCAGCGCTGTCCTCAGGCGCCGCCGCCGCGCCCCCTCTCGACCAGGAGGCGGCGGCTGCCCCGGCTTGCAGCGGCGCGGGCGGAAGCGCAGCTGGCGGCCTGGGCGGCGGTGCGGGAGGCGGCAGCGACCACGCGGACAAGCTGAGCTTGTACAGTGAGACAGACAGCGGTTATGGCTCTTACACCCCGAGCCTCAAGTCCCCAAACGGGGTTCGAGTGCTCCCCATGGTGCCCGCGCCTCCCGGCTCCTCCGCCGCCGCTGCCCGGGGCGCCGCCTGCTCCTCGCTCTCCTCGTCCTCAAGCTCCATCACGTGCCCGCAGTGCCACCGCAGCGCTTCCCTGGACCACCGCGGCCTGCGCGGCTTCCAGCGCAACCGTCTGCTGGAGGCCATCGTGCAGCGCTATCAGCAGGGCCGCGGGGCGGCGCCGGGGTCGTCCGCAGCGGCTGCGGTGGCCATCTGCCAGTTGTGCGACCGCACCCCGCCGGAGCCGGCCGCTACGCTCTGCGAGCAGTGTGACGTGCTCTACTGCGCTGCCTGCCAGCTCAAGTGCCATCCATCCCGGGGACCCTTCGCTAAGCATCGCCTGGTGCAGCCGCCGCCGCCGCCCGCGCCCTCCGAGGTCGCCTCCGGGTCCCCGGGCGCTGTCCAGGGCTCCCCCAGCGGAAGTGGCGGCTGCAAGAGCCCGGGAGCCACCGGGGCCGGAGCGGCGGGGGGCAACACCGCCCGCAAGTACCCTACGTGCCCCGAACACGAAATGGAGAACTACAGCATGTACTGCTTAAGCTGCCGAACCCCGGTGTGCTATCTGTGCCTGGAGGAAGGCCGGCACGGCAGGCACGAGGTGAAGCCGCTGGGGGCCATGTGGAAACAGCACAAGGTGAGCGCCCGCTGGGCGGGGCACGCGGACGCGGGTGCAAAGAAAAGGGTGCCCCCTCCCGTTGGTTAAATGAACTCCAAGTACTCTGAGTTGGTGTTGGAAATGGGAAGGGAATGGAAAGATGACAGACTAGGTCCCCTCCCCCTTGAGGCTGTTTTGATTCTACCCAAAAGTCATCCAGAATGCAGAAGCAGGTGGCAGGACTCTTTCACTCCCAAGGTTGACTAATAAGTTACATTGATGACCTCTTTGGATTTATGGCACCTGGATTTATAGAGAGACTTTCTCTTACTGGGACTCTGGGTGATGGAAGTGTGGCAGGGTTGCAGAGTAAGCTCTTAGGAAGACAGAAAGCCACACTCATCTTCAGGCTGCTTTAAGCCATCTTCCCAAGGACTTGCCTGGGAATGCCACCTCCCTAGTGAGAAGGAACAGCCTCTAATAGGCAACTCGCATACACTTGTGGCTGCTAATGTATCTTCGTATCTGACACAGAAGGAGAAAAGCCTTCAAAATCAGGTGAGGCCCTTGATCAGACCCCAAGGCATGAGTTAGGTCAGTTTTTCTAACAAACATTCACCTTAATTTCCTAATCAAAGGCCAGGCTGAGCAACTGGACTCACTGCTAAGGCTGGTGATCCAGGTTCCTTGTTCAAAGAGTCCAATGGCAAATTTGTGTGTTTATCATTCAACGTCCTCTTTCCAGTAAACTCTTGCCCCACAGAGAAGCAGGAGGTCTCCAAACAGCCCAAGAAGTATGTATTCTGATTGAGGAGGAAAGACACAGGAAAATAAGGCAACTTGCCATGGTTCTCTCTTCATATCATCCAACTGGAAATGGACAAAAAGGAGGGCACAGGGGGGAGAGAAGAAGGGGCCAACCATTTATGCTATAGATTTATTACATACAGTTGCTATGCAATTTCTGCTGCAGTGTGCCAGGTAGTTCTGTAACTCAACATTTTCGAAGAAAAAAAAATGAGGAACACTTCAGAAATCCACCTTGAAGTGAGAAATCTGCATTATAGGCCAGAAAAGAGAAATCTGGAGTCAAATCTCTAATTCTAGAGCAGTGATTCTCATTTGGGAACAATTTCACTCTCCTTATAGGACATTGCCAATGTCTGGAGACAGTTTTCATTGTCACACTTAGGAAGTTGCCCCTGGCATCTGGGTTAGAGGCCAAGAAGCTGTGAAATAGCCTACAGTGCACAGACAACCTCCATCAGAACAATAACCCATAAAAATATCAATACTGTCTGTGGACTGGAAAATATTCACAACCTAAAAGTTGAGAGTTTTGTTTTATTTAGTGGAAATTTTTAGAACTTCATGCTCAGGAGGCCGCAGCTCAAGAAATCTTGAGAGAACTTCTCTGAGGAGGTGATAGGAGGAACCAGGTTATTCAGAAATTTCGCAAATAAGGGCAAGTCTGAGCATCAAAAGTTTATCATTAATTAAAGAAAACCAGATAACCCAGGTTGAGGAATTTAGGGCTTTTTTGTACATGGGAAGATGCAAGAGTCTGGGCTGACTGAAATCGTTCCTTTGATATGCACCTCAGCTATTGGGGCCAATATCCTGTGTTTTCTTCACATCCTTAGTTTCCTCAGGGCTCACCACAGGGAGTGGCTGCAGTGATGCCTACTAGATGGCTGGTATTCTTTCCTTCCTGAGTTCCCTCAGAGTTCACCAGCTCCCCATCCGTGGTGGCTGCAGTTGCTGGTGACCGTGACATCTTTGTGTGTTGAAATATTCTATTTCTCATGTCTCTGAGAGAAACCATGTCTTAAGTTACACAGACCTAGATCCAACTCTCAGGGTTTGTAATTCACTTGCTATAAACATTTAGGCACAATTTTAAGCCCACTGAATAATGTCTAACTCAGATAGTTGTTGTTAGGGTAAGTATAATACTGTATGGTTACCCTCTAACACAGTACCTGACTTACAGTAACCAATATATATTTATTATTATTATTATTGCCTTCCCTGGTGTCTCACATGGTAAAGAATCTGCTTGCAGTGCAGGAGATCCAGGTTTGATCCCTGGCTTGTGAAGATCCCCTGGAGAAGGTAAAGGCTACCCACTCCAGTATCCTTGTCTGGAGAATTCCATGGAAGAGTCCAGCAGGCTACAATCCATGGGGTCACAAAGAGTCAGACATGGCTGGGCGAATTATAGTCTTAATCCTTTAAAGCACTAAACTTGCAGAAAGCTATAGGGCAACAGCAAAGAGCTCTTATTTGACTGCAGTGATTTGGCAATCTGGAGAAAACAGGAACTGGTAGCATGCTGAGCCCTAAAATAGCTTTGAGCTAAATGAGAATGTCCGCTCCAGTGAGCTGTTGTTCATATGACATTTTGTTGCATATCACTTCATGATAATTGTAGCTGCCTTGTTTATTTTATCTTTCAAGTGAAGAGACATTATTTTACAAATAAAGAAATCTTCTGCAAAGAGGTTGTGATCAATTATCAAGACAAGGTTCACGTTCAGATTTACAAACTGGTAAATTTTCACAGCTTAGATAGCTAGAACTAATTTCGGACGTTGCCACCCAAATTTTTAGGCTTAGTGTAGAGTGGAAACAAAAATGAGTTGAGGTGAATCTGTAATTTTAAAAGATTAAGCCTCTTACCTGGAAAAGTGAGTTGGATAATGAGCAATGGTTTCAATAACCAAGATCATACGGGGAAAACACTGGTCATCTTGATTTGGTGTCCACAGCAGTTTTACAATATTTCTATCTGAGGAAATATGAAAAGAATACATAATATTTGCTCAATAGAGTGGGACAGTTATCTGAGGAAAACACAGCTGTGCAGAATCTAAGCATCTCAATTTAATATCACGTCTTCAGGGAACTAAGACATACCCCTAAGTAAAGAAGGAATTCTATGAGATACTTTTGTGAAAACTTCTTTTCAAGATTGAGAGGAAGTTCTGCTATTCTCTTTCACCAGGTGCTGTTTTTCTACAGAACGGGAAATCATTAAGTGCTCCTTATCATCTCAAGTAGGGGTTGGAAATCTAAAGAAAAGATAACATAGGGAGCCCTGATGGAAAGTTTGAGCAGGCATCTAGACCACCATTCTGAGCTGTGAAGGTGCCTACTTTTGTTTGTTTGTTTATAAGATTATTTTTTCATATGGAGCATTTTTAAAGTCATTATTTGTTATGCTATTGCTTCTTTTTTATGTTTTGGTGTTTTGGCCCTGAGGCATGTGGGATCCCTGACCAGGGATAGAACCCCATGCTCTGGAAGGCAAAGTCTTAATCACTGGACTGCCAGGAAAGTCCCTAGATGACTACTTTTGAAAGATAAACTCGATTTCACATCCCCACTGTGGCTGTTTGAGTGCTTTAATAAAACTTANAGAAGAGCTGACTCATTTGAAAAGACCCTGATACTGGGAAAGATTGAGGGCAGGAGGAGAAAGGGACGACAGAGGATGAGCTGGTTGGATGGCATCACTGACTCGATGGACATGGGTTGGGTGGACTCCGGGAATTGGTGATGGACAGGGAGGCCTGGCGTGCTGTGGTTCGTGAGGATGCAAAGAGTTGGACACGACTGAGCAACTGAACTGAACTGAACTGAACTGAACTGAATCTATGCCATTGAATAAATAGTTTATTAGGTTTTCAAGAAACAATCTCAATATCTTTCCTCAGAGATAAAAAGGAGAAGGAAACCTTGTGCACAGGGATGCTATTCTTTTTCTCTCTCGTTGGATAAGTCATTTAAACCTCTGTATTACTCTGTTTCCTTATCTGTAAAATGGAGATAACTTTAATTCCTATCTTATAGTTTCAGGGGTGAATGACATAAAATAGTACTTTATATTTTGGCCACTGCCTGTCACATCGTAAATGCTCTATGTTTTGGCTGTTGTTATTTGCATTATTGGTATTCTTATTTCTCATTACATCAAAGAGACACGGAGAAAAAGAAAGTGGCATTTGAACCATGATGACATACATTTGAAGTCTTGAATAATCATTTTCTGTATTTGTGGGCTTTAGCAAACTGCTAACCACTGTTCCCTTATCTGTAATGTAGGAGTAAATTCATATTTGTGTGAGGATTGAGTGAAACAACCTAGGAATATGTTTATGTATATGTTAACAAATATAGTTTATATTTGTTCTTAAGAAATTGAAAGTGTACAAATGGAATTTCTTTTGTATGTAAACATAAAAAAACCAAACAATTCCAGATAATTAAAAAAAAACTTTCTAGAAGGTTAAATTTGCTGACTATACTTAAGGAATTATTGAACAGCTAGGCCTTTTTCTTCAGTCGCTTTTTTTTTTTTTTTTTTCAATTTTACGAAAACAAATCTGATTAATCCAGGTGGGCAGATGCCTACATCAATCAAATATTGTGGCCCAAGATAGAAGGTAACAAGATAATGGCCACACATGGGGCTCTGTCCTAAGTAGAGTTGTTTCCAGNTTTTTTTTTTTTTTTTTTCAATTTTACGAAAACAAATCTGATTAATCCAGGTGGGCAGATGCCTACATCAATCAAATATTGTGGCCCAAGATAGAAGGTAACAAGATAATGGCCACACATGGGGCTCTGTCCTAAGTAGAGTTGTTTCCAGGCCATAAACTCATTTTTGCCACCCAGAAAATCCTGTGTTAGCTTTTTCTTCACCATATATTAGATGTTCTCAAAACCTACTACATAAAGAGCATCTTTATTTGCTGGGCATTTTTTTTGTAAGCCAAGTTCTCACATCTTCTCAAGAGCTAATGAAACAGAAACTTTGGGAATGGGGCCAGCAATCTATCCTTTAACAAGCCATCTTGGTGATTTTGATGTATACTCAAGTTCTTTATAGATTCAGTACATAATTCAGCTCTTGGGACTTGAATGTACAATGAACTTGGTGGATGTACCTTCTGTCTAGAAGGTTCTTACATCAGGCAGTGCATGTGCCATCTCAAAGGTCATTTGCTTTTTTAAGGTCTCCATTTTCTCCCTGCCTTGTGCTCCAGAGAAGCAGAGTCCCTCTCTTAGGCTCAGGAATGGGGTTCTGATTCCACCCAAGTCTCTCAGTATTGATTAATTTGAGGGAGGGAGGTGAGGGTGGGTATACAGCCAGTTGTTTGTGACTCTGAGAGCCTTAAACAGTGGAGACCAGCTTCCCCAAGAATGTAGTCATTAGGCTGAAACTGGAGTTGCTGGTCAATAAACTGTGTATATGCTGGGGAACATTTCAGGCAAAGAATGATTGCAGAGGCCTGGAGACTGGAGAAAGAGGCCCACAGTTTAAAGGATGTAGGGGAAGGAGGGTGGTGGGAACAAAACAAACAAACAAACAAACAAAAAACCAATGAGAAACACAAAACAAAAATAGAGAAAAAAGAAATCCTTTCAGTTAGGGCTGGTGAGAGATGAGGGCCAGACTTTGCAGGGCTTGTGGCCATNATGACTACTTTTGAAAGATAAACTCGATTTCACATCCCCACTGTGGCTGTTTGAGTGCTTTAATAAAACTTAAAGTCTCTGGATTTTGTTGTCATCATCATCACTATCATAGTCTGAAAATCCTAGGAGCCGTGACCATCTTGGTATACTACCAGAACTAGAATCAGGACAGAAATATTTCTCTAGTATCCCTGTGACTGGAGAAGCCTTAAGCAAAACTTTAATTCCTCTCTAGTGTGACTGGAGCTTGCCATCTAATTAGTGATTCTTAGGCAAGGAGACACGTAAGTGACACTGAAATCTATTTTAAAACAAGGTTGATTATCACCTCTCAAAACAGTGTAAACACTTCAGGTCTTGGCCAAGCACATTTTTAAATGATTCTCCTGGAAGAGGCTTAATCATTTCAAAGAATTTGATGTAAAGAAGCAATGCAAGTGCAAAAGATAAGACAAAGAAGGGAAGCTTTCCATGAGAGCTTTTTGCTCTTGGGTGGAATTCTAATTTTCCTGAAACTAGAAAGAGAGGGTCACTGTGGGATGGACCTCTTCGTAGTGCGTCATGTCACAGAATGTCGGCAACCACTGTAATTCCTGCTGAGTGCAGAACTCTGAATTAGAATGGTTAGAAGTTGATTCTTGAACTCAGGTAGGGACTGCTGGATAAGCCCTTCTTCAGAAGTCTTTTGAGAACCACAAACAATAGAAGAGAATCAAAACAAAATCTCATTGTACCCCAGGAATGCTGTTCCCAATGAATCAGCATTTCACAAGAGCAAAGGAGACAGTAAGGTCTAAAAATCACGGGAGAGACAGGACTTCAGGTTACTGCCATGGCCCAAGGATCTGCCAGGCTTCTCAGCAGCCTGGTCCTCCCTTATTTTTACAGAAAAGATAAAGAATGGGATTAAACTTTAAAGACTCAGAGGAAACACTTTCTCCATTAAAAGATAACACATAAATGACAAAAGCAGAACATGTAATCATAATTGTATATGGTCATAAATATATTTATTAGAATATTTGTGGTACATTACAACTCAGGGAATAAATGCTCTTTGTTAAGCATTAGAATTACAGGTATAGAGATGTAGAAATTAAATATCATCCCCAAATTTCAATTTGCCGAGAAAAACAAATTCTAACATTTTGGAGTTTTTTCCTCCTAGAATTCTATTATATATTTATTTTACAATTGTCTTTTTTTCTTTAACAATACAATATGAATATCTTTCCTGTCAATTAATGTACATCATTTTGGATGACTGCATGTTATTCCACTGTAAGGATTTATCCACATCCTAATGCTGGACTTTATCTAGGTGTTTTCAGTCTTTTGCTGATAGGAACATTTTTCAAGTTAAATCTATGCATATATCCTTAATAATCGCCTTAAGTTAAATTTCTAAATACGGAGCTGCTATATCAAAGGAGATCTGGCTTTCAGACATCTGATTGATGTTGCCAAATTGCTTTCCATAAAGTTCNCTGATAGGAACATTTTTCAAGTTAAATCTATGCATATATCCTTAATAATCGCCTTAAGTTAAATTTCTAAATATGGAGCTGCTATATCAAAGGAGATCTGGCTTTCAGACATCTGATTGATGTTGCCGAATTGTTTTCCATAAAGTTCATACCTATCTTTTATCCCAATAGCAAAATTATATTAAAAATTTTTAATTCATGTTGACAAGGACCATGGAGGAAAACAAATAGATGGATTGTCTTGTTTCTAGTAACCATTGTTTGCTATTTTCATTACATTATTATTAGAACTAGTTTTAAAGAGGATCACAGTATCTAGATTTTTATAACTACCTGCCTGTGATCTGTCTGCCCTCAAAAACTGGTTTAATATATATAACTATTGCTTAAATATGTGCGTGTGTGCTAAGTCACTTCAGTAGTGTCCAACTCTTTGTAACCCTATGGACCATAGCCCACCAGGCTCCTCTGTCCATGGAGTTTTCCAGGCAAGAATACTGGAGTGGATTGCCATGCCCTCCTCCAGGGGATCTTCCCAACCCAGGGATCNGTTGACAAGGACCATGGAGGAAAACAAATAGATGGATTGTCTTGTTTCTAGTAACCATTGTTTGCTATTTTCATTACATTATTATTAGAACTAGTTTTAAAGAGGATCACAGTATCTAGATTTTTATAACTACCTGCCTGTGATCTGTCTGCCCTCAAAAACTGGTTTAATATATATAACTATTGCTTAAATATGTGCGTGTGTGCTAAGTCACTTCAGTAGTGTCCAACTCTTTGTAACCCTATGGACCATAGCCCACCAGGCTCCTCTGTCCATGGAGTTTTCCAGGCAAGAATACTGGAGTGGATTGCCATGCCCTCCTCCAGGGGATCTTCCCAACCCAGGGATCAAACCCGAGCCTCTTAGGTCTCCTGCATCAGCAAGTGGGTTCTTTTCCAGTAGCACCACCTATCCCCTCTTGAATTAAGGCCCATGAAAAGACCAACACTTCAGGGCCCATTTAAGGCATTTTTGAGTGGGATTGAAAGGGGGGAAAGAGATTTAAGTAAAGAGAAGTGTTTGGCGAAAATCTGGGAGGTCTGAAGTTTCCAGCTTTCTTGCTAATTACTGCAAGCTGAGAATTACTTAACAGAAATCTCTCAGAGCTGTCAGAGCATGTAGCATGGAAATATACACAATATGAGTGGAAACGTGGATTGTTTGAAATGTTGACTCTTTAACCAACTCTGGAGCTCTGGGAAATGAATTGCATAGGCCGGCTTCTGTCCCATCAGTTCCAGACTGGCTAAGAACCAGTGGCAAAACTGCTTAGACACCTGGGAACACGAGCTGACTCTGATAAGCAGAGGCTGCATTGTCTTCTGAAACCACCCTCTGTGTTAACATCACCACTGTCTTTAAAGCCACCAGGGCTGTAGCCTGCCTCATGGTTGGATTTAATTCCAGGCAGGTCAGTAATTCAGGAACAACTATTAGAAAGAACCCCTGTGTTCCAAGCTTTGAAGTACCTTCTTTTCTCCTCATTCCATACATCTGAAAAACAAAAAGTGTGTTTGAGAGAAAGCAAGAATCCATAAACTTGAATTGCTTTCTCTTCTCTTTGAAGACTATTTATGGAGGATAGGGGTTCAGGAGAATCGAGAAGGACCTTAGAGGCGTGAAAGGAAAACCCCAGATTACTACAGAAGAATGTGTTTCCTAGTATGGTACTGGTGGTCGCTCCATGGCTAAGGTGTTCTATTTTCAGCCTGCAGTGGGATGTCCTATATCTGGGTCTACATTGGTGGAGACAGGACCTTGCTTGCAGATGCCAGTGAGATAGATTGTTTTAAAAAGGAGAGATCTCCTAATCTCTGAGATGGATTAGAGGAGCTGACATGCTGGCATACCGCTTGTTTCTGTAAATAAAGTTTTCCTAGGACACCGCCATCCTCATTTGCTTACATTCTGCCCATGGCTTCTTTGGGCGATGGTTGTTTTTGGTAGAGTTAGGTCGCTGTGACCAGAGACCTATAGCCTGCAAAGCCAAGAAATATTTACTGTCTAGCTCTTTATGGGGGGAAAAAGCGCCAACTTCTAGACTAGGATCTCGTGACTCAAAGAGTGGTCTGCAGAGCAGCAGCGGCACCAGGAGCTTTTTTGGAAATGTGGAATCTTGAGACCCGCCACAGCCACTCACTTATGATTTGAATTCAGCAACATCCCTAGTTGATCCAGACAGATGTTAAAATTTGAGAAGCCCTGATGGGAATACCTGGGGGCTCGAGGGCACTGGGCCCAACACTCTGTGCATGTCATCTGAGAAGCAGTGTGAAGGGGACGCTAGGGGGGCTGAGAGGTTTGAACCAGAGTCTTAATTACCCTGGGAATCTTCAAGCTCACCAGATTCTAGGTGCTAGGAGGGAGGCAGTGCGGTGCTCAAAAAACCCCTGACCCAGAGATAGGCAGGAAGCTCTGAGGGGCGGTGGTGCTGTCTGAGCCCTCCTGAGCCAGAGCATAGGTATCTCGTGAGAAGGGAACTTCAGACAGATGCTCTTCGCTGCTTCCCTGGTCTGAATAGAAACATGTTCACTGATGTTTGTGTATCTGGGTTTCCTTTGGGTTTGTGTCTTAGTCCTTCTATAAAGAAGCAAAAAGTGTGCTTTATCCACTCTTTAGGCAATTTTGAAGGGCCTGCCCAGAGAATGAGGGCAGTTGGAACTCTCGGAACCATGAAACCCAAAGGAGCAGGAGAAAATCCAGGCAGATATTGTGGGGCTCTCATGAATTCACACCTCCCTGCTCAGAATTTCCATTTTCTAGGGTAGGCTGCTTCCTAGCAGAAAGTATAACTCCAGCCTCCTCCTTTGCAGATGAGGAATAGTGAGGTTGAGGGGATTGTCACAGTTGCACAGCAATTTGTGAAATGATTCTGTAAAATGATGATCAAGTTTCCTCCTTTGTACCTTTCAATTGACTACAAAAATGTAACAGAATACTCTGTGTATCCGAACAAAAACAGGTGGCATACGGCATCCCCTAAAGAGTCATCAGGAATGGGAAAAAGTAAAGTAAACACCTAGTCTAGAAAGTGGAGCAGCACAAGCGGCACAACCCCTCCCTCCTTTGACTGCAATGGGCTACAGAAAAGGGAGATGAAAGGGTGAGAAGGACACAGAGCATCCTCCTTAGAACAAATGCTGCTGCTACTGCTGCTAAGTCGCTTCAGTCGTGTCCGACTCTGTGCGACCCCACAGACGGCAGCCCATTGGGCTCCCCCATCCTTGGGATTCTCCAGGCAAGAACTCTGGAGTGGGTTGCCATTTCCTTCTCCAATGCATGAAAGTGAAAAGTGAAAGTGCAGTCGCTCAGTCGTGTCTGACTCAGCAACCCCATGGACTGCAGCCTACCAGGCTCCTCTGTCCATGGGAGTTTCCAGGCAAGAGTACTGGAGTAGGGTGCCATTGCCTGCTCTGCTTCAGAACAAATAGGATAAAAGAATTTGAGTGCTGGAGGAAATCTAGAAGATCAAGTAGCTGTCTCCTCATTTCTCATGTGGCTACAGAAGGAAGAAGTGATTTGCAGGAAAGAGAGAATAGGGAAGGATCCACAAGAGACAGGAACCAGTGAGGTGGTGGAGTCTAGATGCCAGCTGTAAGAGACTAGAATCCGGACCCCTTCAGCACTCATCCAGCAAGAGAATCTGGGCCTTGGTCACATGGCATCTGAAAAACCTGTCCAGACAGTGCATCGTTTTAAAAAATAGGTCAAGGTTGTGTTAGGAAATTTAGGCAAATATTTGTACTTGTCCAGTCTCCAAATTCTTCCTTATACTTTGATATCTATATATTCTGGGTGATATCTATAAAACCAGAAAACCAGTAAAATATGAATAATCAGAAATGACAGTCCTCTTTGAAGCAGAGAATTGTGGCTAACATCACTCCATAAATCATGTGTTATCAAATGCCTGGCTACCTCTCGGCTGAGCTGTGTACCCACATGACTAAAATTCATCTCTAGCACTCACTGAGGATAACTTAAAAGTTGATGACACCTCTTGACCTGTAATTCTGAACCTAAGCCACTAATGCGTATTTATTATTCAAATGACCTAATTGCTTATTCAATCAACACTGAAATCTTCAGTGCCAGTATCATGCCAGGGATCATTGTAAGCACCAAGGCCATGGAAGGGCATGTTTTTTCCTCCCAAGAGCAGAGATCTAGTCACAAGAGAGAGAAAATCAACATGTGCATAAACAAGTAAATACACTGGATAATTTCTGATAATAATAAGTACTGCAATGGAAGTAAAAAATGTGATAAAAAGCAGTTGGGCAGACTTGTTCATGGGGAAAGTTGGAAAAAGCAAGATTTGAAGATTGGCTGAGAAGTAACCAGCCCAGCACAGTTCTGAAGACAGCTCACTTCACAATGAGAGCAAGACCCAAGAACCTTTAGAGTACATGGAAAAAGTGGGTAAGTGGCAGGAGCAGATACAGACAGGATCCAGAGGGTGCAGGGAACATATGCGATTTTATGTTAAATGCAAAGGGAGATGACTGGGGGACCTTAAGCTGAGGAGTGATGTTTATTTTTTTTAATATTTGTTTTACTGCAGTTGGAAAATGTGTGGTAGGGGGATAAGAGTAGAGGAAGGAAGACCACTTAGAGGCAATGGGAGTCACTTGGACTATAAATATGGACTCGAACTAGGCAGAAGGCAGCAGAAATGGGGAGAAGTTACTTTTTGTTGTTGTTTGTAGTTGATATTCATTGCTGTGCATGAGCTGTCTCTAGCTGTGGCGAGTGGGGCTTGCTCTCTAGTTGTGGCGTGCAGGCTTCTCACTGTGCTGGCTTCTCTTGTGGAGCACAAGCTCCAGGAGCATGGGCTTCAGTAGTTGTGGTGCATGGGCTTAGTTGCCCCACAGCATGTGGAATCTTCCCTGACCAGGGATCGAACCCATGTCCCCTGCATTGGCAGGTGGATTCTTAACCACTGGACCACAAGGAAAGTCCAAAAATGGAGAGAAGTTTATGCATTCATATGCTGCTTAGCTCATTGGAAAAGACCCTGTTGCTGGGAAAGATTGAAGGCAGGAAGAGAAGGGGATGACAGAGGAGGAGATGGTTGGATGGTATCGTTGACTCAGTGGACATGAGTTTGAGCAAGCTCTGGGAGATGGTGAAGGACAGGAAAGCCTGAAGTGCTGCAGTCCATGGGGTTGCAAAGAGTCAGACACGACTGAGCGACTGAACTGAATGCTGCTTAGCATTCTCTGAGCTTCTTTGATTCATGGTTTGGTGTCTTAGTATTTTGGGGAAATTCTCATCTGGTACCTTCAGATGATTCTTTTGCTCTGCTCTCCCTCTCTCTTTTACTGCTGGTGTTCCAATTACATGTAAGTTACACTGTTTGATATTGCTCCACAGTTCTTGAACGCTCTGTTCTTTTCCCTTTAATCATTCGTCTCTCTGTTATGGTTTCATTAGTTTCCACTGATCTCTCTTTAAGTTCACTGATTCTTTCCTAGGCTGTGTCAAGTCAACAAATTAGTCCCTTTTTTCTCGGCATCTTCTCAGTTGTCGTGCCTTTCCCCAGCAGTAGGAAGCCTTGAATGATCTGGACCTATGGCTGTCTCCTGCATCTTCTCCAGGAAGACTGGTATTTTTCTTTTCCCCATCTCCAGCCCTGTGGGGTCTTCACTTTGCTTGGGGTGTTAGGGGAAAGGGACAGGTTTTGCTGTTTGTCCCCAGTGGCTTAAGGTTTTTATTTGGAGGGAGATAAAGGTCCTGGTAGGGCTTTGTATTTTCCTGTAGTGACTGTCACATCTCTCCTTCAAGCCAGCTCTGAGATGCAGATGTCTCCCTTTTAAAATGTAATAGATCCTTTAGAGTATACAAACAGTCAGATTTCACTTTTCTCCTTGGTTGCCAAAATGCTTACACCCAAATATTTGGTGTGTACACATGGATACAATTTGGTATGAAATTTATGTTATAAATTTTGAACCTCATTTCCAGCTCCATTTTATGCTGCATCCTTTGTTTTTCTTTAAGGAATGCAATCTTGAATTATATAAACCCTTGAAAGCTATCTTAAATCCCCTTTGAACTAAATAGATTAATGAATAATCAAGCAAGTGGCTTGCTTGAATAAAGCAAAAAAGAAAAGGAAACTTCTGAAAAATCTTGTTAAGAAAGTCCTCTACTTTTGAATAGTGCCTAGTCACTGTTACAAAAGCAAAATACTGTTTGAAAATGTTCAGAACAAGAAATAGGGGCCCTCCCAGTCTGTGGGATGCGTAACTGCTCCCTTCTCCCTTTTAGTCCCTTAGTGAGTGAGTGAAGTCGCTCAGTTGTGTCCGACTCTGCGACCCCATGGACTGTAGCCTACCAGGCTCCTCCCTCCATGGAGGTTCTCCAGGCAAGAGTACTGGAGTGGGTTGCCATTTCCTTTAGTCCCTTACAATAAAGAAACTCCAGAATGACTATGCCTGGTCTTGACTGCAGGATCATTGTCCTGTTTTACAACTTTCCTGTGAATATCACCACATATCTCAGCTTGTTTGGAGGGTGTGATTATCACCTCGCAAACTGGCTTTCTGTACAAGTATTTGCAGTTTATTCCTGATGAATATTTGTCTTCCACATAGCTCAGCAGGGTCCACTTCTGTAGCTTGTTTGGAGGGGAAGATGCTCGGAGGGGAAGTCAGGGCCCATTAGGGCCAGAAGACCTCGCTGAGGGGCTATCAGGAACCATGAGAGATTTGAGATTTTGGCCTGTGTACAAGCTTACACATGCATGTGCCACAGTTCATGGATGTGGACAGGAGACGTGAAACTCCTGGGTGAGAACTGAAGACAGTTTATTACTCACAGTAGTAGCAACAGTCATAGTATCAGCATGTTTTCATGAGCCCAGTTCCCCCAAGATGTGAAGATAGCCAGATGACATCGGCACACACAGTAAATTGCCTTATAGAAGAGAAACATGAGCTTAGGGAAGCTGAATCTTCGGTAAAAGGCATTAATTTTTTTTTTAATTTTATTTTTTTACTTTACAATACTGTATTGGTTTTGCCATACATTGACATGAATCCACCACAGGTGTACATGAGTTCCCAACCCTGAACCCCCTTCCCACCACCCTCCCCACATCATCTCTCTGGGTCATCCCAAGCACAGGCCTCTTTGCTCCAGAGGGAGACAGGAAGTCCTGTTTCTGAGGTGGTTGTCTATGCAAACATCCTTGGAAGGAGCGCCCAGGACCTGTCTCTTATACACATCTTGTTTTACAACTTTCCTGTGAATATCACCACATATCTCAGCTTGTTTGGAGGGTGTGATTATCACCTCGCAAACTGGCTTTCTGTACAAGTATTTGCAGTTTATTCCTGATGAATATTTGTCTTCCACATAGCTCAGCAGGGTCCACTTCTGTAGCTTGTTTGGAGGGGAAGATGCTCGGAGGGGAAGTCAGGGCCCATTAGGGCCAGAAGACCTCGCTGAGGGGCTATCAGGAACCATGAGAGATTTGAGATTTTGGCCTGTGTACAAGCTTACACATGCATGTGCCACAGTTCATGGATGTGGACAGGAGACGTGAAACTCCTGGGTGAGAACTGAAGACAGTTTATTACTCACAGTAGTAGCAACAGTCATAGTATCAGCATGTTTTCATGAGCCCAGTTCCCCCAAGATGTGAAGATAGCCAGATGACATCGGCACACACAGTAAATTGCCTTATAGAAGAGAAACATGAGCTTAGGGAAGCTGAATCTTCGGTAAAAGGCATTAATTTTTTTTTTAATTTTATTTTTTTACTTTACAATACTGTATTGGTTTTGCCATACATTGACATGAATCCACCACAGGTGTACATGAGTTCCCAACCCTGAACCCCCTTCCCACCACCCTCCCCACATCATCTCTCTGGGTCATCCCAAGCACAGGCCTCTTTGCTCCAGAGGGAGACAGGAAGTCCTGTTTCTGAGGTGGTTGTCTATGCAAACATCCTTGGAAGGAGCGCCCAGGACCTGTCTCTTATACACATCTTGTTTTACAACTTTCCTGTGAATATCACCACATATCTCAGCTTGTTTGGAGGGTGTGATTATCACCTCGCAAACTGGCTTTCTGTACAAGTATTTGCAGTTTATTCCTGATGAATATTTGTCTTCCACATAGCTCAGCAGGGTCCACTTCTGTAGCTTGTTTGGAGGGGAAGATGCTCGGAGGGGAAGTCAGGGCCCATTAGGGCCAGAAGACCTCGCTGAGGGGCTATCAGGAACCATGAGAGATTTGAGATTTTGGCCTGTGTACAAGCTTACACATGCATGTGCCACAGTTCATGGATGTGGACAGGAGACGTGAAACTCCTGGGTGAGAACTGAAGACAGTTTATTACTCACAGTAGTAGCAACAGTCATAGTATCAGCATGTTTTCATGAGCCCAGTTCCCCCAAGATGTGAAGATAGCCAGATGACATCGGCACACACAGTAAATTGCCTTATAGAAGAGAAACATGAGCTTAGGGAAGCTGAATCTTCGGTAAAAGGCATTAATTTTTTTTTTAATTTTATTTTTTTACTTTACAATACTGTATTGGTTTTGCCATACATTGACATGAATCCACCACAGGTGTACATGAGTTCCCAACCCTGAACCCCCTTCCCACCACCCTCCCCACATCATCTCTCTGGGTCATCCCAAGCACAGGCCTCTTTGCTCCAGAGGGAGACAGGAAGTCCTGTTTCTGAGGTGGTTGTCTATGCAAACATCCTTGGAAGGAGCGCCCAGGACCTGTCTCTTATACACATCTTGTTTTACAACTTTCCTGTGAATATCACCACATATCTCAGCTTGTTTGGAGGGTGTGATTATCACCTCGCAAACTGGCTTTCTGTACAAGTATTTGCAGTTTATTCCTGATGAATATTTGTCTTCCACATAGCTCAGCAGGGTCCACTTCTGTAGCTTGTTTGGAGGGGAAGATGCTCGGAGGGGAAGTCAGGGCCCATTAGGGCCAGAAGACCTCGCTGAGGGGCTATCAGGAACCATGAGAGATTTGAGATTTTGGCCTGTGTACAAGCTTACACATGCATGTGCCACAGTTCATGGATGTGGACAGGAGACGTGAAACTCCTGGGTGAGAACTGAAGACAGTTTATTACTCACAGTAGTAGCAACAGTCATAGTATCAGCATGTTTTCATGAGCCCAGTTCCCCCAAGATGTGAAGATAGCCAGATGACATCGGCACACACAGTAAATTGCCTTATAGAAGAGAAACATGAGCTTAGGGAAGCTGAATCTTCGGTAAAAGGCATTAATTTTTTTTTTAATTTTATTTTTTTACTTTACAATACTGTATTGGTTTTGCCATACATTGACATGAATCCACCACAGGTGTACATGAGTTCCCAACCCTGAACCCCCTTCCCACCACCCTCCCCACATCATCTCTCTGGGTCATCCCAAGCACAGGCCTCTTTGCTCCAGAGGGAGACAGGAAGTCCTGTTTCTGAGGTGGTTGTCTATGCAAACATCCTTGGAAGGAGCGCCCAGGACCTGTCTCTTATACACNGGGTCATCCCAAGCACAGGCCTCTTTGCTCCAGAGGGAGACAGGAAGTCCTGTTTCCGAGGTGGTTGTCTATGCAAACATCCTTGGAAGGAGCGCCCAGGACAAAGAGCAATCAGTGCCTCACTGACAACACTCGGAGAGACACAAGAGAGCAAAATCACCTTCCACCAGGAAGACTAAGTCACAGTGCAGGGAGTTCCTCAAGATTACCTGCCACCAGGAAGACTAAGTCACAGTGCAGGGAGTTCCTCGAGTGATTTCTGCTGGCGGGCATTGTGGGTAGCTTCTCCAGGCTCCTCCGGTTCTTAGAACTTCTTGTTTCCCTTGGGGTGCACAGACTTCAGGGTTTTTCTGGGTGCTGTGATAGTGATGGTGGCGGCGATGCAGGCGGAATGTCTGTGGTGCGGTCCACAGGACGTGTGAGTGCAGTTAGGGTGACGCATTCCTGGGTGCATTTGTGTCTCCTCCAGCATGGGAAGGACAAACACCATCTCACGGCTTCATATTATGCAACTGAAACATTCCATTGGATAGGCATTCACTGGGCACCTATGTAACCCACAGGCTGTGCTGAGGGTAGTGGATACATTTGAAACAGGCTACAGGGCACTCACAGTCAACCAGAGGCAAGGATAATTTTACTCCCCTGTAATATTTGTACAACTGATATTAAAAAGTGGAACAAGTGCCATATTTGTCAAGTGAATAAACTGATGAGAGAAGAGGTGGGGGAAAGGCAGTTAATTTTGCCTGGAGATTGGGAAGGGGAAGGGTAGCAAGTGGGAGATTGAAGAGAAAATGGCGTTTGAGCTGCAGTCATGAATGATGAGTCGTTTTTTCAGCAGGGAAAGAAAAAGTGAAAGTGTTCGTCGTGTCCGATTCTTTGCATCCCCATGGACTGTAGCCCTCCAGGCTCCTCAGTCCCTGGAATTCTCCAGGCAAGAATACTGGAGTGGGTCACCATGCCCTCCTCCAGGGGATGTTCCCTACCCAGGGATCAAAAGGAGAGGCTTAAATATACAACATTGCGTGAGGTGTTAACAAAAGTATTGAAAGTCAAGTTTCTACTTTCAAACACCAGAGATGAGTGTATATTCACACCCGAGGGGCACTGAGAACTGTGAGACTGCTTCTGATAAAAGTGAGGGAACTTAAATTATCCACGCAGCAGCTGAGACTCAGAAAACATTCTGGATCTGGAGACAGTGGTGAGAGAATGATGGGATAAATGGATTCCAGAAGCGACATTTTAGGGGACAGCTACTTTGGGAGCCTAAGAAAGATTATTAGCTGTTGGCTTCATTTAAATTTCAGTGAAGAACAGAGATAGCCTGGCTATAATCCTTTTGAAGGTTCTTGTAAATTTTCATTATTTTCCCCAGGTTGTTATATTTATCCAGTTTGCTAGTAAAACTTGGCAGCAAAAACCTTTTGAACATCTCAGTTAGCTTTGCTGAGTTAGGAGGAGAGAGGGGGCAAAAAAAAAAAGAAGTGAGGAAACCATGAAAGAAAAGACTTGCAGGAGCAAGGCGGCAGTGAAAGAACGTGGGAAAAGATTGATAAAGGAGTCGATTTTGCACTGGTCATTANTCGTGAGGTGTGACCCACCTTCCCCTGTGATGTCAGCTCCTCTGGTCCCAATGACTTCTGCTCTTTTGTCACTAAATCCTCCCCGATTCTGTCACATTCCTGACCAGCAACACATGACACCTGTCCCTGGAGTAACAGCCTGTCACCAGAGATATCCAAGTAGTTAAGGGAGAAGAAAGATGCTTCAGACAATAGGCCAAGAAGCTTAACTGAGCCTGAGAAGTGTGTAAGAGGCCTCAGGGCTGAGAACATTTAAAGTGAGAAGAAAAGACCACACTGAGCTGAAGGTTGTGCCCGGAGCTGGGTGCTCTGGACTCCATTCACTCATCAGCTGTCAGCGTGCCTGGTCAAGGGCGAGTCCCAAGATTAAGGACTGGCCTTCAGTCCTCAGACATGGGTTGTGTTGGGCTGCAGCTAGTGTTGCCTCAGAGTCACTATCATTTCTACACTGGTCAATCTTATCAAAGGAAAGATGGCTGGCAGTCACCACTAATTTAGTGTTGTCGGGAACAGGGCTTGACGCATATATAGGAGACTGACCGAGCTCCTTCAGGAAGGAGGTCACTGGGAAAACTGGCCCTTCAGTCCCAGCTGAGGCCAGAGCCTCAGAAAGTAAGCAACCCTAGGTAAGTGTCCTCTCCATGGCCCCAGCCAGTGTGGATCCTGGGGACTGAGGACTGGAGACTCTGTTTTAATGCAGAGTTACCTTCCTACCAGAGCCATGGGTGGGAGCCCGTAAACCAGGGGAGGTTCAAAATGTCAGCAGTGAAATTTACAGTTCCCTTCCCAGCCAGGGCGTGATGTTTGGGTGGATCAGAATACTTTAAAAGAAAATCAAGTGCCCTGAAACACCCTCATTGTCTCATCTGGCACAAGGCTTTCTGGAGCAGTGAGACGTTGTCACTCATGTGAGTGACAAGAGGCTGGGCACTTGAGCAGTGGAGCGTCTGCTTAGTTTTGTTTAGGAGATATGTGGATACACAAGGGGGAACCTGGTGGCTTGCTGGACCCTCCTTTCGATGGCACCTCCTGCAAGGGTGCTTCTTCCTCACCCGCTCTGCTTTGCGGCCCCGCATCATCCCATAGGGACCACAGGCAGCGAGACCCATTACACGTGTACGTGCTCAGTTGCTCAGTCATGTCTGACTCTGCCACTCCATGGACTATAGGCTCCTTTGTCCAAGGGGATTCTCCAGGCAAGAATACTAGAATGGTTTGCCATGCCCTCCTCCAGGGGATCTTCCCAACCCAGGGACCAAACCCAGGTCTCCTGCATTGTAGACAGATTCTTCACCATGTGAGCCACCAGGGAAGCCCAAGAATACTAGAGTGGGTAGACTTTCCCTTCTCTAGGGGAACTTCTCAACCCAGGAATCGAACTGGGGTCTCCTGCATTGCAAGCAGAACTTTTTAATCAGCTGAGCTGCCTGGGAAGCCAGCGAGACCTGTAAACACACATTAACTATTACTTTCAAGTGAAACAACAAGCCAATAAACAAGGAGATGCCTGCCCTCCCGGGCTGCACGCGGGCCGGGCACTTCACAGTCTGCACAGCTTCCTTTCATGGTGTCGGGGGCTTGGGACTGGAAGAGCCCCAAGAGTTTGAAGACCCTTCACTGACTTGGAGCCACAGATGGAAACACAGCATCACTGCACTTCCTTTATAATTAACACTCGGTTGAGAAGCTTGTTGCTGGTTCTGAATGAATTCTCTTCAGGAGGCACACTTTAAATCTTTTACTTCATTTTGAAGTGTCACAGACTTATGTTGGCTCCTTGCAGCCGTTAATTCTTTTCTCCCAAATTAAACAGGACACGCAAGTTACTCAGCACAGCACCCAAGAATACACAGAGTCCTCCTGTGAGTGGAGGTCGACACAGCTTTCAAACAAGCCTGCACTGATTTCTCCTCTTACTGACGTTGCTGATTAAGCTCCTTCACTGTTGGTTTCTTTCTCTGTTCAACTTTGATCCTGAAGTGCCAGGGCCTCAGGCTGTCCACAGTGGGAGGATCCACTCAGGACAGATTTTAGTACATTTTTTCTTGGTAAGTCGCCAGGTTGGGCACGAGGGGTTAGTTTTATCAGTGTGTAAATTTTTAGCAGTTGTACATCTGTGC
>SJYV01050871.1:0-22738 GCA_006410875.1 Neotragus pygmaeus | reverse complement strand
AACACAGGCCAGGCCTCAGCTCATGGTCACCGCAGCCAAAAGCCCGGACCTCGGCACAGGGCAACAGCGGCACACAGCCCGAAATTTAGTGAAGAGCGACTGAGGGAACACAGCATGGATCTCAGTGCAGGGTGACTCTGGCACACGGCATGTACCTAGGGAAATGGCGACCGCGGGACACAGCCTGGACATTGGCGCAGGGAGACTGCGGCACACAGCCCGGACCTCGTCCCAACGCTACCGCAGCACACAGTCCAGACCTCGGCACAGGGCAACTCCGGCACACAGCCTGGAACTCGGCGAAAGGCTACCGTGACACACAGCCCAGACCTCGGCACAAGGTGACCAACGCACACAGACCGAATCTCAGTGAAGGGCGACCGCGGCACACATCCAGTAACTCATTTCTAGCTGACTGCGGAACACAGCCTGGATTTCGGCACAGGGCAACCTCAAAATACAGGCCAGACTGAGGCACAGGGCAACCGCGCCACATATCAAGGACTTCGAGCAGGGCAACCATTGAAAACAGCCTGAACCTCAGTGAAGGGTGACCGCGGCACACAGCCAGAAACTCATTGAAGGGCGACCACAGCACACATCCCTGACCTAGATGCAGGGCAACCCTGGCACACAGCACAAACCTTGACCGAAGGCAACCACAGCACACAGCCCGGACCTTGGCGTAGGGCGACAGTGGCACACAACACGAACCTCAGTGAAGGGTGACCGAGGCACACAGCATGGAAATCGTCACTAGTCAACCACGAAACACAGCCCAGACGTCACTGCATGGTGACCATGGCACACAGGCTGGACTTTNCACACAGCCCGGACCTTGGCGTAGGGCGACAGTGGCACACAACACGAACCTCAGTGAAGGGTGACCGAGGCACACAGCATGGAAATCGTCACTAGTCAACCACGAAACACAGCCCAGACGTCACTGCATGGTGACCATGGCACACAGGCTGGACTTTGATGCAGGGCAACCGCGGCACACATGCCGAATCTCAGTGAAGGGTAACTGCAGCACACAGCCCGGACATCAGTGCAAGGCTACAACGGCGCACAGCCCGAACCTCAGCGCAAGGCTAACATGGAACACAGCCTGAACCTCGGCACAGTGTTACCGGACACATAGCCCGGTCCTCAATGAAGGGCAACCGCAGCACTCAGCCCAGTCCTCAGCACAAGGCTACCGTGGCACACAGTCAGGAACTTGGTTCAAGGCTAACGTGGCACACAGACCGGACCTCGGCACACGGCAGCCACGGCACACAGACCGAAACTCATTGAAAGGAGACCGCGGCACACACCCCGGAAATCTGTGCAGGGCGACTGGCGTACAGAGCTCAGAACTCCTCGCTAGCGCACCGCGGAACACAGCCCAGAACTCAGCTTAGGGCGACCATGGCAAACAGGACGGAACTCGTCTCCAACCGACAGTGGAACACATCTCGGACCAGGGCACAGGGCGAGCGTGGTACACATCCCAGACCTGGGGAGATGGAGACCACGGCACACATCCCAGACCTCGGTGCCAGGCTAATATGGCACACAGCCTGAACCTCAGTGCAGTGTGACCNCTCGTCTCCAACCGACAGTGGAACACATCTCGGACCAGGGCACAGGGCGAGCGTGGTACACATCCCAGACCTGGGGAGATGGAGACCACGGCACACATCCCAGACCTCGGTGCCAGGCTAATATGGCACACAGCCTGAACCTCAGTGCAGTGTGACCACAGCACACAGCCCGATTCTCAGTGAAGGGGGACTGCAGCACACAGCCCGGACCTCGGCACAAGCCTACTGTGGCACACAGCCCGGAACTCGGTTCAAGGCTACTGAGGCACACAGACTGGACCTCGGCGCAGGGCGACCACAGCACACAGCGTGGACTTCAGCACAGGGGACCATGGCACAAAGCCGGGACCTCGGCACAGGGTGACCACGGCACACAGCCCAGACCTTGATGAAGGGCAACCGTGGCACACTGCCCGAAATGGTATGGGCGACCACGGCAAACAGCCAGTAAC
The DNA here is from genome assembly GCA_006410875.1 of Neotragus pygmaeus. Lineage (NCBI taxonomy): Eukaryota > Metazoa > Chordata > Mammalia > Artiodactyla > Bovidae > Neotragus > Neotragus pygmaeus. The sequence goes on along the minus strand of SJYV01050871.1, from coordinate 20,697 downwards.
TCGTCGCTAGCCGACCGCAGAACATAGCCCAGAACTTGGCACAGGGCAACCACGGCACACAGCCCGAAACTCAGTGAATGACAACCGTGCCACACAGCATGGAACTCGCCACTAGCCCACTGCATAACACAGGCCGGACTTCAGCACAGGGTGACCGCGGCACACAGCCCGAAACTCAGGGAAGGATGACCACGTAACACAGCCTGGAACTCATTGCTAGTCGACCACGGCACACAGGCCGGACCTGTGCGCAGGGTGACCAGAGCACACATCATGGACCTCAGCGTAGGGCGACTGCGGCACACAGCCCGGACCTCGGCAAAGGGCGACCGAGGCACATAGCTCGAAACTGAGTGACGAGCGACAGCGTCACACACCCCGAACTTCGGCACAGGTTGCCCATGGCACACAGCCCGAACCTCAGTGAAGGCTGGCCGCGGCACACAGCCAGAAACTGAGTGAAGGGAGACCACGTCACACATCCAGAACTTTGGCACAGGTTGCCCACGGCACACAACCCAAACCTCAGTGAAGCCTGGCCGCGGCACACAGCCTGAAATTGAGTGAAGGGCAACCGTGTCACACAGCCCGATCTTCGGCACAGGTGGCCCACGGCACACATCCCGAACCTCAGTGAACGCTGGCCACGGCACACAGCCCAAAATTTAGTGAAGGGTGACCGTGTCACACAGCCCGAACCTCCGTGCAGGTTGCCCATGGCAGACAGCCCGAAACTGAGTGAAGTGTGACCACGTCACACAGCCCGAACTTCGGCACAGGTGGCCCACGCCACACATCCCGAACCTCAGTGAAGGCTGGCAGCGGCACACAGCCCGGAAATCTGTGCAGGGCGACAGTGGCAGAGAGCTAAGAACTCTTCACTAGCTAAGCGCAGAACACAGCATGGATTTGAGCACAGGGTGACTGCAACACAGAGGCCAGACCTCGGGGCAGGGTGACTGCAGAACACAGCCCGAATCTCAGTGAAGCGCAACCACAGAACACAGCCCGGAACTCGTCGCCAGCTGACCGCAGAACACAGCCTGGACCTCGGTGCAGGGCGAACGCAGAACACAGCCCAGAAATCTGTACAGGGAGCCTGCGGCACAGAGCCNGACTGCAGAACACAGCCCGAATCTCAGTGAAGCGCAACCACAGAACACAGCCCGGAACTCGTCGCCAGCTGACCGCAGAACACAGCCTGGACCTCGGTGCAGGGCGAACGCAGAACACAGCCCAGAAATCTGTACAGGGAGCCTGCGGCACAGAGCCCGTAACTTGTCCCTAGCCGACCATGGAACACAGCCCGGAACTCGGCGCATGGCGACCACGGCAAACATGCCGGACCTTGTCATAGGGCGACCACGGCACACAGCCCGGACCTCCGCAAAGGGCAACCATGGCACACTGCCCAAAACACAGTGAAGGGCGACTGAGGCACACATCCAGTAACTCCTTTCTAGCAGACTGCGGAACACAGCACGGGTTTCGGCACAGGGCGACCGTGGAACACATGCCAGACCGAGGCACAAGGCGACCGTGGCACACATCAAGGACATCGAGCAAGGCAACCATTGAAAACAGCCTGAACCTCAGTGAAGGGTGACTGTGGCACACAGCCCGAAACTCATTGAAGGGCAACCACAGCACACATCCCTGACCTTGATGCAGGGCAACGCTGGCACACAGCACGGACTTTGACCGAAGGCAACCGTGGCACACAGCTCGGAACTCAGGGAAGGGCGACCACGTCACACAGCCTGGAACTCTTTGCTAGCCGACCGCAGCCCACAGGCTGGACCTGTGCACAGGGTGACCACAGCACACATCATGGACCTCGGCGTAGGGCAACTGTGGCACACAGCCCGGACCTCGGCGAAGGGCGACCGAGGCACACAGCCCGAAACTGAGTGAAGGGCGACCGTGTCACACAGCCCGAACCTCGGCACAGGTTGCCCACGGCACACAGCCGGAAACTGAGTGAAGGGCGACTGCAGCACACAACCCGGTCCTCGGCAAAAGGCTACCGCAGCACACAGCCAGGATCTCGGTTCAAGGCTACCGTGGAACACAGACCAGACCTCGGCACAGGGCGGCCGCGGCACACAGCCCGAACTTCAGTGAAGGGAGACTGGGGCACACACCCCGGAAATCTGTGCAGGGCTACTGGCGTACAGAGCTCAGAACTCATCGCTAGCTGACCGCGGAACACAGCCTGGAACTCAACGTAGGGCGACCATGGCAAACAGGACCGAACTCGTCTGAAGCCGACGGTGGTTCACATCTGGACCTCGGCACAGGGCGACCGTGGCACACATCCCGGACCTGGGGAGATGGCAATTGCAGCACTCAGCTCAGACCTCGGTGCCAGGCTAATATGGAACACAGCCCGAACCTCAGCGCAGTGCGACCACGTCACACAACCCGATCCTCAGTGAAGGGCCACCACAGCACACAGCCCGGACCTCGGCACAAGGCTACTGTGGCACACAGCCCAGAACTCGGTTCAAGGCTACTGGGGCACACAGGCCGGACCTCGGAGCAGGGCGACCGCAGCAAACAGTATGGACTTCAGCGCAGGGGACCATGGCACGCAGCCGGGACCGCAAAGCAGGGTGAGCGCGGCACACAGCCCAGTCCACGGCACAAGCCTATCATGTCACACAGCCCAGAACTCGGTTCAAGGCCACTGTGACACACAGACCAGACCTTGGCACAGGGCGGCTGAGGCACACAGCCCGAACCTCAGTGAAGGGAGACCGCGGCACACAGACCAAAACTGAGTAAAGGGCGACCATGTCACACAGCCCGAACCTCGGCGCAGGTTGCCCACGGCACACAGCCCCAAACTCAGTGAATGCTGGCCGCGGGACACGTCCCGGAAATCTGTGCAAGGCGACCATGGCACAGAGCTCAAAACTCGTCGCTAGCCAAGTGTGGAACACAGCACGGACCTCAACACAGGGTGACCGCAGCACACAGGCTGGACCTCGGGGCAGGGCAACCCCCCAAACCACCCGAATCTCAGTGAAGGGCGACCGCGGCACACAGCTCGGTGATCGTTGCCAGCCGACCGCAGAACACAGCCCGGATTTCGGTGCAGGGCGACCAAAGAGCACAGTCCAGAAATCAGTACAGGGAGCCCACGGCACAGAGCCCGTAACTCGTCACTAGCCGACCTTGGAACACAGCCCGGACCTTGGTGTATGGCGACCATGGCAAACAGGCTGGACCTCGTCGCAGGGCGACCACGGCACACAGCCCGGATCTTGGCGAAGGGCGACCATGGCACACTGCCCGAAACAGATAAGGGTGACCGCGGCACACATCCAGTAACTCGTTTCTAGACGACTGTGGAACACAGCCCGGATTTCGGCACAGGGCGACCGCAAAACACAGGCCAGACCGAGGCACAAGGCGACTGCGGCACANAATCTTCATGATATGCAGATTTGGGGAAGTATATCTGCTGCACATCATCATCTGTGTACTGTAGGTTTGTGTGCTAAGTCACTCAGTCATGTAGTCTGCCAGGTAGCTAGTAGCCTGCCAGGCTCCTCTATCCATGGGATTCTCCAGGCAAGAATACTGGGGTGGCTTGAAGATCTTCCTCCAGGGGATCTTTCCAACCCAGGAATTGAACCTGTGTCTCTTACATCTCCTGCATTGGCTGATGGGTTCTTTACAACTAGCACCACCTGGGAAAACCACTGTAGGTTTATGTAAATGCATTTTAAAGTTTTGTTTTCTTATTAAGAACTTCATGGGGTTGACATATGAAAATACAGGTATTTTAGAATAAATACTACTTAAAAAACTTTCAATGAGTAACCTGAGAGAAATGAGGAAATGAAGTGACTCGATGTTTTATGAGTGTACTAAAAATTAAATAAGCAACATTTTCTTGTTTATGTTTTAATCAGTGCACGTTTATCTTTATAACTGGTGACAAATACCCTTAATAGTAGTTGGTTGTGCTACTCATTATCGCTTGCCCTGTAGCCTCTTCCTCGTCACATATGATATNTAAGCAACATTTTCTTGTTTATGTTTTAATCAGTGCACGTTTATCTTTATAACTGGTGACAAATACCCTTAATAGTAGTTGGTTGTGCTACTCATTATCGCTTGCCCTGTAGCCTCTTCCTCGTCACATATGATATGCTCCCCAAAGTTCCTTTCGTTTCTCTTGTAACAGTCTTTATTTTGAAGTCTATTTTGTCTGATGTGAATATTGCTACTCCAGCTTTCTTTCGATTTTCATTTGCAGGGAATATCTTTTTCCATCCTCTCAGTTTCAGTCTGTATGTTTTCCTAGATCTGAAGCGGATCACTTATAGATAACATCTGTTCGGATCTTGTGTTTGCATTCGTTCACCCAGTCTGTGTCTTTTGGTTGGAGCATTTAATCTATTTATGCTAAAGGTAATTATCAATATGTAGGGCTTCTCTGGTCGCTCAGTGATAAAATAATCCACCTGCAATGCAGGAGATGCTTGTCTATGGGTTTGATCCTGGGTCAGGAAGATCCCCTGGAGAAGGAAATGGTGACTCACTCCAGTATTCTTGCCTGGAGAATCCCATGGACAGAAGAGCCTGGCAGGCTGCAGTCGATGGGGTTGCAAGAGTTGGACACGACTTAGCTACTGAACCACCACCACCACCGTGTTCTTACTACCATTTTGTTAATTGTTTTGGATTTGTTTTTGTAGCTCCTTTTTGCTCCCTTCCTCTTTTGTCCTCTTCTACTGTGATTTTTTTGTCTTAACTTTAGTGTTATGTTTCGATTCCTTTTTCTTTTTTGTGTGTGTACCTTCTGTAGATTTTTGGTTTGCAGTTCCCATGAGATTTTGATATAGCAGTGTATAAACAAGATTGTTTTAAGTTGCTGTCTTTTAATTTCAGATGCATTTCCAACATCCTGCATTTGTGCACTCCTTTTCTCACACTTGCTGGTTCTGATATCATATTTGTGTACAGATGATTTCCTACCTTTACTGTATGTTTGCCTTTACAGGTGAGCTTTTCTATTTGTAATTTTTTTTTCTAGTTGTGGCCTTCTCTTCTTCACCTAGAGAAGTTCTTTTAGTATTAGTTGCAAAATTGGTCTGATGGTGCCAAATTCTCTTGTCTGTAAAGCTTTTGATTTCTTTGTTTGATCTGAATGAGAGCCTTGCTGGGTAGAGTATTCTTGGTTATAATTTCTTCCCTTTCATCACTTTAAATATATCATGTCTTTCTAGCCTGCAGAGTTTCTGCTGAGAAATTACCTGATAATCTTATGCGAGTTCCCTTCTACATTATTTGTTACTATTCCCTTGTTGCTTTTAGTATTTTTTCTTTGCCTTTTATTTTTGTCAGTTTGATTACTATATGTCAGCAGCATATTCCTCCATAGACGCTGCTATTTCTGGACTTGGGTTACTGCTTCCTTTCCCATGTTAGGAAAGTTTTCAGCTATTATCTCTTTAAATATTTTCTCAGGTCCTTCCTCTTGCTCTGTCTTCTCTTTTTAGGACCCCAGTAATGTGAATGTTGGTGCATTAAATGTTTTTGCAGAGATCTCTTAGACAGTTCTTGTTTCTTTTCATTCTTTTTTCTTTATTCTGTTCTGCAGCAGTGATTTCCACCATTCTGCCTTCCAGCTCACTTATCTGTTCTTCTGCCTCAGTTATTCTGCTATTGATTCCCTCTAGTGTAGTTTTCATTTCAGTTGCTGTATTGTTCACCTCTGTCCACTCTTTATTTCTTCTCGGTCTTTATTAAACATTTCTTGTATCTTCTTGATCTGTGCCTCCATTGTTTTTCCAAGGTCTTGGGTCGTCTTTCTTATCATTTCTTATCATTATCATTATCATTACTTTCTTATCATCATTACCATTATCATTTTTCAGGTAGATTGCCTATTTCCACTCACTCCACTTCAGTTGTTCTTCTGGGGCTTTATCTTGTTCCNTTTCTTATCATTTCTTATCATTATCATTATCATTACTTTCTTATCATCATTACCATTATCATTTTTCAGGTAGATTGCCTATTTCCACTCACTCCACTTCAGTTGTTCTTCTGGGGCTTTATCTTGTTCCTTCATCTGGACCATATTCCTCTGCTGTCTAGTTTTGTCTAACTTTCTGTGATTGCAGTTTCTGATTTGTAGGCTGCAGGAATGTAGTTCTTGCTGGCTGCCCCCTGGTGAATGAGGCTAAGAGGCTTGTGGAGGCTTCCTTGTGGCAGGGACTGGAAACTGCCCACTGGTGGGTGGAACTGGGTCTTGTCTTTCTGGTGGTGGACAGGGATGTGTCAGGGAGTATAGTTTGTTGGACAATTGTGTGCTCAGGACAACTTTAAGCAGCCTATCTGCTGATGGGTGGAGCTGTGTTCCCACTCCGTTGGTTGTTTGGCTTGAGACATCCCAGAATTGGAGCCGACCACCTGTTGGGTGGGGCCAGGTCCAAGAGGGCTCGTGCCAAGGCCTGCGGCCACCAGTGTCCTTGTCTTCATGGTGAGCCGTACCCCCTACCTCCACAAGAGACCGTCCGACATTAGCAGGTGAGTCTGACCCATCTCTGATGAGGTCACTGCATTTTACCCCAATTCCTGGTGTGCACGAGACCTTATGTACACCCTCCAAGAGTGGAGTTTCAGTTTCCCCCAGTCCTATGGAATTCCTGTAATCAAACCCCACTGACCTTCAAAGGCAAATTCACCGGGGGTTCCTCCTCCCATTGCCAGACTCCCAAGCTGGGCACCCTGACATGGGCTCAGAATTTTCATTCCGGGTGAGAGAACTTTGGTGGCGTGATTTTTTTCCAGGTTGTGGGTCACCCACCTGGCGTGTATGGATTTTGATTTCATCAGATTATGGACCCCCAGCATCTCATTGTGGCTCCTTCTTTGTCTTTGGATGTAGGATATCTTTTTTGATAGGTCCTAGAACTTTTTTTGTTGATGCTTGTTCAGCAATTAGTTGAGATTTTGGTGTTTCCATAAGAAGAGGTGAGCTCACNATTATGGACCCCCAGCATCTCATTGTGGCTCCTTCTTTGTCTTTGGATGTAGGATATCTTTTTTGATAGGTCCTAGAACTTTTTTTGTTGATGCTTGTTCAGCAATTAGTTGAGATTTTGGTGTTTCCATAAGAAGAGGTGAGCTCACATCCTTCTATTCCACCATCTTTCTCCTCTTCTCTACTTTCTTATAGTCCCAAAATTCCTTGTAAAATTAAAAAATATATATTTCTTGAATTGGTGGGTCAAGAAAGAAATGTAAAGCTGGCCCCATTTGAGAAATTTTTAAATTTCAGATCCAGGAAAAAAAAAAATTGCTTCTCTTAAGACACTATGCTTCCTCTTTTTCTTTGTCAAGAAACATGACCTTTTCCTCTGTGCCCCAGTTGCAAGGAACCTTAGGACCAAATCTGAAATTCAAGCATGGCAACAACGTCAGCCTCAGCGGTTAACTGAGTCACATCTCGTTGATCCCCAAAATGCTAGTTTTCTATTGAACTACATTAGTTTTACAGTAGTAAATCACCTTAACCCTTCTGTAGAAATATATGGCCTATTAATAAATTCAGTAAGTACTTTTGGTGAAAGAGTTTTTATAGAGGAACNCGTTGATCCCCAAAATGCTAGTTTTCTATTGAACTACATTAGTTTTACAGTAGTAAATCACCTTAACCCTTCTGTAGAAATATATGGCCTATTAATAAATTCAGTAAGTACTTTTGGTGAAAGAGTTTTTATAGAGGAACAATGAGCATTGTTCAATGGTATAGATTTAAAGTCTGGCCTCAAGCAATGCTGCTGTAAGCCCACCCCTCATTCTGGAGAACTCCCTCCTTTTGTGAGGCATCTGGGAAGAGACTGTGGATGGCTGTTACCAAACCCAGAATTTGTTGAACAGCTTGGGGAAAAAAAACTGCAGTTTTTTTTTTTTTTTCCACTGCAGTTTTAAGTATCAGAAATACCACTGTATTCCCATGTTTATCTTTCACATCTCCAAGGTCATTTGGGAAAATGAAGCACACTCTCCTGTAAGGACAAGGAGGCCTGGAAGCAGTCACAGCACAGACATATCAGTGACTTGGCACCACAGACCCTGAAATGATTTTTAAACAGAGATTAGCTTGAAGATGTGAAAATATCAAATATCAATTGTCATCATAGCACTATGTACTGTTTCTATGGAAAGGTGTGAAAAGAATGAAGTGTCCCTTCAGACTGTGTCCCTATGTCTGAATAAGAAAATTAATTATTGGAATCAGAATGAAATAAGTTGAACTGGGACATGTGCTCCATCTGTCCTTTTAATTAAAAGTGACTGAGACTCCTGCTCAGCCCACAGAGACTCAACATACTGTCAAGCTACAGAGTACTGATTCTTTCAAGAAACCAAGATACTCTGATTCTCAACATGGAGAAACATGGTGACCTGACTACAGATCTTGAAAAGGAAATTTCTGATGTGTGTGCCTTATCCTAGTAGCCTCCTCATTATCAAAATATAATTACCAAAAGGAGAATTTTATATTAGTATTTCACTTACTTGGGGTCTTTTTCCTTTAGGTTAGAGGAAAGGTTACACTTTCCTCAGTGCCTTGCCGTAGTCTTTGCTATAAGAAGGATCTGACTGTTCATTGCAGCACTGTTTAGAATAACTAGGACATGGAAGCAACCTAGATGTCCATTGACAGATGGATGGATAAAGATGTGGTCCATATACACAATGCAGTCTTACTGAGCTATAAAAAGGAATGCATTTGAGTCAGTTCTGATGAGGTGGATGAACCTAGAGCCTATTATACAGAGTGAAGTCAGAAAGAGAAAAACAATATTTTATGTTAATGCACATATATGGAATCTAGAAAGACAGTACTGATGACCCTACGTTCAGGGCAGCAAAGGAGACACAGACGTAAAGAATAGACTTTTGGAAACAGTGGGAGAAGGGGAGGGTGGAATGATTTGAGAGAACAGCATTGAAACATGGGCATTACCATATGTAAAATAGATAGCCAGTGGGAATTTGCTGTATGATGCAGGGAACCCAAAACAAGTGCTCTGTAGCAACCTAGAGGGGTGAGATGGACAGAAAGGTGGGAGGGATGTTCAAGAGGGAAGAGCATATGTATACCTATGGCTGATTCATGTTGAGGTATGGCAAAAACCATGATAATATTGTAAAGTAATTATCCTCTAATTAAAAAAGGAAAATAAAGAAGGAGCTGGAAACATTCCCACTCCTCTAAGCCCCTAGCCTGGGCATCTCAGACCCCTTTGGTCACCATGAGTCATGTTCCCTGTGCTCCATCTGCCTAGGCAAGAACAGACCTGGGCCAGAGCCTGGGGATGCCAACAAACAGGCTATTTCTGCCAGCAAAGTTAACCCCCTGTGAAGTCAGGTCATGGTCGGGGTCCAGGATTGAACTCATAGTGGGCTCAGCAGACAAGAGATCAGACAACTGGTCACCATCAAGCACTTGCTCTCAAGTTCATTCTCATCCCAACCATTATTCTAATCATCTTCCCCATGTATAAAGAGCCCTGGTTCCCCTAGTAGCCACTAAATGAATACACAAATGCCACCCAGGACAACTTGCTGTTGACCCCAGGGAATGCCTGAAGAGCCAGCCACCTGCCCCAGAGCCTCCACCTCCAGCCCCTCCCACTGCAAGCTCCCCCCAGCATCTCCTTTGGTTAGCTGAGCTTGGCTACCATCATTCTGAATTATTACTATCACTACAAGTAGAGTGTGAGTATAAGTACATACTCAGCAATTTTGTAATGCTCTTTTCATCTTTTTTGTTTGAAAGTTAGTCTTTTGCGTGGTTCTTTCTAAACACCCAGGAAGAGAATATGTCCTAAGATGAAGAGGTATTAAGAAAGTTATTTGAACAAACAAAAAGCCATGCTTTTCATTTTTCTTCCCTACAGTGTCATGATGGTCTATTTGATTTCCCTTAGTTGAGCAGAAAATGTTGTGCTCAGTCCAAAACACCAGAAAGATAAAGGAACTTGGAATCTTAACTGTGTCTGCAGGAACTCTCAGATTCAGTCATCTAACAGGAATCAGCCACTGAGCCCCCAGCACTGAATGAAAGCAGACACTCTGGCCCAGGAAAAAGAATAAAGAGCCATATAGGTGCAAGAAAAGCTCATAATTTCAGGAAAGTGTATCTTTACAGAGGCTTCTCACCAGCTTTCTGGAAAGGACCCATCGGAAAAAAACACTGCTTGCATCCAATTGCTAAAGCCGGAGTATTTTACTGTTTTTACTGCTTTTCCAAGGAGCAAAAATGCTTCTTCATGGAAACCAAAGTAGAAGAACGTAGCTTTTATTGCAATATGAAAGCTTGTCTCATTTCCCAACCATGGAACTAAGTGTGTTGAGCACACTCTTGAATGCAGAGAGACCATGTAAACACACACGCTAATGACAGGAACGTAGAGTCACTTTCTTCTTTTTTTGTTCCAGTTATATCAGGAAGGAGCAAGAAGTGACAATAAGATGTCAACGCAGCATAATGAAGCAACCCAAACTCTGTGACCCAACTTTCCAGGTGCCTAAAATAGTCTATGTTCAGAAGAGAGTGTTGAGGCGTCACTGGAGTGTATGTGAGGACTGTCCACAGGTCACCCAGGACTGATCTGGTCACACCCCGTGGCTTCCACCACTTGGAACCACTATCAAAGTGTCAGATCATTTGTGATGCCAAGCATGGCAACCCTCTTCTCCCTTCCTGAAAGCAAAACAGTGACAGACAGCATGGCGGTGTCAAACTGGGGAGTGCCCTGGAAACGTGACAACCTCAACACCTCTGGGGGGCCGCCAGGGTCCAGCCCCTGCAGGACCCAGGGGAAGTTGAAGGAAAAACGGCATCAGCGATTGATTTAGAGAGATAAGGAAAGAATGTTGTAGATAAGAAAATAGAGGAGAGAAAGAGGCTGATGTTCCTTGGTTTACGTAGAAAGCCAATAAAACTCTCAGACAAGGAGTTTGCCCTGTTCACGGAGGCCACTGGTGCCCTCCCAGTCTCCCGAGGGAGTGAAGACACAGAACGTGTCTTCTCGTTTAGGTCTTAGAAACCCGGGAAACTAAGTGAATGCAGGGAGCCTCTATGCTCCAAGGGATCAGCCTGAAAAGAGATTAAAAAAAAAAAAAAAGAAAAACACGGGGTGACCAAGCTTCTTCGAGCGAGGCCTATTTTGTTTTTCAAAAGGGTCTTTTATACCTTAACTTGTACATAGAGGGAAATGAAAGATGCAAAGTCATACACAGTCAGCCCAAACATTACATCTGTTTTGTCTTTATCGAAACCAGGATTTTTTCTGCATACCTTTCCCATAAACAATGTTGTATACATTATCTTCTGGCCTTGGAGGCCTGTGGACATTTTATGACCGTCTTTTGATAAAGGCTGCTCAACCAGAAAACTTATTTTCCCTTGAAATGTTTTTTCTTCATATTTTTAATCTATGTCAGCCTCAGAAAGTATTAAACAAGTTACATTTCTCAGGGAGCAAAGGTGCAGTGAGTTACAAGAAAGAACCAATTATCTCAAAAGTCTGATGTGGTTAAATTCAAGGCTACACTTGTTTTTCTTACATTCCAACTATGTTAACTAATACACTCCCAGGTGCACAGTGGATAAGAGATATGGGAACTTAGCAACAAGCATTGGCCCAATAATGAAATCCTACACCAGTACTACTCTAATAATTTTTAATTCTTTGAAAGGCTCTATGTTTTAGGCTTCCCATGCCTCTCACAGTTGGGAGGCTATGAAAAATCATGCATAGCTGCAAGAGTCTGGATAAACCAGCAAGCAAGCTAGAATGCTAACAGAGGGGGTTTGATTTGAAATATTCTTCTCATGTCCAGGAGACTTATTAGCTATAGCCCTAAGTTGATTTTCTCCAGAGAAATGTGGTCAGGGATAGCCCCCTGTTAATGTCATGGAGTTGGTGAAAGTCATGAAATAGTAAAACAGACAGATTCTGGTTTTGAGGTAGATGCTCGAGAAAGCCTAGGGAGCCCCTTGAGTCCTGAAGCCTTGCTTAGCAGTTCTCTTCCACGTGACCTTGTCATGGGTGGGATCTCCTGTGGTGGCTCCTGGCAGGGGTCAGTTTAGGTCCTGGTGGCCTCCCCTCACCCTCCCTCCATTGAGCACTTTGTAATTCTTAAAGCAGGTTTAGATCTGTAAGGCATAATAGACCATTTCCTCCTCAGTTAAACAATGTTTCTTGAAAAAGTGGAAATAAAGGTCTTTGCACTTCTCTCACCAGAGAGCCCCCATCTGTTTTCCATAAATGTTCTCCCAGATTTTCCCTATAAATCTTGAACCACAGGCATCCCAGGTCTTTGGGGCCTTCCAGTCTGGAAAAGGTGCCATGTTAACATTCTAAGGTCCTGGGAGATGGAGGTGGCCCTGCCCCATCGTGCCCCACCCTATTTGGTCCTGAAGGGATTGAGAACTTCTCTGTACACCCTCACCCTGGCTTTAATGCTGACTCGGGTCTCTTGCTTGCCCCTGTGGACTGACAGGCCTTTCTACCGATAGCAGCATCATGTCTTACCATCTCCTCTCTTTCTCTCCCTCCTCACACACTCCCTCACATTTCCCACAGACTGCTATGCACCAACAGGCCTTAAAATTAATATAACAGCAATGACAGTCACACATAGAGAATGTTTCTGCCATTAAGGCCACGTTTTCTTGAGTCAAACATAAGCCACCTTCTCAGCTCATTTTTTGCAGAGTTGCATTTTGGCATGCTCTGTGAAAATATGTATTTAGTGAATTTGGACTGGTAATCAAGGAACCAACCTGGAAGGTTCAAGCTCTTCATTTTACTCTCTGCAGGCAAAACCTTTCCTGGTCGATAGAAATCTAGGAAGGAGTTCTTTCTCTCCCTTTGGCCCTTGTGCCTGCTTTCCTCATTTTTCCTATCTGGGATTTCCAGAGTTGAGACTCCATGAAGTTTCTCTCCCAGTGCTGAGGATTGTCCCAGGAATATCCCGTTCTTTTTTTTTCCCTCGCTACACCACGCAGCATGCAGAATCTTAGTTCCCCAACCAGGGGTCGAATCCACTTCCCCTGCAGTGGAAGCATGAAGTCTTAACCACTGGACCACCAGGGAAGTCTTGAGGAATAGCCTATTCTGAACAATAATCAAATCCAATAGACTGTGGTCTCTCTTCCACCCAAGACTCTTGAAGCCTGTCCAGTCTTTGACTCTCGGACACTGCCAAGTTTATGCTGTTAGACTTGTTGGCCTTCAATCTTTCACAGCTTCCAGAGAAGACAGGAGTTTGTTATAGCAGCCTCACTTAAGGTGGGTGGGGTTACATCTGGAAAAATACATACAAACATCTCTGTCTTTTTGCTTTGAATTCACAGAAGAAGACATCCCATTTGGCCCATCACAGTTCCTGTTAAATGCACACATATTTCTGCTCTCCATTTTTTTTTCTCTTCCCATGATCCCTTCCCTGGTGGCTCAGCAGTAAAGAATCCGCCTGCCAATACAGGAGATGCACGTTTGATCTCTGGAATGGAAAGATCCCCTGGAGTAGGAAATGGCACCCCACTCTAGTATTCTTGCCTGGGAGATCCCATGGACAGAAAATCCTAGTGGACTACAGTCCATGGGGTCACAAAAGAGTTGGACATAACTTAGTGACTAAACAACAAACCCAAAAGTAACTATTAATACATTTTTTAATTAAAAGAAGTCTAAACATGTGTAAGTATTATTTAAAAAATCATTCTATCATCTATATAATCTTTTACAACTTGGGTTTTCCTTGCAAGGTTCTTGAGTTTTCTCTGACTCCAGCTTTTCTTATTTACTTAGCAGCAGATTCACAATCATTATCAGTTTATCAGTTTTTCATACAAAATAGGCCTGAGCAGGGTTCCACTACTCACCTGTCTTCACTGAGCTCTTGTTCCTAGAGCCCATCAGCCCATCTCCCCTTATATAGAGTCCCTGGCCTGCTTCCTCTTTCAAAAAGTGTTGACTTCATCCTCTTGGGAAGAGAGTTATGGCTAAGTCTTACAAATTATAGTAATCATCAAAATAATTATAAAGACTTTGAACTTATACAGGGCCTTTTATTCAGGAAAGTTCTGACATTTTGTAAACATTAGTCAATTCGTTCCTGACCACACCTAAGAGGGCAGATCCTAGTTCTATTCACTTTGACACTTCCAGGTCCTACATGAGTGGGTGCTCAGTATGTCTGACTCTTTTGTGACCCTATGGACTGTAGCCCACCAGACTCCTCTGTCCACGGAATTCTGCAGGCAAGAATACTGAAGTGGGCTGCCTTTCCTTCTCCAGGGGATCTTCCTAACCCAGGGATCAAACCCATGCCTCCCATGTCTCCTGCATTACAGGGGGGTGCTTTACTGCTGAGCTATCGGGAAAGCCCCTTCAGATCCTACACTTGTTTTTATTTTCACCAACTTCTAGGAATGGGGTCAGGTAAGAGAAGGAAGTTAGGAAGGAAAGAAGGAAGAAGGAAGAAAGGGAGGGAGGAATTGAACTGAATTTAGAGTATTAGAAACTCTTATTTTTGGTTTGTATTTTAGGCAACAAGAGCCACGCCTTAGGTTGAATGATGCTCTTTTGTACTCATCCAATACCTACAGTTTGTTCCTAAATGTCTACCCTAATAAATACTACAAGAGGGTTTATAGGAAGTTTCAAGGAAAGACTCTTTGCCCCAGATTGCCCAAAGGATGAATTTTGTAATTAAAAGAGGGCGCCTCCTGCATCGTCATGCCCTATGTCCCATTTCTACTGAATGGCTTGATTGCCACCAAACAGCCCCACCGTTTGCTCTGCACCTATGGACAGGCTCCTTCCTCTGGGGGAAACACCCTTGGGGACCAGATATCAGCGTCTCCTTAGCCTACAACCCCAGCGCCTAACGTCCTGCTCAGCACCTATGAGATGCTTGACCCATGGAATAAGGGGCTTGCTCACTGGCTGACCTGCTGATAATCTATCTCCTCTGCATCCCCTGCCTTTTCCCAGGCCCCTGCTCTGCTGGGATGTTGGCTCCATGAGAGCAGTGGACTTGGCAGCTTCATTCATGGTGCATCCTCAGATTCCAGATCAGAGTCTGGCACATTGTGTGTATTCAGTAAATACTTGCTGAATCAGTCAACACAGAAAGAGTTCCTTCAGTCTCACCCAGTCTCCAACCCACATCCTATCTGGGGTTCCATTTTGCCTGGAGGATATTTCAGCCTGAAAACAACTTGAGAGCAAAGCCTGGGTCTTTTTCCCTGTATTGTCTAAATGGCACCTAAGAGGTATTTGGCAGATGTTGCTGGAATGAATAAAAGAACCAATGGATACTTATGACTTGGGGAAGTCACTGACTCTGTATCTATGACCCAGACTTTGGAGTCTGGGATTTCCTGGTTCTCTCCCCAGGGCAGAGATGGTGGGGCTACAAGAGGGCAGAGTCTTCTGAGTTCCTGATTTTCACATTTGTGGAGAGGGTGTGAGACTGCTGATCTCCTCGCTGTTGTTGGCAGAGTTGGGATGAAAAGCAGGTAAATAGGGACTTCCCTAGTGATCCAGGGGTTAATATTTCACTTTCCAATGCAAGAAGTGTGATTTCAGTCCTGATCTGGGAGCTGAGATCCCACATGCCTCGTGGCCAAAGAAACCAAAACATAAGGCAGAAGCAATATTGTAATAAATTCAATAAAGACTTTAAAAATGGTCCACATCAAGAAAAAACTTTTTTTTTTAAAAAAAGGAGATAAACAACATACCCTAATATAAACCATATCCCTACCAAACCATGGAATCCTCTCTCTTTATTTTGTCTACAAAGGTCTAGCACACACGCATGACAACTCAAATTCATTAGAATGTGTGGAAATTTGGAAAAGCGCTGGGCTCATCTGTGAAGGCATCATGTCCCCAAGGCCCATCTAATCCAGTACTGAAGGCGCATATCAACATCTTGGAAGGCTCTCCCCTGGTTGGCAGCCTGCATGTTGCCTGGCAACAGCTCTACACAAATGATGCCCATTAATGCCCTCAGGTTTTGTTCAGTCTTCAGCAAGTCTCTATGGACAACCTTCCTTTCAAAGGCCTGGTGGACACCCCCTGGGGAAGCTGGGGGGAGTATTGAAAAAAATAGCTTGTTGAACTTGCTCTAAGTGAGACTAAATAGAAATAGCTCAAGATATTCCCTGCCACACTTCTGTAATTCTGACACCAATTCCAATGTGTGTGTTTTGTTCTATTCAAGTAGTTCTGTGACACCAGCTGGGTCTTACAATTTAACTCAATTCTGATACTATCTGCCTGGAAATCAGATCCCACAGATTAAGGTCTCAGTCCTTTAAGATGGCCCTCAGCTCCCACCTCCAACTTCAGAAGCCAGCTGTAAGTTCAGGTTGCACCTGGGCTCCTGCCATATTGCTGTAGAAAAGAGGTGCCAATGACCTCTCCAAGGGTTCCATTAATTTGGTAGAAGGGTCATAGAACTCAAGAACTTTTTACTTACAAGATCATCAGTTTGTTATAAAAGGTGCAACTCAGGAACAGCCCGATGGGTAAGATGCCCCAGGGCAAGGGGTGGGGAAGGGATGGAGAGCTCCCTTTGTGCTGGGAACACTCTCCACATGCTCACCAGCCCAGAAACTCTATGACTCCTCTCCTTCTGGGTTTTATGGAGGCTTCATTGTAGAGGCAGGATTGATTAAATCACTGGTTATTGGTAACTGAATTCAATCTTCAACCCCTCTCCCCTCGGTGGGATTGGAAGTTCCAATCCTCTGATCACTTGATTGATTCCCTGGCAACCAGCCCCCATCCTTGGGGTCTTTCATTAAAATAACAAAAGACAACTTTATGGTTCTCATCGCTGAAGAAATTCTAAGGGCTTTAGGCTTTAGGGGCTCTGTGTCCAGAAGGGGACAGATGGAAGGGCGGAGCTTGGAATCCAGGTTTAGGCTAAGAGCCTAACCTGTTTTGCCTTAGATGCTGCTCCAGGTGGCATTCGATTCTTCTTCTTTTTAAATATTTATGCTTATTTATTTGGCTGCACTGTGTCTTCGATCTTCAATCCTCATTGCAGCTTGCAAACTTAGTTTCGGCATGCAGGATCTAGTTCCCTGATCCGAGTCTTAGCCACTGGACCACAAGGCAAGTCCCTTGGCAGCCCTTCTTCCCCTCCCCTGAGGCTGGTCCCAGACACACGCTTGGGGTGCAGTCTGGGTGTGGCGTACTCACTCTGTGGGTAGGCTGAAGACGGCTTTCCTGTTTCCATATCCTGAAAGGATCTTTTTTGCTTTTCTAAGAACAAGGAAGAAACTGATCTGATCTGATGTGCATCTGTAGAATCTTTTTATTCATTTGAAGAGATCCTATGGTCATATAAACCTTATCGCTCTTTCATGCATGCATGCTTGCCCAGTTGCTTCAGTCGTGTCTGACTCTTTGAGACCCCATGGACTGTAGCCTGTGAGGCTTATCTGTCCTTGAGATTCTCCAGGCAAGAATACCGAAGTGGGTTGTCATGCCCTCCTCCAGGGGATCTTCCTGACCCAAGGACTGAACCTGCATCTCCTGTGTCTCCTGAATTGCAGGCGGATTCTTTACCACTGAGCCACTGGGGAAGCCTGTTCTTTAATCAAAGATTAGTCAAAACACCAAGAACAATAAAATCTATGCAACCTTTTTTTCATACATTGAACACAGAATTTATGGATGATTTTTTTCTGTTTCTTTTCACAGTGTAGGATGCCGTCCTCAGAAAGAAAGGTCTACACTCTCATTTCAAAAGTCGATATCTTCCAGTTTTCAATGAAGTCAATGTGAAGGAAAGCTATGATTGAAATTTCAGTCTAAGAAAAATCTACCAAAAACTGTCAGATGGGAAAAGGTATCATGTCTAAATATGCTGCTGGTTGCTGCAAGGACAATTTGAAAGCTAACTGCTTTTCTTGTCAGTGATTGCTAGCAGAAGAGAGATATTTTGATCAATCTTGCTCACAAGAAGCCTCCTGCCAGCTCTGGGGTTCAGAGAATTGTCTTGTTCTTAGTAGTCAAGCCCCAGTTCATTGAGAGGTTCTTCCATGCTTGTTTTTCTCTGAAGGAAAATCTTCTATTTTGCAAGACTACTTTTAAAATTTTTGGCTTGATACATCCCTAAATTATGAAGTCTACTTGTGTGTTAAGAGCAATGATTTAATACCAGTTTACAAACATGTATCTATATAAATTCAGACATGCAAACACATCTTTTATTGTCTTTCTTCTTATACATAATAAAATATCCAAGAAAAATACTTCTCAATTGTCAAAAACTTCCATTACATGGACCAGAAAAAATTTTTTGCCTGAAAGCATTAGGGAGATTGCCTATGAATGAAGACTGGATCTTTAATTTGTTCTAATTACTTCTAGTTTATATAAAGAAAAAGAATAATTTGGCATTCGAATTATGAACCTGACATAGGCACTTTTGTGCATTTTATATTTATAGCCATATGATGCTTTTTCTCCAATAAGGGTAAAATAAAATATTGACCTTGTGTTAAAAAAAAAAAAAAAGGCAAATAAAAAGTGCCTAGGCTGGTTATAGAGAAAAGCAATTCCAGGACGCAAGTGACAACGATATCCCTTTCAAAGTATTTCTGTCCATCCATTAAATGAGTATTTACTTAATACCTGCAATGTGCCAACCACTGGGTTTATGCCAGGAATAAAATATTTAATAAGACACAACCTCTGCCCTCAGGAAGTTCACTGCCATTTATTTACGGATGATTTTCTGACGTCTGTTGGGCTAAGGGGCTAAACTGCTGGCTCCTCCTGGAGCCAACATCCAGCCTTTCATGTTCAGGTCATAAAACTCCATAGAATTTATTAGCCAGCCTATAACACACTGATGAAGTAACTCTGAATTCTTTGTCCACAGGCATAGAAGTGTGAGACCAATAAAACTGTCGCATTCAGTAACCAATAAAATTCCTGCGATTTAGTCACTAAGCAGACATCATCATTATCCTTATTTTATGGTTGAGAAGACTAATATAATACTCAATAATGAAACAGTTTATTCAGATGACCACATTAGCATGGGGGCAGAGGTCAGGTAAGGTGGACTTATTTGCCTTCAACGTTATATCCTATAATTCCTCAGAGAGGATAGAGATCCTTTCTTAAATTTAATGGCATCTCTGAGGACTGCCGTGATTTGGGAACCTGCATCAGTCAAGGCCACAGAATGTTGCTTATTATGTGGAGAACGCTGGCCCACATCCTCCAGTGGTGGCTGCAATCCAGGGGTATGATGCATCCCTAGCAAGGCCGGGGAGGTTGTCTTTGATCAGGGAATGCCATTGATCAGGTCTGGGAATGGAGCTCTGTGTCCCATACCTCGGGGATTTGCATTTAGGAATGGAGGACATTAGATGCTCTGAGCATGGAGCTCCCAAGGGTTACTATCCAAAATCAGATCCTGAGGGGAAGCCTGGATCATGGAGTCACCAATGTCAAGTTCAGGGTGACCCTGGAAAATCTGAGATGGAGATTTATCTAAGTAGTAGGATATGTTGCCTTAAGAATATAGAGACCAGTCTCGGGAGCTCCTCATTTACAGCCAGCAATTCCAAGCCATCTATGGCCTCTGTAATAGTGGCCAGTTGAGTAACCAGGGGGAATAAGAAAGTTCTTATGGTTTGTAGATATTCCCTTGAGAATAACTGCCTTGTATCTGCATTAAAAGGAGTGTGCCAGAAGCTGGCTAGGGCTTCCCGTCCACTGGTTCTAAATTAACTTTAACTTGGGCTGAGACACATCAGTTGGCTATTCTGTCTTGTGATTCCTTCAAATAATAATTAATTCTGGGGTCCACTAGACTTGTGAACCTGAATGTGTAATTGCGTTGTTTAATTCTAAGATTTCTATTTGCTTTTTGTACTTTTAAAAGTTATTTTCTTTTGCTGAGACTGTCTACTTACCTGCTGAGACTTCTTTGTTTGTTTATTTCAAGCAAGCATGTTTGTTGAAGGATTTAGAAATCTTTGTCAGATACATCTAGTGTCTCTGTCCTTTGGGTATGGGCATCTACGACTCTCATTCATTTGGAGATCTCACTAGTTCTTGGTATGATGAGTGATTTTTAGTGGAAATCTGGACATTTGAGGTATTATATTATGAGACTCTGGATCTTATTTAAACCTGTTTTAACTAGGGGGCTTCCCAAGTAGGCAGTGGTAAAGAATCTGCCTGCCAATGTAGGAGACGCAAGTTTGATCCCTGGGTCAGAAAGATCCCCTGGAGTAGGAAATGGTAATCCACTCCAATATTCTTGCCTGAAATATTCCATGGACAGAGGAGCCTGGTGAGCGAAATCCATGGTGTCACAGAGTCAGACACAACTGAGCTACTGAGCACACATATTAATAGCTCCCTCGGACGCTGGCTCAGCAGGGAAAGGTGCCCTGTCTTTACTGCTAGGTGGGGTTGGAAGTTCAGGGTCCCCACTCAGTCTCCACTGACACCCTGTGAGGAGCCGATCCTTATTACTGTTGTGCAGGGGTGAGGGGGGTGGGTTCCCAAGCAGGCCCCTGCCGACATCTCTCCAGCTGGGAAGAGGCCCTGCTGCAACTCTCACATTGGGTGGGGTGACCTCATTACCTCTGCATGGTAA
>SJYV01050858.1:551701-662026 GCA_006410875.1 Neotragus pygmaeus | reverse complement strand
TTGGTTTTGAGTTTGTGGATAGTGGTGTTTTTGTTCCTTACAAAGCTTTTTGATTCTTAAATAAAGTTGGTTAATCTTTTCTTTTATTGGTTCTGAGTTTTAAATCACAGGTAAAAAGTACTTATCCACACCAGGATTACTTTTTAAATTATCCACTATTTTCCAGCTTTATATTTTACTTTAAAATATTTGATCCCTTGAAATAATTTTGGTGTAAGATGTGAGATTATAGGGCCAATTTAAATTTTGGGGGGATAGCTATCCAGAAATCAGAACATTATTTATTAATTAAGCCATCATTTCCTCCCGCTGATTTAAGGTGTCATCTTTATCTTTTACCAGATTTCACACATATTTTGTTCTTTCTGGATTCTGTCCCATTGGTCTATCTGTGATCTATGAGTTAGCACTTTGAATTACTAATAGGTTGATATATAAATGAGTGAGTGAAGTGAGTGAAAGCTGCTTGGTGTCCAGCTCTTTGCAACCACATGGACTGAATTCTCCAGGGCAGAATACTGGAGTTGGTAGCCTTTCCCTTCTGCAGGGGATCTTCCCAACCCAGGGAGAGAAGCTAGGTCTGCATTGCAGGTGGATTCTTTACCAGCTGAGCCACAAGGGAAGCCAAGAATACTGAAGTGGGTAGCCTATTCCTTCTCCAGCAGATCTTCCCAACCCAGGAATTGAACCAGGGTCTCCTGCATTACAGGCAGATTCTTTACCAACTGAACTATCAGGGTTGGTACATATGTATGTCTATCTTATCTATGTGTATATGTGTGTGTGTGTGTGTGTGTGTGTGACTTAAAAACATAGATTGACCTTAAAATATAGATAATAAGATGTATGTATTTCTGAAGTAATTAATCTGAAAATCTTCTTTCACTTTACTTAAGAAGATAATTATAACTTGATTTTAAAGCTTGTGAAAATGTCAATGAAGATTTTAAAAATCTTTCACTTCAGTGAAGATTTAGAGTCTTTGACTTCCCTGGTGGCTCAGACGATAAAGTGCCTTGCTTACAATGTAGGAGACTTGGGTTCATTCCCTGGGTCGGGAAGATTCTCTGGAGAAGGAAATGGCAACCCACTCCAGTACTCTTGCCTGGAAAATCCTATAGACAGAGAAGCATGATGGGCTACAGTCCACTGGGTTGCAAAGAGTCGGACACGACTGAGCAACTTCACTTCACTTTGTACACATCGTTTTCCATCACAGTTAAATTCCCTGGTAAACAACTTAGTCTAAGGAGCATCTCTGAATGGAGTTCAAGAGTTACTACTTTGGGCACATTTTTGGCACTTGGGCCTTCATCTCCATGTGGTTTTAGCTCTTTATCTTTTCTTGCTTTTTTAACAAACTTGATTGTTATACAATCATTGGGCAAAAACTCAATATGATATAAAAAAGCATGGTTAGCAAACTTGACCTTATGGAACTATATACAGACTGCAGCATTGTCCTCTGCAGAAATGTTATACAGCAAAATGAAATGTTACATAGCAAAATTAAAGTAGATCTTTTATTCTACTCAGAATGCTAGATATGTGTGATCCCTTTCACAGATGATAGTTTCAAGCTTGTCTTCATAGTAAGCAGGTTATTTTATTATTTTTTCTTGAAAATGTGGATAGTTCAAGGGAAGTCATCAATAGCTATTAATATTAAAAAAAAAAAAGGAAAAAAGAAAGCTACAAAAAATAACCTTGGACTTAGGAAACCTAAGTCTGTCACTAGGAGCCTGGTTGAAGAATTTATATTTTTATAAGGGAAATAGAGTTCACATTTCTCTAGGTAGTGGTCTTTGAAGAAGAAATGCTAGTGGAGGGGTTGAAAGGCTTATTTCCCAGGCTCAAAATAAGCAGGTTATTTTAGAATTTCTGTCTGATAATTTCAATATCCGGAGTCTTTGCTCCAGATTGTTTCTGCTGGTTGTTTAACATGGCACGTTAGTTCCCTATTTGATTGATTACTTTTTGGTGCTATGCTGTTCCTTGTCTTCAAACAATTATATTGAAGGAATTCTAAAGCCTAGCTGCAGGCGTGTTCTTCCAGGGAAGATTTGCTTTTTTGTGTGTGAAGCACCTAATGGTCTGGGATGTTTTAGAACACTCAGGGAAGGTGAATCTGTCTTCCCACCCACATGAAGGCTATCCTGTGGTCATAAAATCTTAGGGGTTGGCTCATTTTCCTCTTACTCTGAAGTGCACACACATCCTTGCAATCCTCTGGATGCTACAGAGAGGGGCACACATTCTTCTCGTTTCTCCTTCACCCTGAAGTGTGTAGCCCTTTCAGTTTCCAGCTTTAAAATGGGAGGGTTTCCTTTTAGATGCCCCCCATGAAACTGACTGTGGCTTTTGAGCTCTGTTTACCTTGCCCCAGCAGTTTGTCAGAAGTCAGCTTTTGAATCTTCAAATGCCATCAGGCAGAAAGCTACTTCAGTCACTTTCTAGGATCACATGTTCACTTAGGTTTTGACCTGGTAAATCTTCATGATCTTTTCAGCTTTTTGATACTTTTAAGAAGATTTAAAAAATATTTTATTGTGCCTTTTAATTGTTTTAATGAGAAGATTTGGGTTTTAATAAACTTATCCTCATTCATCCCATAGGTAGAACCCTCTGTTCTCTCAAACCCTTCCAGTCAAGTGCCCCCACCTCTCCACTGAAACTGCTTTGATAAGGACAGTGCCCTTTGCTGAACTTGATGATCAGTTCACAGTGCTCATATCACCTACCAGCAGCCCTTGACATAGTTGATTACTCTATTTACTTGGCTTTGCATGCATGCTAGGTCATATCAGTTGTGTGACCCTACGGACTGTAGCCTGCCAGGCTCCTCTGTCCAGGGGATTCTCCAGGCAAGAATACTGGAGGGGGTTGCCATGCCCTCCTCCAGGAGATTTCCCTGACCCAAGGATCGAACCTGTGTCTCTTGAATCTCCTGCATTTGCAGGCAGGTTCTTTACCAATAGAGCCACTTGAGAAGCCTCTTATTTGGCTTTAGATCAACACATTTTCTTTGTTTTCCTCCTGCATTACTGGGCTGCTATTTCCTCCTACTTTCTTCCTACTGTTCCATGGTAATAACATCTTCTGATAGTTCTCTCTCCTCTCCATGACTGCTTAGTACCATTCTACTCTCTGACCTCTTCTCTTTTCTCTTTATATTCATGCAAACAAATGGTTTAAAATACCATCTGTAGACTGAGGACAGATTGAGGACTCCCAACCAGTCTTACATGTTCAGCATGGGCATCTACAGTGTAACCCAGATTCATGTATGTAACAGCTTACTCAAGGTTTCCACTAGGATGTCTAATTGAGATCTCAATCTTAACATATCCAAAATCATATTTTTCTTCCCCCAAACTGCCTGGGACTGAGGCATGAGAGAACAAAGGAAAAAAAGAAGGATTATGGTGAATTTTCCTATAAGGATCTTTCTAAGATCCTTATATTAATCCAGAATTTGAGGGATTATTGTGGAACTCTGTTCAAACCCTGGTGCCCAAGGCCAGGTTTCAAACTAGGGATATTCAGGTTTTAGCTTTATCCCCAAATATGCCTGTTATCATTTATTTTCTAGAGTCCTTAAAAAGCTATTCCATGTTTTTTTGTCCAGGTTTTATAGCAGCATTCAGAGGAAGAGAGAGAGAATGGAGTCTACTTACTCCATATTATCCAGAACTGGAACCTAGAATAAAATTTTTATCTTTATACAGCATTGTGTTTTTCCTAAGTTAATCACCTGAATGTTTTGTTTACATTAATTTCCACAGATCCTTTTCACATTTTTTCAGATGTATTGTCATATGAATCAGCCATCTTTTCTACTTATTTCACTTTTACACTGTAGTCTTCCATTTGGACTCCTTCGTCCTCCTCTGATTTACGTTACTTGCTTTCTAAATTGCCTACAGGGGATGACAGAGGATGAGATGGTTGGATGGCATCACTGCCTTGATGGACATGAGATTGAGCAAGCTCCAGGAGTTGATGATGGACAGGGAAGCCTGGTGTGCTGCAGTCCATGGGGTCGCAATGTGTTGGACACAACTGAGTGACTGAACTGAACTTCCAACTAGATTTTCTCTTCACTAATTTCTTGGATTGGTTCCATCGCTTCTTGGATTCTATGTATTCTTTCTTGCTTTACTCTGTAGTTTGTGTTGGAGAATATTCTCCAAAAGCATTCTAAGGAAACATAAGAGATAAACTTTACATCCTTGCGTGTCTGAATATGTCTTCATTCTGCATTTGTTTCGGATTAGTAGGTTGATTGATTATAGAATTCCAAGAGCGGGTAAGAAGCAATGAATTTTTCTCTAAGTAGATTTGTAAATAATACCTTTGTTTCTAGTTCAATTCCTCATTCCTGCACCCTGCCATGTCCTACTCCTGTATCTAAGACCTCAGTCTTTCCCAGTCAGTGTCTTTAAGAAAAAAACTATCCTCTTTTCTCATTTCTAGTGCATAGGTGTCTGTTGATGGCTTTCTGCATCTGGTGTGAGTGTAGAGGTGTTCAGTTCAGTTCAGTTCAGTTCCGTCATGTCTGACTCATTGTGGCATGCAAAGAGAGCAGCACGTCAGGCTTCCCTGATCATCACCAACTCTTGGAGCTTGCTCAAACTCATGTCCACTGAGTTGGTGATGCCATCCAACCATCTCATCCTCTGTCGTCCCCTTCTCCTGCCTTCAGTCTTTCACAGCATCAGGGTCTTATCCAATGAGTCAGTTCTTCACATCAAGTGGCCAAAGTATTGGAGTTTCAGCTTCAGCGTCAGTCCTTCCAATGAATATTCAGGATTGATTTCCTTTAGGATTGACAGGTTTGATCTCCTTACAGTCCAAGGGACTCTCAAGAGTCTTCTCCTACAGCCACTATGGAGAACAGTATGGAGATACCTTAAAAAATTATAAATAGAACTGCCATATGACCCAGCAATCCCACTGCTGGGCATACACACCAAGGAAACCAGAATTGAAAGAGACACGTGGGCCCCAATGTTCATCGCAGCACTGTTTATAATAGCCAAGACATGGAAGCAACCTAGATGTCCATCAGCAGATGAATGGATAAAAAAGCTGTGGTACATATACACAATGGAAAATTACTCAGCCATTAAAAAGAATACATTTGAATCAGTTCTAATGAGGTGGATGAAACCGGAGCCTATTATACAGAGTGAAGTAAGCCAGAAAGAAAAACACCAATATAGTATACTGGTGTAGATACTGTATTATTGTATAATACATATATATGGAATTTAGAAAGATGGTAACAATAACCCTGTATGTGAGACAGCAAAAGAGACACAGATGCATAGAACAGTCTTTTGGACTCTGTGGGAGAAGGCGAGGGTGGGATAATCTGGGAGAATGGCATTGAAACATGTATATTATCATATGTGAAACAGATCGCCAGTCCAGGTTTCAAGCATGAGGCAGGGTGCTCGGAGCTGGTGCACTGGGATGACCGAGAGGGATGGGATGGGGAGGGAGGTGGGAGGGGAGTTCAGGATGGGGAACACATGTATACCTATGGTGGATTCATGTCAATGTATGGCAAAACCAATTCAATATAATCAATATACTTCAATAAGTATATTGAATATAATAATTCAATATAAAGTAATTAGCCTCTAATTTAAATAAATAAATTTATATATTTATAAATAAGTATATAATTCAAAAGCATCAGTTATTTGGTGCTCAGCTTTCTTTATAGTCCAAATCTCACATCCATATGTGACTACTGGAAAAACCATAGCTTTGAATAGAAGGACCTTTGTTGGCAAAGCGATGTCGACATAGATGGACTTAAATGACTTTTTGTTTTCTCTGCCTCTGCCCAGGCATACTATACCTCTTTTCTTTACCTACTACTTTTAAGCATTCAGTCTTCATGAGAGACTCTTGTGCAAATTTAACATTATATTAAAA
The DNA here is from genome assembly GCA_006410875.1 of Neotragus pygmaeus. Lineage (NCBI taxonomy): Eukaryota > Metazoa > Chordata > Mammalia > Artiodactyla > Bovidae > Neotragus > Neotragus pygmaeus. The sequence continues at coordinate 656,077 of SJYV01050858.1, read as the reverse complement.
GTTAAAATTGGCACTAATATCCAGGTATCAACATTGAAACCTAACAGTGTAGCAAATCCGAATCTTTCCATATGTCAATATGTTACATGGAAATTATCTTTTATGCAAGAAATGTTTTAAGTTGGAGTAGAATAGTTATAAGAAGTGTCTGGTTTTCATGTAAACAAGGAGATTCAGTAACCTGTTTTTGGAAAATATGTGTTTCCAGAAAACTATGGTACATGATTTGGAAGAAATCGTATATTTTTTGAACCTAATGTGAAGTTAAATTTTGACCAGTTCTAAAAGGGCCAACCCTGATTAGTTAATCATATTGCCTCTGATGTTACTGTATACCTGTATGTTATGAAACTTGTGTGTAAAAACAATTCTGAGATGAATATATACTGAATGAAAATGACTGAGTCTTCGTGTCAGTAGAAGTAAGTTCTCCGTCTTAATGTTATTGTTCACACAGTTCTCCTATTGGTTCTAATATTGCATTTTACCCACTTAATTTTTTTAGAGATGAGAATTGTTTTTTAAAATGAAGGATTTAAACTTAATATATTTGCAAATATTTTTCTCCTGAGATCTGAATTATGAATGTTCAGAGTCACTGGGGATTAAAAAAGGTGAATGAACCATATATGCTCATTATGAACCATAATAAGCAGCTGCGGTGTACGAGGCACCACCAGGATATGAGAACAAATCCTTGTTGGAGTTCAGAGAAATACCAGAAGTGCCGGCAAAGTCCTCATGAAACTTGGCTATGTACAGTAAGATCTTTAAAAGTGGTAAGCAATGTGGAGGACGCTATGCATGGATACTTTTGGGAGACCCTTGTCTTTTTGTAGGGGTGATGTTCTTAGACACATAGATTTGCCTTTTCATTTCTGGAATTTCCTAGCTGTGTAACTTGGGGCAAATCTTATATATTCTAGTCTTTAGTTTCTTTACTGATTAAAAAAAAGAGCAGACCAAAGAATTTTAAATATCCTATCTAGTTATATTATTTCTGTCATTTTTTGTCAATGAGGATGTAGTCTGAGGATGGTTCTTAAAGGGCTTTTGTTACCAATGTTATATGTTTAAACTTATTAAGTAGGCAATGGGGATAGACTCGAATAAATGAAGAGAATATCATAATTACACTTATTCACGAGGAAAGTGGTTTGTTAGCAAAGGTGGTTATCAGGGATACCTGTGGAGGTGCTAAAAAATGCAGCTATTTGTATCTTAGCCCTACTCTAACAGATTCTGTGGTAGGAAAATATTGTGGATGCCTGAAGTTAGGGGGAGACTGGATCTTGAGAGTCCAGTTATGCAGCTGTTACAATAATTCGTCTGAGTTAAATGATGGTATCGATAAAGAAAGTGTCCGTGGCTATTCCTTGAGAAGTTAGTCATGATGCACCTCTTCATCTTTTAGGTTTCCTATTACCATCAGCTTTTCTTACCCTTTCTAGCCGTTTTTATTCATACCATCATAGAGTAATAGGTATGTTCACATCATGGGTAATATTCACTGAACATATACTTTCAGTCAGGCTCTGATAGTACATCGTGTCAAAAAATTTATACAAACTCCCGGGTTTGTGGGGACAAATGGTAATCTATCAGCTGGATATGATCATTACACTCACTGTACAGATTAGGATTCTGTAAGTTGTCCTAAATCACAGTGTTAAAGTAAGCGTTTTAAATGTGAAGTATTTTTGAGTCTAGAAACCAAACCGCTAAGCTGTACTGTCATGGGTTGGAGACTTTGTCATTGTGGCTGCCAGAGCTGTCTGCTCACCTCTTTTCTCTCTTCTTTTTATCATCTTCCCCCAGTGTAAGGTGACATCAAAAGGTGTTTCTAAGAATGCTAATGCATACATGATTGAGAACAGTGTTATTTCAATGAATGAATGAGTCCACCACACTAGTCTGCATGTAACACACTGTGAAAAGACTCATGCACAAAACGTGTCTCTAAGATATTCCTAACACAGTAACCAGAGTGTTCCTTTCAACTTAACCATCTCGCTCCTCTTTTAAAGCCCTCCCANAAAGAAAAACACCAATATAGTATACTGGTGTAGATACTGTATTATTGTATAATACATATATATGGAATTTAGAAAGATGGTAACAATAACCCTGTATGTGAGACAGCAAAAGAGACACAGATGCATAGAACAGTCTTTTGGACTCTGTGGGAGAAGGCGAGGGTGGGATAATCTGGGAGAATGGCATTGAAACATGTATATTATCATATGTGAAACAGATCGCCAGTCCAGGTTTCAAGCATGAGGCAGGGTGCTCGGAGCTGGTGCACTGGGATGACCGAGAGGGATGGGATGGGGAGGGAGGTGGGAGGGGAGTTCAGGATGGGGAACACATGTATACCTATGGTGGATTCATGTCAATGTATGGCAAAACCAATTCAATATAATCAATATACTTCAATAAGTATATTGAATATAATAATTCAATATAAAGTAATTAGCCTCTAATTTAAATAAATAAATTTATATATTTATAAATAAGTATATAATTCAAAAGCATCAGTTATTTGGTGCTCAGCTTTCTTTATAGTCCAAATCTCACATCCATATGTGACTACTGGAAAAACCATAGCTTTGAATAGAAGGACCTTTGTTGGCAAAGCGATGTCGACATAGATGGACTTAAATGACTTTTTGTTTTCTCTGCCTCTGCCCAGGCATACTATACCTCTTTTCTTTACCTACTACTTTTAAGCATTCAGTCTTCATGAGAGACTCTTGTGCAAATTTAACATTATATTAAAAGTTAAAATTGGCACTAATATCCAGGTATCAACATTGAAACCTAACAGTGTAGCAAATCCGAATCTTTCCATATGTCAATATGTTACATGGAAATTATCTTTTATGCAAGAAATGTTTTAAGTTGGAGTAGAATAGTTATAAGAAGTGTCTGGTTTTCATGTAAACAAGGAGATTCAGTAACCTGTTTTTGGAAAATATGTGTTTCCAGAAAACTATGGTACATGATTTGGAAGAAATCGTATATTTTTTGAACCTAATGTGAAGTTAAATTTTGACCAGTTCTAAAAGGGCCAACCCTGATTAGTTAATCATATTGCCTCTGATGTTACTGTATACCTGTATGTTATGAAACTTGTGTGTAAAAACAATTCTGAGATGAATATATACTGAATGAAAATGACTGAGTCTTCGTGTCAGTAGAAGTAAGTTCTCCGTCTTAATGTTATTGTTCACACAGTTCTCCTATTGGTTCTAATATTGCATTTTACCCACTTAATTTTTTTAGAGATGAGAATTGTTTTTTAAAATGAAGGATTTAAACTTAATATATTTGCAAATATTTTTCTCCTGAGATCTGAATTATGAATGTTCAGAGTCACTGGGGATTAAAAAAGGTGAATGAACCATATATGCTCATTATGAACCATAATAAGCAGCTGCGGTATACGAGGCACCACCAGGATATGAGAACAAATCCTTGTTGGAGTTCAGAGAAATACCAGAAGTGCCGGCAAAGTCCTCATGAAACTTGGCTATGTACAGTAAGATCTTTAAAAGTGGTAAGCAATGTGGAGGACGCTATGCATGGATACTTTTGGGAGACCCTTGTCTTTTTGTAGGGGTGATGTTCTTAGACACATAGATTTGCCTTTTCATTTCTGGAATTTCCTAGCTGTGTAACTTGGGGCAAATCTTATATATTCTAGTCTTTAGTTTCTTTACTGATTAAAAAAAAGAGCAGACCAAAGAATTTTAAATATCCTATCTAGTTATATTATTTCTGTCATTTTTTGTTAATGAGGATGTAGTCTGAGGATGGTTCTTAAAGGGCTTTTGTTACCAATGTTATATGTTTAAACTTATTAAGTAGGCAATGGGGATAGACTCGAATAAATGAAGAGAATATCATAATTACACTTATTCACGAGGAAAGTGGTTTGTTAGCAAAGGTGGTTATCAGGGATACCTGTGGAGGTGCTAAAAAATGCAGCTATTTGTATCTTAGCCCTACTCTAACAGATTCTGTGGTAGGAAAATATTGTGGATGCCTGAAGTTAGGGGGAGACTGGATCTTGAGAGTCCAGTTATGCAGCTGTTACAATAATTCGTCTGAGTTAAATGATGGTATCGATAAAGAAAGTGTCCGTGGCTATTCCTTGAGAAGTTAGTCATGATGCACCTCTTCATCTTTTAGGTTTCCTATTACCATCAGCTTTTCTTACCCTTTCTAGCCATTTTTATTCATACCATCATAGAGTAATAGGTATGTTCACATCATGGGTAATATTCACTGAACATATACTTTCAGTCAGGCTCTGATAGTACATCGTGTCAAAAAATTTATACAAACTCCCGGGTTTGTGGGGACAAATGGTAATCTATCAGCTGGATATGATCATTACACTCACTGTATAGATTAGGATTCTGTAAGTTGTCCTAAATCACAGTGTTAAAGTAAGCGTTTTAAATGTGAAGTATTTTTGAGTCTAGAAACCAAACCGCTAAGCTGTACTGTCATGGGTTGGAGACTTTGTCATTCTGGCTGCCAGAGCTGTCTGCTCACCTCTTTTCTCTCTTCTTTTTATCATCTTCCCCCAGTGTAAGGTGACATCAAAAGGTGTTTCTAAGAATGCTAATGCATACATGATTGAGAACAGTGTTATTTCAATGAATGAATGAGTCCACCACACTAGTCTGCATGTAACACACTGTGAAAAGACTCATGCACAAAACGTGTCTCTAAGATATTCCTAACACAGTAACCAGAGTGTTCCTTTCAACTTAACCATCTCGCTCCTCTTTTAAAGCCCTCCCATGTAACCCTCCAATGTCTCCTCCCCTCCCCTAGAATAAAGGCAAGTCTATAATTATAATGGCCTGCGGGGCTCCATATATTACCCTAATTATCTCATGTGGTAGTTTTATAAGTCCACTTGGCTAGGTTATATACTCAGCTATTCAGTCAAACTGAAACTGAAATTTGCTCAGTTGTGTCCAACTCTTTGTGACCCCGTGAACTATATAGTTCATGGAATTCTCTAGGCCAGAATACTGGAGTGGGTAGCCTATCCCTTCTCCAGGGGATCTTCCTAACCCAGGAATTGAACCGGGGTCTCCTGCATTGCAGGTGGATTCTTTACCAGTTGAGCTATCACGGAAGCCCACTGATTCAGTCAAACACTAATCAATGCGTTGTCATAAAGGTATTCTGTAGATATGGTTCATACTACCAGTGTACTTCAAGGGGAGAGAAGTGAACATCTTCAATAATGTTAGTGGGCCTCATCCAATCATCCAGTGTTGACAGCCCTGGAAGCAAAAATTCATGTTTCCAGGTGGAAAAGAGATTCTGTCTCAAGACTACAGCATCAGCTACTGCCTGAGCTTCCAACCTGCCACCTGCCCTACAGATTCCCGACTTGCCAGCCCCCACAATCATGGGAGCCATTTCTTAAAATATATCTCTTGACATTAAGAATTACACACACATAGAAAGATAGTACACACATTCTATTGGGTACAGGTTAGGCAGGTAGATAGTTACAAAGATGATAGATCTGTTTGTTAGCCTTTCTATCTTTTATCTAGATGTCCTATATATTCTCTATATCTCTGTAATCTCTCAGGGTTCTCCAGAGAAACCAATGTGTTCTATTGGTTCTGTTTCCCTGGAGAACTCTTACTGATACACCTCACCTAGCTTTTTCACATTGTTTCCTTCTCTCAAACCTGCTCCAACCAAGCCAGGCTCTTGACTGGGTCCTCAAACCTACAGGCGTACCCTCGCCCTAGGGCCGCTGCACTGACTGCTCTATGCGCTAGACCCTTCTTCCCCGAGGTAATTCCATTGCTCACACCCCACTTTCTTCAAGTTCCACCTTTTCAATCAAGCTTACACTTAACCACTTTATTGTAGCCCATTCCCTCTGGCCTTTTCCATTCTCCCTGCCCTGCTCTGTTTCCTTTTATCCACAGCACTTTATCACCTCCTAATATGTGATTTATTTATCTCATGTATTATTTATTGTTTGTCTCCACCACTAGTGTGTACATTTCATGAAGGAGACAATCCTTGTCTGTTTTATAAACTGATGTATCCCAGGTGCTTAGCATGGAGTAAAAATCCAATGATAATTGTTGGAGCAACAATGAATGAGACGTCTTTAGAGATCAATGAATCAGAGGGCCAGGGGGCCTGAGATGGGGTGTTGGGACTGGTCAGTGGAGGACTCTGCTTAGTGAGTAGGGTCTATATGGACAGTGATTGGTAGGACCAGGAGGGTCAGTAGTAGATAAATGGGTCAATAACTGGGGCTTCCCAGGTGGCGCTAGTGGTAAAGAACCTGCCTGCCAATGTAGGAGATGTAAAAGATGCAGGTTCGATCCCCAGGTTGGGAAGATCCCCTGGAGGAGGAAATGGCAACCCAGTCCAGTATTCTTGCCTGGAGAATCACATGGACAGAGGAACCTGGTGGGCTACAGTCCATAGAATGGCAGAGTCAGACACAACTGAAGTGACTTGGCATGCATGCACATGGAGATCATTAAGGAGACCAGCTCTGGCAGAGGCTAATTATCTTGCCCAAGGTCATCCATCTAGCAAGCTGCAGAGCTGGAACTGACCTCAAAATGTCTTAACCTTAATGCTGTACAATTCAAGATGTGAAAACTGACTGAAGGAAGTATATGATGGAAGGGGCAAGACAATGTCTGTGGATCCTGGAAATTTTCCCTGCGTAGCAAATCAGAATGGAAAAAAACTCAGAAGCTGATACTACAGGTAAATTCAGTACTCAAGAGCTTTGGTAGAATAAGTGAATGGTACTTGATCTGTCAGATTATATCAGTGAGCTGTGCACGAGGCCATGATCCTCTAGAATGCTGCACCCTTCCTGTGACCCCTCCTGTGACTTCTGCTTCCGAGTCTGCAGGTGAAAGAATAGTCACAGCCTGATGCGGGTGCTGGGGGAGGGCAGGCCCCGCCGCAGTGCTCCTGTAAATGTGGGGAGCTGGTGCCCTGGCATGATGATTTTGACACTGGTGTGTAGGATGAGGAGGAGGGAAACACAGGAGCAGAAAGACTAATGTCCCGCAACAGTGATCCGTGAATGAAATGATGAGGCTTAACATGTCCAAATCCAGTCCCGTCACCATTATTGCGTCTCTGCATGCTTGTCTGCCTTTTTTCACTCAATCCTCCTACTCAGCCTTCCCCTTTCAGAGCTGAGCATGCATGCTAAGTTACCTTAGTTGAGTCTGACTTTTTGCGACCCCATGGACTGTAGCCCACCAGGCTCCTCTGTCAATGGGATTCTCCAGGCAAGAATACTGGGGTGGGTTGCCATGCCCTCCTCTAGGGATCTTCCCAATCCAGGGATTGAACCTACGTCTCTTACCTCTCCTGCATTGGCAAGCGGGTTCTTTACACTTAGTGCTACCTGGAAAGCCCAGTCACTCAGTCGTGTCTGACTCTTTGTGACNGGGTGGGTTGCCATGCCCTCTTCTAGGGATCTTCCCAGCCCGGGGATTGAACCTACGTCTCTTACCTCTCCTGCATTGGCAAGCGGGTTCTTTACCCTTAATGCTACCTGGAAAGCCCAGTCACTCAGTCGTGCCCGACTCTTTGTGACCCCATGGACTGCAGGCCTGCAAGCTCCTCTGTCCACGGGATTCTCCAGGCAAGAATACTGGGGTGGGTGGCCATTTCCTTCTCCAAGCCTATCTTTATTCATACTCCGTGCTTCACAGATTAAAATGGTGTCTCTGAAACTCCCAACCTACTTGTCATAGATTTCAGTACTCTGCCATGTCCGTACTGGAGACAACTTCCCCCTAAAAGTCCAAGAGATGGGAAATAGTTACCCTTGGGAATATTTCATATTTAGAGGTAAATATGTCAGTATGACAGAATATTCTTGAAGAGGCTTCTTTCTATAAAATGATGGTAGAAAGACTCACTTGGAATTGTGCATTTTATTCCATGTTAGAGGGAATTTTGCAAATCAATATCTATATACAGAAGCAACAGAAAACCCAAATCAAACTTTTAGGAAAAGTTAAATTTATTTAATAAGAAATTACTGAGTAAAGTGAGAGACAATGAATGTAATGAATTTGAGAGAATTTTCCAAAGATCACAAAATGTAATAAATGTGACAAAGTTGTAGTGAATGTATCCCCCAAGAAAATCACACTATGAAAATGCATAAGAATATAAATAATATATTAAAAAAATCTCTCCTAGGGTGAGGTTACAAGGGCATAATGAAAGTTTTCTAAATTATGAATTTGTTTCATTATCTTGATTATTGTGATGATTTCATGAATAGTTACATATGCTAAGACATACATGCAGTTTATTGTATGTCAATTATATCTCAATAAAGCTGTTTTGTTGGGGTTAAAAAAAAAACATTTAAAAAATCCCTCCTGTACAAATCTCAACACACTCGACATACTGAATAAAAGCTTGTATCAAAATGTAATCTTACTCTGCTTTAGAGAACTCATACTGCAGAAAATACTGTGATTGTAAGGTGGAAAAGCCAGCAACCAGAACCCCATTTTCACTGGAACATATAATCCACACAGAGGAGAAATCATTCAAGGGCCATGAATGTGAGGAAGCCTATAAGTATAGCCCAGCTCTTATTCAACAGAGAAGGGAACACACAGGCAGAATGCTTTATAAATTCCACAAATTTTGGAGAAAAAACTTTTTCAGGGGTTCAAATTGATTGAATATTGGAGAAGGCAAACTATGTGTGCAAATAACAGGGAAAAACCTGCAGGGATCTGTCAACCCTCACTAAACAGTGAAGAAATGATCCAAGCTGCTGATGCTATTGCTGCTGCTAAGTTGCTTCAGTCGTGTCTGACTCTGTGTGACCCAATAGATGGCAGCCCACCAGGCTCCCCCATCCCTGGGATTCTCCAGGCAAGAATACTGGAGTGGGTTGCCATTTCCTTCTCCAATGCATGAAAGTGAAAATTGAAAGTGAAGTTGCTCAATCGTGTCCGACTCTTAGTGACCCCATGGACTGCAGCCCACCAGGCTCCTCCATCCATGGGATTTTCCAGGCAAGAGTACTGGAGTGGGGTGCCATTGACTTCTCCGAGGGAGAGATCTATGTACACACTGAATGTAGGAAAGCCCTCTTCCAGGAGTCAGAACTTTATACACATTAAAAAATTCAGAAAGGAGAGAAGTCTCACAAATGTACTAAATATGACAATGCCTTTGGCAATAGAGGATGCCCCCACTGCACACAAAATGGGGCATGTCTCTTCTATGAATGGACTGAATGTGAGAAGGCCAGAAGAAGACAGAACTCACTGTGCCTCAAAGAATCCACATCAGAGAGACCAGTCTGAGTGAAATTGGGAGGTGTTAAAGTCTTCAGCAGGAAGCCAAGACTCTAAGTCAGAAACTTCATATGGTGGGTTGGGGGGTAGGTGAAGAAATCCTCTAAACGTGGAAAAGTTTTTATTAAGAAATAATCCAAATTCTAAGTCACAGAATTCAGAGTGGGGAAAACCACAAAAATGTAGAAACTGGAAAGGTTTTCAATTAGAAGTCAAGACTCACTGCATAACACAGAATTTATACTGAGAGAAAGAGCAAGAAAACAACAAATACAGGAAAACCTTCATTTGGAGATGAGAGCTCATTGTTCTCTTAAGAGTTAATATAGGAGAAAGACCCTGCTAAAGCACTAATGTGGAAAAGCCATCAGCAAGAAAATACACCTCATTGTACATCAGAAAACCTACACAGGAGAGAAGCTGTATGAAATAATGAATTTTGGTAAGCACTCAGCAATATATGAAATGTCATAATTCGCACTGCAGAGAATAGGAATACAACAAATGTGGGGAAGGAGAATCTGTACACCAAAAATGTTATTCTGAGGAGAAGCCCTTTTAAAGAATGCAGAAACACCTGGTCCTAAGGTCAAAATGGATTATGCAGAGATTCTGTCTAGGGAAGAGTCTCTATTGGATGAAGTACAGTTGAATCTTCAAAACCAGTTCCAAACATCAGCCACTAGAGAATTTATACTGATAAGTAAAGAGTCAATTTAACAAATTCAAATTCTACCCCAGGGAAATAAAATTCCATAACTTAAACCAAACCTTTTGTTAAAAATAGATTACTGAAAAATGCATTTGACGTCCAAGCATTTTCCTTTCCATGCCTCATGCATGCTTTTCAAAGGTGATCTCCCAGTAAATATTGGGAGAGAACAGTTTGGATATTCATCCTAAGTTATCCACTTGGAATGAATCTTCACCATGGACACAACTCTCTCTGTAACTGGTCCCAACCTAGAACTTGAGAACAGGTATCAGAGGAGGGCAAACACCTCACTGATATTATTCTCACACCACTACCACCACACAAGTGTATCTCATCTTCTTAAAGTTCAGGGTTAATTTAAGCGAATACACATGGGAACGGGGCGGTGGGCGGGGGAGCTGTTCTCTAAGTATGAAATCCCCCAGATCCCAGGAGAAAAGAGGTCAAAGAAAAGACTCTGACACAAACAACCTCATGGGGCACCCCAGTTCCCTCTATCCTGTGCAAGCCCATCTTCTCCCACAGGGCTCTCATGCAAGGCTCAATCCCTCTGTACCAGCAAAATATTTACCCAAGCCCAAGTTACATAGTCCAAAATACAGAGCCACAGAGCTCTTGTGGAAACTGCTCCTCTCCGATTCCAACCCTGTATTTCATTCTGGAGTCTACACGTTCTCATATACTGCTCAATCCCAAGATTCTGGTGGTTGATCAAGGTGGAGGAAATCCACTCACACTGGGCCTAGCCCAAGGCTTCACCACGATCTCTGACTTCAACCCAGTGAATATAAGTTTAATCTCTCTCCAGAAGAGGATTCTCTTGGTGCCTGTTCTTGGCAAGATGGAAGCATGAAGCCAAGACCCACATAAAAACGGGGCTGAAATGTGTCGTGTGGGTCCAGGTCAGTTCCATCTTGCTAGGCCTGGCCTTTGTGACTCCCCACCCTGATTGCTCACTGCAGATCTGGACTCTTCACAGCTTCCATTATAAAGCAAGGAAAAAAGACAAAAGAGGAGGGGGAGCAAGTGTCCCATTCTTCTTCTACTTGCTACTTGGGGCCTCTGTGTCCTCACCCTTGGGTGGGGCTGCCACTGTGGAGGTTGTCTTGAGGCTCCGTTTCCGCTTCTGCACGTTCTGCTCCGGGTGGAACAGGATGACGTAGGTCTTGGGTACATACAGCATGCCGAGGGACACGGATGCACTCAGGCTTAAGGACACAGTCAGTGTCGTGGTTTGGATGTAGATCTAAGCCACAGAGGAAAGGACCAGGTGGTCTCAGCCCAGCTCTCACCCACCCTCTGCCCCCACACAGCCTGGAAGTGAGTCCATTTCAGTCAGCTGAATGGGAATGACCGCATGATAAAGGAGAGCAGTGTAAACAAGGGCCTTCATGGCAAGCCGAATTGACAGTAACCATGTGGCTCTGGTGTAGGCAGGAAGAGGGGAAAACAACACATGACTGAGTGGACAAGTGACCAAGGGAAGCAAGAGGTTTATTCACAGAGAGCCACACCTAGAGAAACAGTCCATATGCCTAAAAAGGGCTAGAGCATGTTAATAAATGAATGAACATGTTTTCAAATATACAAATGAATGGATTAATACAACCTGTATAAAGGAACAAGTGGGCAAACAAAGGGATCATGAGGTGAAAAAATGAAAGTTCCACGGCGCATATGAATAAATGAATGCATAGTGGTCAAACAAATGAACTGACAGATGGATTGGCAGAGATAAATATATGAAAAGGTAACAATAAAAAAAAAGTTAATTGGTGAGTAGAAGCATGGCTGAACAAATGAATGAATGAACAAAGGGAAATGAATACATGAATGAATCAGCCAACCAATCAATCATTCACACGGGCCCAGCACTTAGAACAGCTGAGCCACTCCATGCACAAGCAGGAAACAAACGAGATCGTAAAACCCAATGAGGTCGGGACCCAGATTACCTTTTCAGCTGATTGGGCAGTGCCAAAGAAGATAGGCACAAAAGCCAGCCAGATGATACAGGTGGTGTACATGGTGAAGCCAATGGGCTTGGCCTCATTGAAGGTCTCGGGCACGCCACGGGCCTTGATGGCGTACACTGTGCATGTGACCATGAGCAGGAGGCTGTAGCCCAGGCAACCAATGAGGGACAGATCAGACATGTCGCACTTGAGCACACCTCTGGCCTGTTCTGGGTCCACCGTCCGCTGCTCTTCATAGTCAATCACACTGTGCGGGGGCTGGGCCCCCAGCCAGGCCAACACTCCAACCACCTGCAGGAGGCAGCATGGTTATCAAGGACACACCCAGACTCACCCTCGACTGAGATCTCTGGCAGGGTAGGGTCTCTTCAAGGCTCCTGGCCTGTTGAGTGGAATGCTCAGGCCTGAGGCCACTGTGGAGACGGCAGGGTTGTCCAGGAGGGGGCTGCCTGGGCAAAGGCCAGTGACACAGGCAGGTGGGGAGGAGGGGCTGCAGTGGAAGTATGTGCTGGGAACATCAGGGCTGACTGGGTAAGGGGGCCTAGATGTCCTCTTCCTGGATTTCAACCACTCAGTTCAGTTCAGTTCAGTTGCTCAGTCGTGTCCGACTCTGCAACCCCATGAATTGCAGCATGCCAGGCCTCCCTGTCCATCACCATCTCCCGGAGTTCACTCAGATTCACATCCATCGAGTCAGTGATGTCATCCAGCCATCTCATCCTCTGTCGTCCCCTTCTCCTCCTGCCCCCAAGCCCTCCCAGCTTCGGAGTCTTTTCCAATGAGTCAACTCTTCGCATGAGGTGGCCAAAGTATTGGAGTTTCAGCTTTAGCATCAGTCCTTCCAAAGAAATCCCAGGGCTGATCTCCTTCAGAATGGACTGGTTGGATCTCCTTGCAGTCCAAGGGACTCTCAAGAGTCTTCTCCAACACCACAGTTCAAAAGCATCAATTCTTCGGTGCTCAGCTTTCTTCACAGTCCAACTCTCACATCCATACATGATTTCTGATTACCTGGTCCCAAACTAGCATTCCAACTTACATTGGAACCTGCATGGTGTCCTTCACAGCTCCATCTTCAACCTTAGATGAGACCACAGGTCATTCATCCCTGACCCTATAGAGGAATACTTTTGGGAGAATTCCCCAGCATCTACTGTGTGACCACCTAAGTTTGTTCCTTTCATCCTGATCTCCTTAAAGGCAGTCACTTTAATTCATACACTTTAATTCTGGGTGGACCACTTTGATTTTCATTTATTTTTGTTTTTGGTGTTAATTTTTCAGATGCCCTTTGATTCCATGCTTGTAAGTCATAGATCATATCTGTACTTTCTTCAGGGCTCAACCTCAACTTAAGTCAGTGCACCTGGACCCTTTATTTGGTCAAAAATGTGATCTAGAAGCCTTATTTCTAGTCCTTTCTATTTCTTTAAAAACTAGTTACTTGAACAGACCTTGCTCCATTTTATTTTCCTTGAATGGAAATATTCTTTTCTTTCTTCTCTAAATACTCAAATTGTATCCATCTTCCAAGAACCTGCTGACTTCAATTTTCTCCAGAAAGGATTGAATTCCATATCACTTCAGCCACGCTAGTTACCCTTCCTTTCTTCACCCCCAGTACTTTTTTATTTTTTATATCAGTCTTTATTTTTCAGTTAAGACACCTGTGGTTTTGTGACATCAGATGAACTTTTCCTGAATTGCTTAACTCAGGTTTAAGCCTTACCTCCCTAACAAGGCCAGGATCCAACTGCATTTTTTCCTGCATGCCTTAAAAATTTTGCATGAGCTCAATAATACTTATTGTTTGAAGCAATAACAATTTCTCTCACTTGTTTAATGGAATAAAAAGTCTTTTTTTCTTTTCTCTCAATGGAAACGATATAGCCTGGACCCTGTAAAGGTGCACACAAATACTGTGAATACACATGTTGACAGATTAACAGTGCTTTTAAAAGTTATCACTAAGGATCCAGTTCAAGTGTACTTTCATTAAATGTTAATCCCATAAGCAATTTCCTTTGCCAGTGTCCATTCTTAGTTACAGAGTCTTCATTTTTTTTATGTAACTTTAACCATTGAGAACAGGTTAAAACAAATCTATAATTCAATTGACTCTGTAAAATTACAAATGCTACCTTTCAATTCAAAGCTTTCTGTCTTAAATATGCCCATCCTTTGTCTTTGTTGGCTAATTGTTCATAACTTTATCCCATTAAAACTATCACTTAAAAGTACATGCAGACGTATATGTACTTTATATACATGAATATTTAATTTTATATGCTTGAGTAAAATAGAGAACTTGTATCTTCTAATAAATGTCAGTAAGTTTTATTATAAGAAATGTTTTAAAAGGATCTTTAATATTTAGGATATTAGGTTTAAAACAATAAATTTGCAATAGCCTATAGCATTAATACAGTTTATAGCAAAATATGTTTGTGATTGATTTTTATTTAATTAAGAAAATCTTATATAGTGCTTACTATGGGTCACATGGGGTCACAAAGAGTCAAACACGACTTAGCAACTGAACAACAATATGGTGATTGTACCATCTTTGGAAACAAGGTTTTGAACTCCAGCCCAGATTCATGACTTATCGTCATGCATATCCCTTATTTATAATGTGTTAGTTGCTCAGTCATGTCTGACTCTTTGCAAACTCCATGGACTGTAGCCCATCAGGCTCCTCTGTCCATGGAACTCTCCAGGCAACAATACTGGAGTACATAGCCATTCCCTTCTCTAGAGGATCTTCCCAACCCAGGGACTGAACCCAGGTCTCCTTCACTGCTGGCAGATTCTTTACCATCTGAGCCACCAGAGATGGTGGCAATAATACCAGCATCACCAAGTTGTGGGAGGATTAAGTGCTCCCATTTAGAACACATTTCACAATTGCCAGTATATGTGTTATCACTGAGACTAGGAAAAAAAAATACCTTCAACTCTCTGATCCTGTGTACCTGTGAACATGAGTGTTCTCAGTCTTTTCTCCCCCTCAGTCTGCCAGAAGCATTGCCTCCTCAGTTTCTGGTCCTCCCCATCCCTCTAAGGAAGTTTCTGCTGTTGCTACTTTAGTTTTTCTGGATTTCAGCATTGCAGAGTTGGAAGAAAAGGTCAAAACATAGAAAGGTTATAACTTTACTAGTACACTGTGAGAAGACATACAGTGAGAGTGAAACAGGGAGCATGGGCTGTGATGGTAAAAGTGGAAGCTGGGGACAAAGAGGTTCCAGAGGAGTTCAGAGGGGAGGCTGTGGCTGGGGTTGGGGATGGAGAAAAACGGAAGGGACAGAAAGTCAGGAATGAGAAGAAAGATAGTCTCAGATGCTACTGAAAATAGCTAATGTCTGTTAGGTGCTTACAATGGGCCAGTTCAATAAATCTTACTTATCCCTTGTATAATAAGAGCCCTATGATATAAATACCTTAGAGATCTAGGATTTTAGAGAATAGGAGACAACCTAGAATTTTTATAAGCTTTTTTGTGAAACATGGTTTCTCCCTTATATTCATCTAGAGAAATGAAAAAACAATAAATTTATTATTTAGACTACATATTTCTGCAAGAAAGATTACTCTGGGATTGACCCACATGGACCAGGTTTCAAAAGACGACACATAATTAATTTTATATAGATTTCTCATTCTTTAGTATTCAGTCCAGTTCAGTTCAGTCGCTCAGTCGTGTCTGACTCTGCGACCCCACGAATCGCAGCACGCCAGACCTCCCTATCCATCACCAACTCCCAGAGTTCACCCAGACTCACGTCCATCGAGTCCGTGATGCCATCCAGCCATCTCATCCTCTGTCATCCCCTTCTCCTCCTGCCCCCAATCCCTCCCAGCCTCAGAGTCTTTTCCAATGCGTCAACTCTTCTCATGAGGTGGCCAAAGTATTGGAGTTTCAGCTTTAGCATCAGTCCTTCCAAAGAAATCCCAGGGCTAATCTCCTTCAGAATGGACTGGTTGGATCCCCTTTCAGTCCAAGGGACTCTCAAGAGTTTTCTCCAACACCACAGTTCAAAAGCATCAATTCTTCAATGCTCAGCTTTCTTCACAGTCCAACTCTCACATCCATACATGACCACTGGAAAAACCATAGCCTTGACTAGANGTTGGATCTCCTTGCAGTCCAAGGGACTCTCAAGAGTCTTCTCTGACACCACAGTTCAAAAGCATGAATTCTTTGGCGCTCAGCTTTCTTCACAGTCCAACTCTCACATCCATACATGACCACAGGAAAAACCATAGCCTTGACTAGATGGACTTTTGTTGGCAAAGTAATGTCTCTGCTTTTCAATATGCTATCTAGGTTGGTCATAACTTTTCTTCCAAGGAGTAAGCGTCTTTTAATTTCGTGGCTGCAGTCACCATCTGCAGTGATTTTGGAGCCCAAAAAAATAAAGTCTGACACTGTTTCCACTAGAGTAAGGCTAGTGTGGTACAAAGATAAGCTCCAGACACCAAGTCTGGCCTCTAGAACTTTCATCTTGTTCTTTCTTTGTAAGTCCAAGTAGCTCTGGCATCGTGAGGGTGAGTTATGAAGCCAAGAAAACCCAAATTGTGTTAAGCAATGAAATGCCCAGAAAAATCCAGATGATTGCTACAGCTCAAGCTCTCCTGTGGTCCTCCCAAGGGAGTGACCCCAATGGTTAGACCACCTGGATACTTTTTTTCCTTTCTCTCCTTGATCTTTGGCCTTACAGGCATCTTTTCATGCAGATGTTTGGAAATTTAGTGGGAAAACAAAGAACCACCAGAAATGGCCATACCGAGAATACCCAGTATTTATTGTAACACAACCAGTTATCTGGGGACTTTGTTTGGTTTGGTTTTCTTTCTTTTCTTTCCTTTCTTTTCTCTTTTTCCTATCTTAGTCTTATTTCACTGGCCTCATCTCAATTGACCACATTGTAAATTTCCATTTTGTCTGGTGTTTTTTCTTTATTCAGACGTTGAAATATGACCAAATGCTGTTTTTAATGAGAGGAGACTGTTCCGGCTTCTCTCTCTCTCTTTTGCCTTTTGAATCGCTGTAGGGTGTGCCTCAAAGCTTCCATTGGAAGCCTGCAATTTCAGAGTCATTTTCTTTAGGCAAGAAGCTGTGCTGCATCTCAGAGATATCACCACGGCTCAAGTTCAAAGAGTCTCTGGTGGAGGAACCAGGATATGGGGCTTGGAAGGTGGGAGGGTGGGAGGTGCTGGAGGAGGTTCCTTTGGATCCTCTGGAGTAGCTGGCCGGAGGCAGGGTGACTGCCTGGATGGCGGGGGTGCCCACTAGTGGCCAGGGTCTCACTCTTTCAGCTAGACCTCCAGCCCATAATATTCAGCTACTCTGGGCACATTTCCACCAGGATGGCTCCCCTCGCCTCAAACCTAAAATGTCTTGAGCAGAGTCTGTTGCTTTTCTTATCACTTCTATTACTATTTCGGTCTTTATTTAGTGTCTGCTATGTGGCAGATGGAATTTCAAGTGCTGGGGTCACGGTGATGGGCAACAAAGACACAGCTCCTGGCTGAGGAAGCCTATGTTCTAGCAAGGAGAGCAGACTTGAGATATGGTTGACCTTGTCCTGAGTGCCATAAATCACAGTAATAACATTAATGTTCATGGAGTCTTTACTGTCTACCAGACGCCATGGACACTGCCATCGGACAGGGAGGCTGGACTAGGTCTGGAGGATCAGGACAGGCTGTAGTGTCCCTAACTGGTCCCCACTGGCCTCCAGACATGCACTTTGGAAGCTGAGGCCTCTGTCTCTTCTCCCCACACCTTCCTCTGTGACATCACCAGGCTCAGCGCCACCCCATCACCTGCCCCTCCTGTCCACTCTCCCCTCCCTGTCTGGTCCAGTAGCCTGCCTTCCGCAACTGGACATCACAACAGCCTTGGCCTCCCTGGTCCAGAAAGGCTGCTTTCTACTCAAAGTCTCAGTCGCTAATTCAAAAAAATATTTGTCAAAGGGCCTTTCCTCACCCCTCACAATTTAGGTTGCATGTTTCATAGAGAAACTGATGCTGACTGTGGTCCCTTGGTTACAGATAGTCCAACCTCCTTCCTCTGGCATGCTTACTCTCCCGCAAGCCAGCTTTCCAGATTCATCCCCACAGATGGCCTGTTCACGTGTCCCCTGGCACGACTTCTGTCTTCTTGGGCCGCCTGACCCTCTCCACTTCTACTTGTCATTCAGTAATAAGGCCCTAAGCCGATGTTACCTCTCTGGGAGGACTTCCCTGGTGAAGCCAAGAAGTGAAGTACTTTCTCCCATCATTGCATTTATTCTGAGATGCATTCGTACTGCACATGCAAGCCTGTGTGTGTCTCACACACTCACATACGTGGCACCCATGTGGCTGATAACCCCTAGGAATCCTTGTGTGCACCTACTGTTGGTAAGCCTTGGCTTTGCTCCAGGGCCTGTGCTAAGCCACCAGCCAGATTCTCTCTTGGTCTCATCACGGCCCTGTAACAAAGTAGGTCTAGCAAAGTATCAAATATGGGGATATTATAACAAATCACATCTCTGTATTACAGATGAGATCAAAGAGGTTAGGTGAGTTGCATAAATAAGGTCACACAACCACTAAGCACCAGAGCAAAGGTTCAAAGCCAATTTTGACCTAATCCCATGTATGGAATACTGCATTGCCATTCACCAGGCAAGACTTCCTCTTCAAACAGTCATGTACCTCAGCTTCCTTGTACAGTGCTTTGCATGCAGTATGCATTCACAGTTATATCCCAGTCCCTAACACAGAGTCCAGAACATCTCCTGCATGCACAGTAGATACCTGTAACTGAATGAACAGAGCTATTGCCAGGCACTCCAATGAACCTTCTAAAGGAAAACAGCCAACACCGGGGCCTGAGAGTGTATTAACAAAAGTTCCAGTGATTCCTATGCAGCCAGGCAGCACCTGTCCGCAGACTGCTGTCCAGCAAAAGGGTCACTGAAGCAGACAGTTGTTAACTGACTATCCCGAGGTTAGCAGCCTGCCTCCCACCCCTGAGCCAACTTTTGTACTCAGCTCCTCTTGGTGTCTGCCTTGCTATAAGATAAACTAACACTGGGCAGAAAGCAAGCCCTTGTCTCCATCTGTCCTGTCTAAGGAGACCTTAAGTTGGTTTTCCTGACTCTTTCCTCTGAGGAGGTCCTTACAGGGCCTCATCTCAGATAAGTTGAGTAGGGGACAGCCTCCAAGCAGCTGACCTAGGAACTCCAAACCGCAGCAAACCAAGTCTTGGACCTGGAAGGGCCTCGTTTTTGGGTTTTGCTTAATGCAGATCCATCGTCTTCAGAACCTCCTTGCCTCTTTGGAGAGGAGCCATGTTGCCTGGCAACCAGTGTGTCAGTAATGTGACAAAGTTGTTGATCAATAAAGATTGGGTCTCATAACCTCTCTCTGAAGTTATGTTTGGTCTCTCTGGTTCTCAAAGCCACTGTCTGCTGATCTTAGCAGCTGGGGTGATGCATTCAAAAGAAAATAAGATTCAAAGTTAGACATACCTAAATCAATGTCCCAATCCAGCCACATACTGGCTGTGTGACCTTGACAAATCACTTGCCCTCTCTGATTCTCAGTTTCCTCAAACCAATGGTGAGGAGACTTTAGTGGGAAATCTCAGGTCCTTCCAGTTCTGACATCTATGATCTGTGTTTCATGACCTGGGGCATGAGCTCCTCCCATGATCCAAATCTAGTGTGATGAAGGGACTCAGTTCTGCTTCATGTTGGTCATCCTGAGTTACCATTCTGGACAACTGAGGCATGAAAATAAATCAGAAGCAATGAGAGGTTAGGATACATTGCCCTTCCATGAATACCGCCCTTTTCCCAACCCCGAGTCTTGCCTTGATAATAAAACCTCCTTTCCTATAGACAGACAGCACAACTCTCCGGGAAATCCTCAAGAAATGTCGTCCATATGTTTTTGAGTCATTTACACTGAACCCATCATAATATTGTTCTTTGAAGATCCATTTACATTTGTTCTAAAGGCTTATTTTAAAGCTTATGCAAATGAAATAGATTAAGGTTGCATTCTGGAAGCTGAGGCTGGAAGATGGGAAGTTCATTTTAAAGCTCAGTGTAAATAGAGTTTCACATGTGTTCTAAATAGTTCTTCCTTCTTAGCCCAAGTAGCCTCTGTTCAACCCTCCAGTAACCTCAGACCGAGAGAGAAGTTCTCTGGGTGGGAAATGTAATTGGTGGCAGTTAGGAGTAATGGAAAGAGCCAGGGAATGGGAGCCTAATTCTCCCCCTCTTAACTAGCCTTATGGCATTGAATGAGTTCCTCAATCTTCCTAGATTTCAGTTTCTTCATTTGGGTCCCACACAAGATCTCTGTGACTCCCTCATGTCGGCATCATAAGAACAGATTTCAAGGAGCAGCTTTTGGACTCATCACCCTGATCTACTGATTTATAGTCTCCAAGAGTGAAGCACGAGAATCTGGATTTTTTTCCCATGCCCCCCCACCCCCAAGTAATTCTGACATGTGTCAAGGTGTGAGAACCACTGGTCTAGGTAATCCTTAAAGATCTTCCATCTCCACCTACAAGATTCTACAATTTGTTTCTAAAGTCTTTCTTTTCTACATGTATGTCCCTACCTGCCTCCTACACTCTTGTATGTGCTAAAAATTTTCGTTCTTCATATGGCCCACATTGTGGACACTAGGGAATTTTCTTGGAAGAACCCTGACGCTCTTGTTGAAGGCTGGTTGGATGTAAGAAACTGTCATTTGTCATCCCAACACACTCTGATGGAGAGGCTGAAGTGTGGAGCTCAATATCTGGTGGCATTACAGAGCATCTAAGAGTCATTGTGTCTGCCTTACAGAATCGAGCAGACCCACTGGTGCACAAATACATCAGTCAAATGACCTGCATGTTGATACCCATCTACCTATGTAGTGGTGAATAAGTGGCATCATGGGAATCTGCCTTGGGATGTGGACCTGTGCTCCAACACACTGGTGAAAGTGGAGATGGGGGAGAAGAGTCCTGGGCTTGGCGAAGGACACCTCGTCTCTGACCTGAGTTGCCTCTTCCGACCGTTGAGAACGGAGAGTTGACTTGTGTTACGTAACGCCTGGGATGGCTTTCCGCTCAGTGCCTGCAGAAAACAGCTCATCACACTGTCCCTCTTCTCATGTAGCCCCAAAGTCAGCGCTGTCTGATGTCACTTCTGAGGGCCTTGTCACTTGTTATACCATGGAGGACTCTCGGGGAACAAGGTGTACCTTCTGCCAATGAGTCTGGCTTTCTCCACGCAGCATGGCCTCCTTTTGATGTCAGTCTGGCAAGGGTTACCTTCTCTGCTCCCAATGAGGAAAGGATATACTTGAGCTCAGAGAGGCAGAATTAGGGATCTAACTTTTCGGCTTCCCTGGTGGGCCAGTGATTCTGAATCCACCTGCCAGTGCAGGAGTCATGGGTTCAACCTCTGGCTGGGGAAGATCCTACCTGCCGCAGATCAGCTAAACCCGCATGTACCGCAGCTACAGAGCCCGTGCTCTAGAGCCCGTGAGCCACAGCTACTGAGCCCACCTGCTGCAACTACTGAAGCCCGCTCACCTGCAGCCTGTGCCCACAAGGAGAGAAGCCGCAGCAGTGAGAAGCCCACGCACTGAAGGTAGAGAGTAGCCCCCACTCGCCAAATCTAGAGAAACGGCTGCACGCAGCAACACTCAGCACAGCCAAAAATAACCAAATAAGTAAAATTAAAGAGAGCTGCTCTCAATGGCCATCTCAAAAAAAAATTTGTCTAACGTTGTCTTTCAGTCCATTTTGTGTGCCCACCCCTCCCCACCTCTCCATCAAGGCACCCAGTACCCCCTAGCTGGTAGCTGGCCGCTACCATCTTAGTCTTAAGCTACAGGATTATTGTTTTATTAGTCTTCTCTCCCAAGATAGAAGATGATACTGGGAGAGCCGTGCTTTACCCATAGGGATAAACTGCAAGTATAAGCAGCGTGATTCTAGGCAGGAGAGATCTGTGAGTGAGGGGCTTTCATGTGACCATCCCCCAAGTCAGAGCATGTTTGTGACTGCTGAAGGCCTGGAATATCCAGACAGACTTTTCTCCAGACAACTTCCAGACGACGACGGCACCTACCATCTCCTTTGAACTTAGCAATAGAACAGTTTTGTTTCTTTCAATCCTATTTATAAAACCATTTTTTACACCGCTGCTTCAATTCAGCCCCATCTGCTGAATTAATCACAGTAGAACTCCCCACTGTAGCTTTCATTACCTGCTCGAAATGAATGTGGAGAGAAAACATAATTAGATGCCACTTTTAAAAAATAATATCTCGAAAATAGAGCAATGACTTAAATAAAAAAGAAAGAAGGGGGGCGGGGGGAAACACCATTTGAACTAATGGGCCCAATTACCTCAGGTTAAGCTGGATTTTAAATCAGGTTTTTCTTTCTTCCTTTCTCTTTCTGCCCCCCCACCCCACCCCTCCAGTGAATCATGACCGATTTAGAGTTCAGCTGGATGGGTGATTAGATTTGCTTGTCTCAGCTGAAGCAATGAAATATTTCTATAATATTAAACACGTCAAACTGATCAAAGTGCACTGTCAAAATTCTAAGTGCTCCTTCTTGTCCAATCCCCTCCGCTCTGGCGAAATACAGCCCATTTTATTTGCTGCCCCTAAATTCCCTGAGGTTCTTGAAACCTGAGTCATGCTGCCTGATTGGCAGGGGTTAGCGCCTCTCTGCTGGAGGTGTTTCGGAGAAGGCAATGGCACCCCACTCCAGTACTCTTGCCTAGAAAATCCCATGGACAGAGGAGCCTGGTGGGCTGCAGTCCATGGGGTCGCTACTAGTCGGACACGACTGGGCGACTTCACTTTCATTTTTCACTTGCATTGGAGAAGGAAATGGCAAACCCACTCTAGTGTTCTTGCCTGGAGAATCCCAGGTACGGGGGAGCCTGGTGGGCTGCCGTCTATGGGGTCGCACAGAGTTGGACACTACTGAAGCGACTTAGCAGCAGCAGCAACAGCTGGAGGTGTTTCCCCCAACCCACACCGAAGGCCATCTCGCCTACCAAGCCCCCTGNATTTAGAGTTCAGCTGGATGGGTGATTAGATTTGCTTGTCTCAGCTGAAGCAATGAAATATTTCTATAATATTAAACACGTCAAACTGATCAAAGTGCACTGTCAAAATTCTAAGTGCTCCTTCTTGTCCAATCCCCTCCGCTCTGGCGAAATACAGCCCATTTTATTTGCTGCCCCTAAATTCCCTGAGGTTCTTGAAACCTGAGTCATGCTGCCTGATTGGCAGGGGTTAGCGCCTCTCTGCTGGAGGTGTTTCGGAGAAGGCAATGGCACCCCACTCCAGTACTCTTGCCTAGAAAATCCCATGGACAGAGGAGCCTGGTGGGCTGCAGTCCATGGGGTCGCTACTAGTCGGACACGACTGGGCGACTTCACTTTCATTTTTCACTTGCATTGGAGAAGGAAATGGCAAACCCACTCTAGTGTTCTTGCCTGGAGAATCCCAGGTACGGGGGAGCCTGGTGGGCTGCCGTCTATGGGGTCGCACAGAGTTGGACACTACTGAAGCGACTTAGCAGCAGCAGCAACAGCTGGAGGTGTTTCCCCCAACCCACACCGAAGGCCATCTCGCCTACCAAGCCCCCTGCATGCCTTGTCTGTGGTTTGCCCCTCTTTCTGCCTGAAATACAGACTTTTTTTTTTTTCTTTCCAGAAAAGGATATTTTTTTTTAATTCAAATAACTGCAAATAGGAAACCAGAGGGGGAGCCCCAGGCCGGGACAAATTGTGGCTGCCTTCTCCCTGACAGAGCAGGTGGAGAAGGTGGCCCCCACACATGACAGTCAACACAGCCCCCCTCCAATCTGCTGCAGCATCCTAGGGGCAGGGCCCCACCTTCCCAGTACTGGGGTAGCCGGTACCCGCTTTGCTCCAGGCCCCTTCCTCTAGGAGCTTCCTGGAGGAGGGGACCGTGGCAGAACAGGAAGCAATGAGGATGAACATTTGGCGCTGGTAGCCGCAACAGTGACAGATGTCCAAGAATGAAACATTTAACAAAGAGCAACACAATTGTCCAGAGGTAGTTTGTCAACGGAGGAAAGAGAGAACCGGAACCTTGAGGGTTGGGAGGGAGCAGAAGGGTGGGAGTGAGCAAGAATAGCTCCTTGTTATTAGTGCCCCGAGGGAAGGAAGGAGGGGAAACTGAGGCCCGGGGTGGAAGCAGACAGGGGCGGGGACTGGCTCTAGCTTGCCTGAAGTGGGGGGAGCCCAGGCCTCCTGGGCCTCACCTGGATAAAACGGACTTTGCATTTTCCATCATTGCAACTGGATTCCAGATGAGGGCCAGGCAGGCTGGAGGCTGCTTAGATTTTTACCTTCCTTCCCCAAGAGGGTGGCCCAAACTAGTCTAGGGACTAGGCAAGGCGGGAAGAAGAGGGGGTGTGAGCCACCCCTGGAGACACAGGTCGGTCGGGGGATGGGAGGCATCTCGGGCAGTCACCCCTCTCCAGTGGCCGCACTGGCTGCTGCTAGTACAGTGGCGTGGGACGTGTCCGAATGAGAGGACGAGATGGGGCTGGGGCCCCTTTTAAGGCCAGGGGAGCCCTCCCAAGCCCCTTAATGGGAAGCCAGAGGGGAGAGCCAGAGGGGATCCCCAAACCAAGAGCCCAGCCCGCAGGGTCCCCACCACGGAGGGAGGAGGGGTGCAGCAGAGCAGGGGCAGCTAAGTGGAAGTCAGCTTGGAGCGGGAGGGCAGGTGTGGCGTGTGGGTGAGGGGTCGCTGGGACCTGAAATCAAAGGGAGCTGCTCCCTACTCAGGCCCAGGGACCCTGCAGTGGCTGGTGTGCCGTGTAGCATGGTGGTGAGGGTGCAGGTGGGTGGCGATGATGTGAAGGTCTGGGAGAAGGGGTTACCAAACCGAGTGGCTGAGCCTGGCAAGAAACCCTCAGAAAGAGCGTGACAGGTGGTGTAAAACCCAGGCAAGGTTCAGGGTGCTCTGGACCCCCACCCCTCGACCAAGGGACCAAGCGCTCCTCAGAGGCTGCTCAACTTGACCCAAATTCCTCAGTTTCTTCCCCTGTAAATAAGAATATTTCAGTAATGCCCACTCAGCCTACAGCAAGCACAGAGAACTCTGTTCAATGTTATGTGGCAGGCTGGGTGGGAGGAGAGTTTGAGGGAGAGTGGATACATGTATACGTATCGCTGAGTCCCTTCTCTGTTCACCTGAAACCATCACACTGTTAATCGGCTTTACCCCAATACAAAAGTTAAGGGAACACCACACACAAAAATAAACTCAAAATGGATTAAAGATCTAAATGTAAGACCAGAAACTATAAAACTCCTAGAGGAGAACATAGGCAAAACACTCTCCGACATAAATCACAGCAGGATCCTCTATGATCCACCTCCCAGAATACTGGAAATAAAAGCAAAAATAAACAAATGGGATCTAATTAAAATTAAAAGCTTCTACACAACAAAGGAAACTATAAGTAAGGTGAAAAGACAGCCTTCTGAATGGGAGAAAACAATAGCAAATGAAGCAACTGACAAACAACTAATCTCAAAAATATACAAGCAACTTATGCAGCTCAACTCCAGAAAAATAAACGACCCGATCAAAAAATGGGCCAAAGAACTNCAGGATCCTTTGTGACCCACCTCCCAGAATACTGGAAATAAAAGGAAAAATAAACAAGTGGGACCTAATTAAAATTAAAAGCTTCTACACAACAAAGGAAACTATAAGCAAGGTGAAAAGACAGCTTTCTGAATGGGAGAAAATAATAGCAAATGAAGCAACTGACAAACAACTAATCTCAAAAATATACAAGCAACTCCTGCAGCTCAATTCCAGAAAAATAAACGACCCAATCAAAAAATGGGCCAAAAAACTAAATAGACATTTCTCCAAAGAAAACAGGTTGCTTTCTATTTCACCTCAGAGTTTTAGAGTTCTATGCAAGCTTAAGGCAAGTAGATAGGAGAAAGCAGACTATTGGAAGGAAAACTGTTGCTGCATCTTGTGGACAGTTGAGTATGTGTGCATATGTGTCTTCTTTGCAAAACTCTGGGCTTTTAGGTAAAGGCCTGTGCTTTTTCTCCCTCTTTGCCTCATTAATGAGTTTGTCTGTTGAGAAGATTTGGAACAGAAGTGCTTCATAAGGTTTGTTGAGTGGATAAATATGTAGAATGTTGCTGTGTGCATAGAGTTATTTTGTTCATTTGCATCTTCTTTCAGAAAATTCTCCAAAGTCAATAAAAGTACTAGAAAAAGAGAAAGTGAAGTCACTCAGTCATCTCCGACTCTTTGCAACCCCATGGACTGTAGCCTACCAGGCTTCTCTGTCCATGGGATTTTCCAAGCAAGAGTACTGGAGTGATTGCCATTTCTTTCTCCAGGAGATCTTCCCGACCCAGGGATTGAACCTGGGTCTCCTGCATTGTAGGCAGATGCTTTACCGTCTGAGCCACCAGGGAAGTCCCAAAGTACTAATGAATGAATAAATAAATGATTTTTAAATATATAAAACAAAGTTATGCTGAAGGCTCAGAAACTACATTGCCTCAATAAGGAGCCATTGTGTGGATGGGTGAATGAATTTTTTGCATAGAAGCATCAGTGAAAATGGGGTTGTTTCGTCGCTTGCAAAACTAACATCTGAATTTCTAAGTCTTGATAAACTTTCAGTGGGTTCCAAAGGTAACTATGCTGTAATGCATAAATAAGTAAATGATTTCTCCCTGATCTTGACTCTTTGAGTCATATAAATTTTTATTCCTCTTTATAGTTTGATTATTATAATAAAGCAATAACAATAATGATAATAATAACTAACTTCAGTTAGGCACGGAGACCCAAACTCTGTGCAAGCCTTTTTGTTGTTGTTATTTAATACTAGTAGCAATCTGAGAAGTAGTTACTATATTATCCTCAGGAAGACTGTGTAGCTTACTCAAGGGCATCTAGCTGGTGATGGGTGGAGGCAGACTTTTTGCCAAAGAATTCTGACCGTAGTGCGCTGCTTCTCATCACTGCGCTGCTTCTCATCACTGTGCTGTATCAGAAGCACGGATGATAAATGAACCTTTGGAGAAATAGCTTGTGGTAGATTGAATAATGGCCTCCAAACATTCCTATGTCTTCCTGCTTGAAACTTGTGAATAAATGACCTCACATGGAAAAGGGGACTTTATGTTTGTGATCAAATGAGGGACCTTGAGATGAGGAAATTATCCTGGATTATCCAGATGTGTTTGCAATCACAAAGCTCCTTATAAGGAGGTAAACAAGGGGGCCAGAGTAAGACAATGCAATGTGGTGACAGAAGCAGAGGTCAGAGTGGTGTGGGGCCATAAGGCAAGGAATGTAGGCAGCCCCTAAAACCTGGAAATGGCAGGAAGACTCCCCTAAAGTCTCCAGAAGAAACATACTTCTGCTGACCCATTTGGGACTTCTGACCTCCAGAATTGTTAGATAATAAATCTGTGTTACTTAACGCCACTAAGTAATTATTATTGCAAATATTCTTTTTTGTAGTTTGTTAGAGTAGCTGAAAGAAACTGATACCCAGTCTGTATAACCTGATGATGGTCACACTCTGCCCTCGGTGGGAAGATGCTAACACAAGGCCCCACATCTGCTATAATGGCGTCACAGCCCTTACTCTGCAGAGAAACACCCTGTTGGTTTTGAGATTTTTCTGGTTTGCCTGCTGCTGTATTTATCAGTACATAAATACATGCCATTTCAGAAAGTGGGTGCCGTTCCCCAACACATTCACAGTGATCGAAATAGCAAAACAGACTGAAAATTGCCATAATAGCGCTTTATTCTTGTCCTCACATTGGCTTATAAAATGACATGCTCACAAGACTTGTAAAAATCTCTGCTTCTCTTTGCTTCCCCCCACTCCTTCCTTCTAGATCTTTCTTATCTCTCTTTGCTAAGAAATTAAGCCCCTTAGTGGGTTTTCCATTCACGGAAATGTATTGTGAGCTTTGTTTTTCTTACTTTTTAAGTGAGCATATTTTTTCCCCTTTAATTATTTTTATGACATGTGTTGGGTGAGCAACAAAAGGGAACTTTGAAATGAAAAACATAAACATGAGAAATTCAAAGTCTAAATTAATTTCCCCTCTGATTCAGAGGAAACCATGCTTGGTCCCTATTTGAGTTTATCAAAATTATGCAGTAGGGGAAGTAGAATTGTTTTAAACATTCAAAAGAAGAGAAGGAAGCTAATGTCTTTTAGATACTTGCTGTAGGTTTAATGCTTTATGTGGGCTAGCATGTATATGTCTTACAACTTGTAAATGCTAGGTATTTCCTCCATTTTTTTTTTTTTTTTTTTTGAAGAAGAGTACATAACTGTGCAAGGGCTCCTTTCATTGTGGGCTACCATCAGGTAGCTTTCAGAGAACTTGCTGGTGCCTGGGAGCTGGTGAGGGTCCTGCTTCTTGTGTTGCTGCCATTTCCCTGTTTGGAAGCTGTCTGCCCTCAGAGCCATTGCTTCACATCTAAGCCTCCTCTTGTCCTCTAAGTTGTGGAAGATGCTCCTGCTCATTGATTCAGATTTTTGCCTGCACTTTACCCTCTCATGATTATGTCCTGATTGATGGAGATGGAATGTTTGGCAGACAAGGCTCTTGTGATATTACCATGGCAGATCTGGTCCATCCATATTATGTTTCATCTCCAAATATGATGGTTTCTTACCCACTGGTGAAACAAGATTGTTCTCCTTAGCATCTCTTGGCGTCAGTTTCAAATGTTGGTGCCCATTACAAATATACTTGGTAAAGATAACTCTATTGTTATAATGCTATCTGATATTGATATATATATATTGGGTTGGCCAGTCAGTTTGTTTCGGTTTTTCCATAAGATGTAACAGAAAAACCTGAACAGACTTTTAGGCCAATCTGATATAAAGAGACAGAGTATAATTTCGGATAAGCAAGTATAGGGGGACAGAAACAGAATACTGGGATACAGAAAAGTCATAAAAGGGAGACATAAGAAAGAAAAAGAAAATCATGATTTCATGTTAATCAAAGCTAGATAAGTTAAAACTAAGCATATTTGGAGACTTGACAAATAGGCTCCTGAAAAGGGTGGGATCTCATTCCCCCATTGCACTTTGTAGGTATGGACTTCATTTGTTGACTAAAGCTGAAATGGAATCCTGCTGAAGACAAGAGAAAGAACATTTGATGGACGGTAGATTGTCTCAGTACAGTTGCTCTTCTCCTTTTGTCCTATCACCTCTCCCCGATTCACTTTCTGTCCTAGTCTGAGCTCCTCCAGCCTGAACCTTTGGACCACAGCCTCCAGACTCCTATGGCTTCATCTTTTCATTGTGTTCTGCCAATGAAGGGTACTTGCGGGAGATTTTAGGATGGAGGAAAAGAAGAATTAGGGAATTTCTTGCTTGTTTGCTTCCTGTTAAATGGTACAGGTCTTGTGATGTCTACACTCTTCAGTTACTATTGGGTTATTGTTGTTTAGTCCCTAAGTTGTCTCTGACTCTTTTGTGACCCCATGGAATGTAGCCCACCAGACTCCTCTGCCCAGGGGATTTCCCAGGCAAGAATACTGGAGTGGGTTGCTCTTTTCTACTTCAGGGGATCTTCCCAACCCAGGGATTGAACCCACATGTTCTGTGTCTCCTGCATTGGTAGGTGGATTCTTTACTGCTGTGCCATCTGGGAAGCCCTAGATATTGGATCCTTCTCCATAAACCTGTCACTCACTGGGCTTCACTGTCTCTCTCTTTTGCCCCTTTATATGCACAAGTAGTCTTGAGTTTCCACTATTGCTGAGCTTTGGGTGCCTCAGCCTCCCTAGCTGGTCACCTAAAGCTGCCCGCTTTCAATGCAAATAGGCCCTTCATTAAAATCTCTTCAACTCAGCCATCTGTTATGAGTTCTGTTTCCTGCTGACACCTCAACTGAGGCACAATTCCCTTTTGAGAACCTTCTGAATAGAGAATTTTCCTGCAAAAAATGATTATTTAGTTTCTCTGTTTTGTCCCAGTGTCAGAGCTAGCCATGTTTTTAAATCTTAAGTTCCTTTGTTTGCTTGTTTTCTTTTGTAAATGGAGAAGTGATGCTGCCTGTTCCTTAGGGGAAAAAAAGGAAAAGTAATACCTCTTTAAAAGTGGCATGGGTTTTGTTCCCCTGGAGGGCCTAATCAGTGCATCCCTGGAAATAATTTTCATGTTTCATACAGGACCCTGCAGTATGCACTCTTACCTTAGTGCCACATCTCTTGGGCAGAGGTTTTGTCTTAAAACATCAGGGTGACAGTGAGACTCCACCATGCTCATGTATAGGCCCTACAGTGTCACTCTTATGCACAATACCAATGTCCCTAAATGTCCCAGATATTTTTAGAAAATTTAAGATAGCCATCTGTAATAAAATGTTATAAAGAGTTGGAGTCTTACCTCCACCAGGCAAAAGCCTGATTAAAAAAGATCTTGTGCTGGCCCTGAAAGTCAGTATTTATGGCACTATATTATTTATAAATAATGTGAGAATTATTATAGTAATAAAAGTTGGCATTCCAAAGAATGGGCATATTAGGGATGGCTAAATTATGGTGACATTGAGATCATGGGTCACATCTGAAGCTTTCTTTCAAACCTATGGAAAATTATCACCAACTTGCCTGCAAAGCTACAGGAAAGTCTTGAAAGGCATAAAAAACAGTGGGAAAGTCCTACTTGCTAGAAGAATAAGGACAGCCAGGTTGATCCAAGGGGCTGGGAGTTTCTTACCAAGAAATGAATAATTCAGCACCCTTTCTCAGTCTCAGGACTGGCAACATTTCTACCTAACTCTATCTTCTCTGAATCTGAGTAGAGTCCTGATACAGTCAGAATTCTAGAATCTCAAATAGAGATACACAACTGAAGGAACCCCTGTAGGAGGATGAGATTGGGTGCTGTGTGTTTCATCCTTCCCAAAGAAAAAATGCTAGCTTAATCACAAATTGGACCTTAGCCTACAAACCTCTCCTCTTCTTCTGTAAAAATTGGGCAGATGCATGGCCAAGGCTCAGACGATTGAAAAGTTTAAAGAACACTTGGGGGGAAGTCTCTTACTTCTTAAAGGAAATTTCTAGAACTACATAATTGTTGGAACACTCTTTGGAACTCTCTCTATGGAGATAGGGTCCACTTGATAGCTGCAGAATACAATTTTATCACGATATCTATGAGTTTTAGAAAGTAACACCCATTAAGAAAGATTGTCCTTTATGATGTTCCTACTTCACCCCTTTGCTGATTTAAATGCTTCAAACCCAAAGATCAGTTTTCATTCAAAAATGGAATTTACAGGTGTTTGTTTCCCTAGGAATCAAGTCAGTTTTCACAGTTCAACTATGCTTCTGACTGATTCTGAAACTTCTGAGATAGGAAAGAGCCCAGAAAAGGCTTTTCAAAACCAGCCTTCTAATCATACTGTTTCTGGCTATGGGCAAGAGATTGATTTAGTCAAGAAAAACCATTCTTGTGGCATCTATAATCTGCCAGTAGGGTCTCTCTCTGCTGGACGATCTCTTTGCCCAAAAAGTATCAGAGATGCAAGCAAATTTCTAAGCAGTTGAGGGGAAGCAAAATAAACCTCCAGTCTTTTGATAGACCGCCATTTCCCTATTTTGTTTTTCTTGTGCTTTGGCATTCCGAATGTTTATTTTCTTTTCTTGGGGTTCATTTCACACAGTGTAAAATTTCTGTAAATATTTTTTCTTTCTTTAGGGAAAAATCATACTTCTTATAGGTCTGGTAAAGTTCTTCAGCAACCTTTAAACTACTAATTATGTGGAGATTATACTGGGGAGGAGGTAGATTCAATTCAAGGATGATTACCATGTAATCTGGAGAGCATAAATAATAATGTACTTAGTGCAGAAGAGTTTACAAAATGTGCAGCCAATTCTTGGCTCTGTGTGCCTGGGGAAAGAATAAGAAACTAAATGTTTGTGATTTATAATTCCTTCATCTCTGTTGGGAGTTGTCTTATATATATTTCTAATCTTTCCCTCATGGGGATAAAAATAATCTTCAGCATTGCATCTTCTTCTCTTGACTTTCTGTACTCTTGAGGTCAGGTCAGGCTGCTCAGCGCTGGGATTTGAGGACAGCATTGTAAGGAAGCAGCAGCAGAGGCCCTAGTTTGATTGGCTGGAGGGAAAGCTGTACCCTGTATTTTTATAAACTGTATTCTATATTATTTTCATGTTCTTCTGTACATTTTTTGCACTGTGGAGATTCAGAAAGCTCTGGTTTCTTAGATTCAGGATGTAAGGTTTCATTGTTTGCAAATTCATTGTGCACACTCCTGTGGTTTCAAATCCCTCTGCTCAAATTAATAGTGGATTGAGATACTAAGGAAAGTTGTTTAAAAACTAGCAGTTAATTGAGACTTCTCTCATTATGGAATGTGAAGAATTCCAAGGTATTGCAAAGAGAAAACTGACAAGTCTGTCAAGTACTGATACATTCTTATGGATTTTCCAATCTTAAGAAATCTAAATAGTCTATCTCATCTCACTAACATAGAGAGGATATAATGCATAGTGTATTATTCTTAATTGTGGTGACATTTAATTGATCTGAATGTATGGATTGTTTCCCCAATTGCTTCATAATATTTATAAACCAGATAGAGTGTCTTTCATTTTCTTCTATCTGTACCTCAGTGCTGTACGTATGTTCTTATGTATACGAAACTGACACAAATCTCTGAAGACAAATTATAGTTCATTGTAATAATTCAGAAAATGTACCGTCAGTCAGAATNAGTCTGTCAAGTACTGATACATTCTTATGGATTTTCCAATCTTAAGAAATCTAAATAGTCTATCTCATCTCGCTAACATAGAGAGGATATAATGCATAGTGTATTATTCTTAATTGTGGTGACATTTAATTGATCTTGAATGTATGGATTGTTTCCCCAATTGCTTCATAATATTTATAAACCAGATGGACTGTCTTTCATTTTCTTCTATCTGTACCTCAGTGCTGTACGTATGTTCTTATGTATACAAAACTGACACAAATCTCTGAAGACAAATTATAGTTCATTGTAATAATTCAGAAAATGTACCATCAGTCAGAATAGGCTAGGATATGCTGCAGCAACACATGATCTGAAAAAATCAGCCACTTCTAACAAACATCCTCATCTTCACCCTGGTTGTCACCCTGGGATTTAAACAAATAGCCCTCAAAGAGAGGGCTTTAAACAAATGCTTCTATATGAAGTATTGCTTATGTCATAGTAGGGAAAATGAGAGACAACCAAATGCTGGCTCTTAGAGCTTCTGCTTCAAGGGGATAAGCATCACTTCTACATACATTTCATTGGTCAGCATAAGTCTTGTGCCTACTAACTGAAGGTAGAGAAAATAAAATCCTGGGAAAATCATAATGTAATCTTCCACAGGAGACTTGGGAGTTGGAAAAAAAACATACTGGGACATTATCATTGTACATATCCTCCCAGTCCTAAGCCAGGCACTTAGCAGCCATTTTTCACCACTTTTCTGTCTCTCCTAACCTTGGGTATGATTAAATTAATTGGTTAAGGAAAGCTGGTATGTATTTCATATGATTAATGCCTTGGAAAACAATTGTAGTATATTGCATTGATTTGTTTCATTTTACATGCTTGAAATTAGAGGCTTATGAAGTCTACATGCAAATTTATGCAAAGTGGGATGCAAATTCATATTGTGAGCCAGGAGTCCTGGCATTCCCCTCCCCTCTAGAAAAAGAACTGCACCACTGAATATGCATGTGCTGCATATGGTACTGCTCTTTTCAAATAGCAACTCAGAGCCAGCAGCCAAATAAATCCCAGTGATATCAACCAAGCAACAAACAAAAGTTTAAAGTCATTTAGGAACAAAAACTGAGCTCCAAAGTCTCAATATTTTCAGGGTCAACATTTTCAAGCAAAATTTAAGTTAACAAATGCACTGTCCTTTAGCTTTCAAACTCTGTATGGGTAGGGGGCAGAGGCCTACAATACAAAAAAGGTATTGGTGGAACCCACTCTGGAATTTTATTCTCTTGATTACTTACTTCTGGTGATCACTTGGCTGGCTGAATCAAATAAATCTTCATTGCCACGAGCCAGTGCCCATGTGTGCTGACATATTTCTCCCTCATTTGTACCCATCAGTGGGGGATTCTGGTTCCAAGATTCAGACAGAGAGTTATTATTAAGATGGTCTCAAAGAGAGGAACAAATTTTGCACCTGAGTGCTTGCAAGTCAGGCATAGGGGAAAATTAACCACTTGTAGGAATGCCAATTAGAATCAATATCTTGATTGGCCTGCAGGTGGTACTCAGATTATTCACTGAACTCATTCTGCTCTTGTGAGACCCCAATTTTGCTTTGATACTAAATACATGTAAAATATTTTGGTGAATGTTTATAAATAAACAGATATGGGGCATAGTCTCATGCAGATTCTTCTAATTTGATGCTAATGAATTCAGCATGTAGTTATTCACTCATTTATCAAGTATCTTTTTAGTTATCCTCCAAGAACTGGGCAGGGACCTAGGGGGTATCAGAATGAATAATAGGCATTCCCTGCCCTTGGGGAGCACCAGCCCACCTCCTGAGCTCCTGGAGCTTTGTGTAGTGTCAGGGACACTGTCTCTGGATGACTTTTCACAGTAAATGCATGAGAATCATATTGAGAAATACAGCAGATGGGAGGAGGGAATAATGAGATCCTTTGATGTGATGGAGCCTTTCATTATAGCAACTGCTTTTATAAAATTCTAGTCAGGAAAATATTTCTCAGCCATAGCTTAGGTTTCAAACAACATTTCATACAACAAAATTTCAGTACAACAAATGCACTTCAAATGTCCCTTGGAGTTTTTCATAATGGGGTTTGCTCTATGAATTTTAAAAATATGCCCAGTGGTTTAGATAGTTTACTTATAAAGTAAAGGAAAAGGGAAATGCAGAGACTGTGTTGGAATTATAAAGTGACCTAGGGGTTAAGGGACCTATGTTTTTTTTAATTTACCCTTGGAGTGTGGCCTTCAAAATTATTCACAATAATTGGCATGCCAGTAACAAATGTTTCAGGGTTCCTCATGTATCAGTGCAAAAGAGTAAAGTCAAGTCTCCATATAGGTTGGGACACTCAATAAAGAAAATGACAATCATCAAAAGATGGATAATAGAAATAATAGCAGTCATTATAATGGCACTGGGTCATATTTATCAAATGTTTAAGTATGCAGTAAGCACTGAGATAAGAGCATTTATTTGTTCCATCAACTCAGGATTCCTATTTTACAGATTAGGACACTGAGCTTCAGACAGTATGTTAAGGACAAAACCTGGTATTTGGTCTACTAGGACCCACAGCCTCTTCTTTCATTTGGTGTTAAACCTCTGCTTAGGAGAGCCTCCTTCCCTCAGCTGTGATAAGGAAGCTGCCAAAGCAGGCATGTCCACATCATCTTACTCTCAGTGAAGGGCAGCCTGCAGAAGGCTGCTCACATCTGGCTTGTCAACGAGCACAGCTGATCCAATCCAAGGACCAAAGGAATTGCTTCTTTTATGCCTGTGACTAGAAAAAATCATGGAAGCAGGAGATTGGAAGGGACCTCTTTGTGGCTTCCCACCTCTTAGCTTGTTTCAAGTTTGTGGATAGTATATAGAGTGGGTTAAATTTTCAGGTCCTAACCCTGGTACCTTTGACTGTGGCCTTATTTGGAAATAGAAACTCGACTGATGTGATGAACTAAGATAAGTTCATACTCAAGTAGAGTGGACTCTAAATCCAGTGACTGGTGTGTTCCTAAGAGAAAGCAGATGGAGATCTGAACACAGCAGGGAGAAGGCCAGATGGAAACAGAGGCAGGGACTATTAACAATGCAAGTGACCGGCACGGAAGAGCAGAGATGACTGACAACAACCAGAAATTAAGACAGAGGTATGAAAGGATTCTCCTCTAGAACCTTCAGAGAAAGCAAGGCTCTACTAACACTGTGGTTTTGAACTTCTACCCTCAGAACTAGAATAGAATAAATTTCTGCTATTTTAAGCCACGTGATTTGTGGTACCTTTTTATGGCAGCCCCAAGAGTCTAAATACCATATCTCTTGTCTCTCCATTGAATACTGTTTTGTTATAGTGGCCACCACCCAGCTTAGACCTTTGTCTCCATCAGTTGAACTCTTGCAGTGGAGTTTTGTCTTGTCTGGCCATAAAATACTCTTCCCTTGTACAGTACATCTTTCCCAGTGCTGCCAGAATCATTTTTCAGAAGTCCAGTTCCAATTATGTTATATCGCTGCTGTTTGAAGTTTTCAGTGATCCCCCAACATACAGCACCCACAGCCTGGGACCCAAAACTGTGTGCTAGCTTCCTTGGTCTTCAGTTATTGTAATGGCTCTTCTTAATGTCTCATTCTGTACTAGATTTTGAGCTCCTCAAGGTTGGGGTCTGCAATTAACTCATCTTTGATTTCTCTGCAGGGCTTAACGAGTGGGAAAGGCTCTGGGTCAGGAGGTTGGATGTGTGAGTTTCAGACTTGACTCTGCTATGAAGCAGTACTGTGGCTTTGACCAGTTTTATCACCTTTGTAGCTCTCTGCAAGCCACTCTGACTATACATGGCAACTATTACAATGGCTCAGAGCTCAGTCTTAGGAGAACAACGTGCATTGATGTAACTGAAATTAATTAAGAGCAAGTCTAGCCATGGTCAAAACATTGAGACAAACCAGAAGGCATGGGTTCATGGATGAAATGTCCATTTGATTAGTTGTTGTTTTGTTCAGAAACATTGCTTTAAGCTTAAACACTCTCATATAAGAACCTCCCTAAAACAGAGACAGATTATTTGCTAAAAGCAAGTTTGCTTAATCTTTTTCTATTGTCACTTTAAATCAGATGGGCTTTCTATTTTTAACAAGTCTTGGTTTATTAAAACAAACTCCCAAAATGTGATGTAAGGCATAAGATTTAGCAGTAGATTTTAAGGCCACTTTTAAGACAGCTTGGGTAGTATTGAGATGTTTGAAGTTCATAATTAAAATTAGACATTAAAAACAAAAAGATATCTCAGCTCTTCAACCATCAAAACATTTGGCGTTCCTTTCTTTCCTGGGCCCCAAATAGCCATGTAATCATCACTCTGTGTTTTACATGTAATTCTGCAGCTAAGTACATCATTATTTAGACTCCACAGATTATATGGTAATCATGGATTTACTGTAAACCCAATTTAATTTCTACGGAATTACTGACTTTAAGGTTGCAAAACAATATTGTTTACAAGGCAGTATAATAGCACTCAGAATGAATGCTGATTAGAGCTAATAAAGAAAGGAATGCATAGCTCTCAGGACTAAGCCTAAATAGTTAAAATGATCGATATGGTAATCAGGCGTTTTTAAGAGAATACCTGTTGAATACCTACAGCAGTCTCCACACAATAAAACTAAAAATATGGATAAAAACCAAAAGTCACTTAAAAATTCAAGAATAATTGCTATAATGGGTCATCTCACTTTTTTTTTAATTTGGTTATTCTAACTAATAACTCTGATAATGCATTTGGGATTTCAATTTTAAACTAATAACCGAAATGTTAATTGTTGAATAACCTTGGATAGGTTAGTCCTAGATGCATCTCTTTGAAACCTAAATGTTATTCAGTCAATTCATTGCACATTGAATTTGCTCCTGTTATACTTTTCCCTGTAACCAGTTAAATGTGTCTGAATTAGATGTACAGGTGGGGATTTGCATAGATAAATGAATACTTCCCAATTCAACAAACTTTGAGGTGTAGTGGACAAGAGGAAGGACATTGTTTAAAGTTTCTTGTGTTTATTGGTCATAATCTCTGGTGAATAAACTTTAATTGCTGAACAGAGGTGAGAAGTAGCCTAAGGTATGGGTTCAGCCTTTTGATAGGCCTAGCTAGAGATGAGGTAGGAGGTGTAGGAGGACCACTTATGCAAACATTGCGGTACAAACAGAACTTTAGCAGACTTCAGAGTAATCCAGATTGTAATTTAAAGAAATGAAGAAAGGTGGAAGTTTCCAAAAAAAAAAAAAAGAAAGAAAGAAAGAAAAAGGGAGGTGAGGAGATGCAATTCTATGATTTTGTTTTCCTAATCTTTTTCCTTCTGATGGGAACTGTATTCAAAAAGTATCAAGCTATTGGGAAATGATGACACTTTTTTAAATTTAGTAAGGATTGCATATGATAGAAAGAAGTTGCAAAGAGGTCAGGGGTGGAGAGGAGGAAGATAAGTCTCTTTTGGAAACAAGTTTTCCTTCAGACTTTTCCACTCATCAGGCTAAATGTGTTAGTCACTCAGTCATGTCCATCTCTTTGTGACCTCATGGACTTTAGCTCACCAGGCTCCTCTGTCCATGGAATTCTCCCAGGCAAGAATATTGGACTGGATTGCCATTCACCTCTCCAGCTTCATTTCTCAGGAATCAAAGCGGGTCTCCTGCATTGCTGATAGATTCTTTACCATGGGAAGCCCATCATCAGGCTAAAATGTCCTTGGAAATTCATGTCAACAATCCAGTTGACTCCAAAGATAGTGAATCGGTTCTAAACAAGAAGTTCCTCGAGGAGAAGCATTCTACTGTGTGTTATTTTTTCCATGCATTCACTCAACCAATATTTAATAAGCTCCTCAGTTCAGTTCAGTTGCTAAGTCGTGTCTGACTCTTTGTGACCCCATGAATTGCAGCACGTCAGGCCTCCCTGTCCATCACCAACTCCCGGAGTTCACCCAAACTCATGTCAATCGAGTCAGTGATGTCATCCAGCCATCTCATCCTCTGTTGTCCCCTTCTCCTCCTGCCTTCAATCCCTCCCAGCATCAGAGTCTTTTCCAATGAGTCAACTCTTCACATGAGGTGGCCAAAGTATTGGAGTTTTGGCTTTAGCATCATTCCTTCCAAAGAAATCCCAGGGATGATCTCCTTCAGAATGGACTGGTTGGATCTCCTTGCAGTCCAAGGGACTCTCAAGACCACAGTTCAAAGGCATCAATTCTTCAGTGCTCAGCTTTCTTCACAGTCCAACTCTCACATCCATACATGACCACAGGAAAAACCATAGCCTTGACTAGACGGACCTTTGTTGGCAAAGTAATGTCTCTGCTTTTGAATATGCTATCTAGGTTGGTCAAAACTTTTCTTCCAAGGAGTAAGCGTCTTTTAATCTCATGGCTGCAGTCACCATCTGCAGTGATTTTGGAGCCCCCAAAANCCTTCAGAATGGACTGGTTGGATCTCCTTGCAGTCCAAGGGACTCTCAAGACCACAGTTCAAAGGCATCAATTCTTCAGTGCTCAGCTTTCTTCACAGTCCAACTCTCACATCCATACATGACCACAGGAAAAACCATAGCCTTGACTAGACGGACCTTTGTTGGCAAAGTAATGTCTCTGCTTTTGAATATGCTATCTAGGTTGGTCAAAACTTTTCTTCCAAGGAGTAAGCGTCTTTTAATCTCATGGCTGCAGTCACCATCTGCAGTGATTTTGGAGCCCCCAAAAATAAAGTCTGACACTGTTTCTGCATGGCAAACACTATGCTAGATGCTGGGGATTTAAAAATCAAAAGATAGATGTGATTTTTCCTTTCTCAAAGTCTTCAGCCTCATAGAGAAGGTAGATAACCAACAAGTTATGTCAAAAAATTGTGTATGTGTTGCTTTACTCATGATTCTTTTAGTGAGAAGAGACAAAGACCAAATTCAAATTGGCCAAATCAAAGAGCATTAAATGGCTCACAGATTAAAACAGGGGGTTCAGGATATATATTCTGCTTTGATCTCCCTCTCTCCACTTTTCTTCTGTAATGGTTCTGTACTCAGGCAGACTTTCTCCTGGGGTGACAAAATGGTTGCCAGTAGCTCTAGCCTTAGATTTATCTTCTTAGATAATTCTCTTACCCTCACAGGAATAATTTCTCTTCTACTGAAGTTTCACAGAAATCTTGGGCTTAATTTGTGTTGTTCAAAATTGGGTCATTCACCCATATCTGAACTGGTCATTGGAGTTAATGCAATGCTCAGACCAAGAACCACCCTGAACTAGAGTGTGAGCAACTCCAATCAACTGTCATAATGTGGACAAAGGAGGGATGTTTTCATAAGATAAATTTGAATGAATTACTAGCAAAGGGTGGGAAAACTAGACAGGTAGAAATGATAGGGATCCAGCCCAAATCTCATGATGTTGAAGTAACGGATGTGCTCTTACCTCTTTCTTCATGCACACAGGACGTGTATTTTCGATGCTGGTTGTATCAAATCATTCTAAAAGGTACTTTTGAGCATTTCTTGTGATCTGTGATGTTAACTTTGTGTCAGCCTGGCTGTGCTGATGGATGTCCAGATAGTTGATAAAACATTATTTCTGGGTGTGCCTATGAGGACATTTCTGTAAGAGATTAGTATCTGAATAAGAAGACTGAATGAATAAGATCACTGCCTCTTGGAGGATGTCATTGAGAAGACATGGTGGCAGGTTGACCCAAGGGCTGGACCATGCAACGGGGGGCTCCTTACCACCTGCTCTATCCTTAGAATGTGCATCCCCTTGCCCTTCCTGAACACAAGAAGCTCCAAAGACTTAGCCTTGAGATGTATTCTTGAGACCATCTGGACTGTACATGTAACTGAATCCAGTTAAGGCCTCTATATAAATTTTTAAGATTCTGATGAGCGAGTGCCAAGATCTACTTATCTCACAGTTGCCCAAGTTAGCCTTATATACAAGTTCCCTTGCTTTTTAAAACTGCCACCTATCACCCTGGAGTGGTCTTGGCTCTTCGTTTAGTCTTTCCTTGGTCTCCATGTACGGGGGCATTTTGCAAACCAGCACCCTCAACAATGTGGGTGGGCATCACCTAACCTATTGAAAGTGAAAGTATTAGTTGCTCAGTCGTGTCTGACTCTTTGTGACCCCATGGATCATAGTCTGCCAAGCTCTGCTGTCCTTGGAGCTCTTTAGGCAAGAATACTGGAGTTGGTTGCCATTCACTTCTCCAGGGGGTCTTCTTGACCAGGGATTGAAGGCCTGAATAAAACAAAAGGGCAAAGGTCAGGCGAATTTGCTCCTCTTCTTAAGCTAGGCATCCATCTTATCCTGTCCTGGGACACTGGTTCTCTCTGCTCTTGGGCCTTTGAATTTGGATCCAGACCATTGACCTTTGGTTCTCAGGCCATTGGGTTTCGACTAGAACTACACTCCACTGGCTTTCCTGTGCCTCCATAATCAATTGAGCCAATCTCTCATAATAAATCTCTTTCTTTGTATCTATATGAATCCTCTTGGTTCTGTTTCTCTGCATGACTCTGGCTAACACATATAATATGATTTGTGAGATACCAAAAGAAGAAAAGCCAAAACCTGGAGTCTCTTTAAACACAAAATATCAATATCACCTGCAACAATCTAAGAGTTCCAACTTGTGTAAAGTGATGCATTACAGTTTAAATCCTTGAGTGCAAGTAAGGCATGGAGACATTATGCTTTACTCTAATAATTAAACTTAGCAACTATTATTTGTCTAGTATATCATGTTTTAAAAGCATTTTTGTGCCTAAAATCTCAGTTGATTTTAATGTGATCACTGTCGGCTTATTGGGGGCTATATTTTCATGGCCTGCCTTTTTTATAAGAGACAGCTCACAGGAAGGGGCACACAAGTCCTCAGTGAAGCTGAACAGATCGAGGGGTGTGCAATCCTGACTGTTGATGTTTCATCTTGTTTCAGGAAGGATCTGCTCCCAAAGCCTCCCAGCAGTGGATATTCTTAGATAGTTTGAAAGCATAGCCAGAGTGCCCTGTCACAAAAGGGTTCCTGTTTTTTTTTTTAAAAGCTCATGTTAGCTTAGAAATATGTGTTCAGTTTCAATTCAGTTGCTCATCATGTCCGACTCTTTGTGACCCCATGGACTGCAGCACGCCAGGCTTACCTGTCCATCACCAACTTCTGGAGTTTACCCAAACTCATGTCTATTGAGTCGGGGATGCCATCCAACCATCTCATCCTCTGTTGTCCCCTTCTCCTCCAGCCTTCAATCTTTCCCAAAATCAGGGTCATTTCCAATGAGTCAGCTCTTCCCATCAGGTGGCCAAAGTATTGGAGATTCAGCTTCATTATCAGTCTTTCCAATGAACCCCCAGGACTGATCTCCTTTAGGATGGTCTGGTTGGATCTCCTTCTAGTCCAAGGGACTCTCAAGAGTCTTCTCCAACACCACAGTTCAAAAGCATCAATTCTTCGGTGCTCAGCTTTCTTTATAGTCCAACTCTCACATGACCACAGGAAAAACCATAGCCTTGACTGGACGGACCTTAGTCGGCAAAGTAATGTCTCTGCTTTTGAATATGCTATCTAGGTTGGTCATAACTTTTCTTCCAAGGACTAAGCGTCTTCTAATTTCATGGCTACAATCACAATCTGCAGTGATTTTGGAGCCCCCAAAATAAAGTCAGCCACTCTTTCCACTGTTTCCCCATCTATTTACCATAAAGTGATGGGACTGGATACCATGATCTTAGTTTTGTGAATGTTGAGCTTTAAGCCAATGCTTTCACTCTCCTCTTTCACTTTCATCAAGGGGCTCTTTAGTTCTTCTTCACTTTCTGCCATAAGGGTGGNTCTGACAGTTTCTACTATTTCCCCAGCTATTTCCCATGAAGTGATGGGACCAGATGCCATGATCTTTGTTTTCTGAATGTTGAGTTTGAAGCCAACTTTTTCGCTTTCCTCTTTCACTTTCATCAAGAGGCTCTTTAGTTCTTCTTCACTTTCTGCCATAAGGGTGGTGTCATCTGCGTATCTGAGGTTATTGATATTTCTCCCGGCAATCTTGATTCCAGCTTGTGTTTCTTCCAGTCCAGCATTTCTCATGATGTACTCTGCATAGAAGTTAAATAAACAGGGTGACAGTATACAGCCTTGACGCACTCCTTTTCCTATTTGGAACCAGTCTCTTTTATCCTGGTTATTGAACAACCAACCAATTCAGAGCATTAATCAGGAGCCAGAATAGAAACGAAAGACTTCACATTTGGGGTTGAAATTGACATCAGATGTTGTACTGGAGCGAGTGTCTCTTAGTCTGAGTAGAGCTCCTCACTCAGGTACCTCAAAGCTCATTTTCTCTGTTTACCCTAACGTTGAAGGTATACAGGGAAGGAGGGTGATGGCCCGAGGCAGCGAGGTTAACAGCAACTAGGAATGACCTTAAAAGCCAGTTGTGAGGGAGAACGCGGAGAAGAACGTGGTGTGGGCGTGGGCACGGAGCCCCGCCCCCTAATGGGGTCTGCCGCCTCTGCTCTGATAAGTAGGCGGCACAGCCCAGCGCTTAATGCAGGTGATGATCATGCCGACTCGCCAGCAAGACTCCGGTCATATATCACATAGTTGACTGCCTTAGAAAAGATGAGGGAAGACAGACTGGATTTTAATTCAAATCTCAGCTTTGTGGGTTTTTTTCTTCCTTTTTTAGCTTCCTTAGCTGTCACCTTGCGGGCAGGGGTTGGGGTGGGGATGGAGAGCAGGTCCACAGTTGTTTCTGGGGCTTTCTGGAGCCTCTGTTGAGACGGGGCTGGAGGAGGAGAATGCCACCTGTCCTGTGTTACCTGTCCTGTCCCTGAGCCCTCCCTAGGCCGCCCGGGGCTCTGACATGACTCTGGCATGATGCTGGCTGTGGACTTGCCCAGCTTGGAGAGCATCATGCTGGAAGCCCCCTTCCGTAGCTGGGCGTGGGCAGACACCCTTTCTCTGGGTGACATGGTGGTTTGGGGGGGCAGAGAGGTTGGAAAATATGGCCACCAGGCTCCGGTCCAGCCGTTCCCTCTGCCTCGCAGGCCCCAGCTGAGTTAGTGTGATGGTCTGGGTCCTTCCTTGCTGGCTGGCCGAACAAAAAAGCCAAACCCCACAACCACAGAGGGTTTGCTTTGAAGACAGGCCTGAGAATAACCAAGTTTTAAATCTTGATCAGGGGAATACTTCTGTGCTGGAATCCAGGCCTCTTGAGATGTGTGTCTGTGTCAGCACAGGAGTGTGGGGTGGAGTGGTCTGCAGGCCGAGAATCTGTGTGTGTGAACAGACCTGCGTCTGTGTGGAGGGGCTCCTCATCTCCAAAAAGCCCAGAGACTTTGGAAAAGCAGCGCCTGGGCAGGGGGATGGGGTACACAGGAGCTCCGGAGCATTTGTCTATGACGAGTGACCAGGCAGAGGCCTTGGTCAGTCTGGGATGGAGCA
Source organism: Neotragus pygmaeus (assembly GCA_006410875.1). NCBI lineage: Eukaryota > Metazoa > Chordata > Mammalia > Artiodactyla > Bovidae > Neotragus > Neotragus pygmaeus. The sequence continues at coordinate 611,668 of SJYV01050858.1, read as the reverse complement.
GGTGTGCCGAAGCAGCACGTGTCCTGCCCCAGAGGGAAGGTCACAGACAGACCGACAGGGAGGGCTGGCCGTGCTGAGCTGAGGATCTGCTGGGCAGGGGCGTCTGTGGAAGCCAGGAAGTCTTTTGCACAAAGATCTGTAACACACAAACCTCAAGGGCCACTTGACTTCCTCAGGAAGCCCACCCAGGTGGCCCCCCCAACTCCTGGGTGGTTAGAAGCCCTCCTCTGTGCTTCCTCGGCTCCTGTGCATTCCAGTTGGTGGTCACAGAGCTTCCGTTCCACTTCCGTCAGCAAGGAGAAGCTCCTCCCACCCTATCTTTGCATTCCCAGGACTTGACTATGAACATGATGAGTGGGCGACTGAGAAACGAAATGACTAGGGCTTTTGAACGTGGGTTTGCTCCCAGGAATCTTATTCTTCTGTTACTGAGAGTTGATCTTGCCACTCCTCCCCAGCCCTGCATGAGTGTGCATATCTAGGTTGATACTAAGCCTGGACTGAATGCAGATCACAGATCAAGGCCCTGTGTGGGGATATGAGTCAGAAAGTACTGCTGTGACTCAACTCTCCAGGAGGTTAGCTGATTGACTTCTAGACTGTTTTTCGATTCCCATGTTAAACTCTGGGGCCACAACCCCAAGGGGAGCTGAGGACTAGATTGACAGTGTCAAACTGATGGGTTAGGGGCTATCTGGTCTTGGTGTGAAGATCCCTGAGCCAGTTGGAGAGGTGTAGCAGGCAATGGAATCCTCTAGGAATTAAAGGCAGTTGTGTTCTGGTCCCCAGGCTATTGTAAATAATCCTTATAAGTGCATCTACTTCAGCGGCGAAGAGTCTACCTTCAGTGCTGGAGCTGCAGGAGACTTGAGTTGGGAAGATCCCCTGGAGTAGGAAATGGCAGCCCACTCCAGTATTCTGGCCTGGAGAATCCCATGGACAGAGGAGCCTGGTGGGCAAAAGTCCATAGGATCTCAAAGAGTCGGACACGACTGAAGTGACTTAATACACGCACTTAAGGGAACCAGAAAGACAGACATAAAGGGCAGAATACAGATAACTTTGTGGAGTTTAGATGCCAGTGGTTAGTGAACATCTAAGAGACCTGGCGAGGTTGGTACATACGTACACTGTCCTACAGCAGCCACTCATCTGGGAGAAGGAGCCCAGGTTAGAGGCTGGAGATCCAGATTGAAGTTCCAGTGCTACTGTTAGGCAGTTGTTATCCTTCCTGCAGGTCATAGATTTTTGAGCCTTGGTTTTCTTCCCTTGAATGATTGTGAGTGTCAGGTGAGATGAGGTATATAAAATCCCTGGCTGTGTTAGTGTAGGTCACTCTTTGGGGAATGTCCTGCATCTATGACTGAGAACCTGATCTTTTGCTACTGATACTGAGTATGGGTGCCCCAGCGACCCCACCCCACCCTGCCACCTCTTCTCTGCTCCTCCACGACTCACAGAGGGGCCAAGCAAAGGACGCATTAGAGATCTCAGGACACTGGCAGGGAGAGTCCCCTTCACATACCCTCCTGGAGGGTATGTGGTCAAGGCAGCAGCTCATGGAGCTGGAGAACTTGCAGACCAAGAAAGAGGGAGGTTTCAGCTGAGACCTCAGGGGAGGGAAAAGGGTCTTACTTCCTCTGAAAGAGGGAGTTCTCGCTGGCTTGGGATGGATGGGACTAAGAGAAGGAGGTGTCTGCAGCTAGCATCTTTCCAGTGTACTCTGCTCTGTGCAGGTGTTGTCTGAGCTATAGAAAACTGAAAACCCTGCCTTCCTTCCACTGGAGGCAATGAGGTGTATGTGGAGACACTGCTCTGGAACCTGAGAAACTTAATCTATACTTTGTTCTTTCACTCAGTAGCTCTGAGGCCATCTGTAAGTCTCTTGACCTTTTGGGGGGTCCTTAGTATGCTCTTCTGTAAACTGGAAAAATGAGGGTAGTTCTGTGTAGTCTAAACAAATCTAAATTAGAAGTTATAACATTCCCTTCTCACCTGTTGGCCACATTTGATGTGGTTAATGATGTGGCCTGGGAGAAGACATAGAATCCAGTGGACGATGGGGCTTAGTTTCGTCTTTAAATTTTCATCCTGGAGACAAAAGATGTGAAACCCACGAGCCTTCTGTATGAGGCTATCTGGTGTTTTATTATTTTACCTGACTCCAAAAGATTATTATTATTTTTTTTCACATAGGACCTTACTGGGAAAAAAAAAACTGCATTAATTTTATCTTCTTTTCTCAGTATCCAGCGAGCAGCATTGGCTATTCTGGAAAATTACTATAAAGATTTCACCATCTATAACCCTAACCTCCTAACAGCCTCCAAATTCCGAGCAGCCAAGCACATGGCCGGGCTGAAAGTCTACAACGTAGATGGTATGTGCCTTGAAGTGATGTCTCTGGTGGGTGCGGGAGCAGGTGGACAACTGCATAAATTCTGTTCCATTTGGTTCTGTTCCTCTCACAGTTTGCCTTTATGGTACATTTTCATGTCAGAACAATTTTTTCTTTTCCTCTCTTTTTCTTTTTTTTTTTTGCTGGCAAACATATTTTTACAGAAATGTTGATTTACAGTCTACATGTGTGGGAGTTTCATTCATCTTGAAATTTTATGAGAAGTATGTGATGTAGTTTTTCTGCCTCCTGCTGTGAACATCATTCGTTGAAAGGTCATAGGAAAAGGCTGCTTTTCAAAATCTGGATAAATAACCAGAAGATCCAGCTACCCCAATCTGTTAAGACTGTAACTCCCAGTTAGAGTCTTAAAAATGTTTCTCAGTCCTGGCTGGGAGCTGGGGTTGAGTGGGTGGAGGGAGGCCAGAAGCAAGGGTGGAGACATTAGAGCTGTGTTTCAGGCTATCAGATGGGTAAGTGCAAGAAACAGGACACCTTGGATCAGGGCAAGAGCTTTGCAGCCTAGAAGAGGATCATGTTGTTAACAAGTCAAGTAATTTATAGGTGGTGTCAGTTTGGGTGACAATATCCTCCCTGTTTTTGTTTTTGTTTTTGCTTTATCCTTTTGGCTACATGAGATGTTCACTCTCTTGTGAATCCTAAAGCATTGGTAAATTTCACCTGTGATCTGAAAACCTGGTGCAGAATCCCATTAGCCAGCCAAGCCATTAAGTAGATACTACCTAAGGAAGCATGCGATCTGGCTTGTGCTTCTGAAAAGCTCAGGCGATCCGTGGTCAGGGCTATGAGACCAGGAGTTCTAGGTCTGTATTAATGAACATGACATTTTGCAAGCCCCAAGCATGGGTCCGTGACACTCCAGCGGGAGCATGGGCATTGTCCCTGTGGGCATTGACCCTTCAGCAGGAGCATGGTCTCTGGGCGTTGACTCTTTTCTCTGTCCTTCTCTCCCCATCCCTTTTATTCTCTCCCATTGTCTCATCGCTGAAATGCATGTTCCAGCTGCTCTGATGGCCAAACTGGAACTTCCTGTGACAGATGGTAAATAACATCTTCAGCACACTCTGTTATTATGGGTCAGCATTTTAATTGTCAAGCGTTCTTCATCTCCTATGGAGTTGGTTTTTTTTTTTTTTTTTCCATTTCCATTTATCAGATTGGGGTTTCAGGAGACCGCCTTCTTCTTGTGAACATTTTGAGCACAGAGCAGGGGTCATGTTCATCTTTCTGGGAGGTTACCTTTGGGATTTGTATATGGGCTTCACAGGGGTTGGGCAGACGGTACTGACAGACTGTGGACTAGTTTTCTGCTGTTTCTCACCCCAAGGCATTAAAGCTGTCTTTCCTCCACTGTCCTTTCCCCCGAAGGCCCCAGTAACAACGCCGCTGGTCAGTCCCGGGCCATGATCGCCGCAGCTGCTCGGCGCAGGGACTCGAGTCACAACGAGTTGTATTATGAGGAGGCGGAACATGAGCGGCGGGTGAAGAAGCGGAGAGCAAGGTACACTGCCCAGCCCTCACACCAGCACCCTGACCAGACTTTCTTTTTGAATGCACACTGACTCTTTTTTTAAAATTTATTTTACTGAAATGTAGTTGATTTACAATATCATGTTAATTTCTACTGTGTAGCAAAGTGATTGTTATACATACATATACATTCTTTTTCGTATTTTTCCTGTTATGGTTTATCATGAGATTTTGAATATAGCTTCCCGTGCCATTCAATGGGATCTTGTTGTTTATCCATCCTACATATAATGTGCGCGCGTGTTAAGACACTCCANTGATTGTTATACATACATATACATTCTTTTTCGTATTTTTCCTGTTATGGTTTATCATGAGATTTTGAATATAGCTTCCCGTGCCATTCAATGGGATCTTGTTGTTTATCCATCCTACATATAATGTGCGTGCGTGTTAAGACACTCCAGTCATGTCTGACTCTGCGACATGGACCATGGACTAGCCCACCAGGCTCCTCTGTCCATGGGATTCTCCAGGCCAGAATACTGGAATGGGCTGCCATCCCCTCTTCTAGGGCATTTTCCCAAACCAAAGAATCAAACTGGGTCTCTTGCCTTGAGGCGGATTCTTTATCTTCTGAGCCAACAGGGAAGTCCTCCTACACATAATAGTTTGCATCTAATCTCAAACTCCCCATCTGTCCCTCATCTACCTCCCTCCCTCCCTTTTGGCAATCAAAAGTCTGTTCTCTTAAGACTTTGTTTTTTTTTAAACCAGAATGAAATTTTAGTTTATAAACACAACCCCCTTGGGCCTTTGGAGGAAATCTCGCTCTAGTGTTTCTCAAACTTTAGCATGCAAAAGCATCACCAGGAGGACTTGTTAAAACACAGGTCTCAGGTTCCAACCCCACCCGCAAAAGTAACTTACTTTGCAGTAGGTCTAGAGTGGGGCCCACCCAAGAATTTACATTTCTTAAAAATTCCCAACTGATGATGAAGCTGCTGGCCTTCAGCCCAAACTTTGACTGGCCCACCCTCTATCCCCAGGCCCTTGCTGGTCTTCAAGAGCCGATCACTTTAGCTGAAGTGGACAAAGATGGTTTTCATCATACATGCTGCCTTCCTTCTTTGTTCCCTGGGGCTGCTGGTGTGGGCGGCCGGATCGAGAGGATGCAGCTCTGGTTCTCCATAAAGCTGCCTCTGTACCATGAGCCACCCCTCCGTGCATGCAGAGTCTTTTGTAGCCACAGTCTGAGGGGCCTTAAAACTCTTTTCATGTTACCCTTCGTTGTAGTGAGTCTCCCAAGCAAATTAGTGGCAGAATTGAGATTAGGAATCATCTCCGCAGTCCCAGCCTTCTTCCTCCTCACCCAGGAGCCCCCATTCTGCGTATTACTTTTTGTCTTCCTTTGCCCTTCCCTCACCTCCCTGTTGTCTGGGATGACACCTGAGGATGAGAGCCTTGGGCCAGCTGGCAACCAACTAGGAGTCCTCCGCCCACGTCCTGTGTGACTCTGTTCTCAAGCCCTGCACTGCTGTCTGAGTACCATGTTTCATCACCTCCAGGCTGGTGGTCGCAGTGGAGGAGGCCTTCATCCACATCCAGCGTCTCCAGGCTGAGGAGCAGCAGAAAGCCCCAGGGGAGGTGATGGACCCCAGGGAGGCTGCCCAAGCCATCTTCCCCTCCATGGCCCGGGCTCTGCAGAAGTACCTGCGTGCCACTCGGCAGCAGAACTACCACAGCATGGAGAGCATCCTGCAGCACCTGGCCTTCTGCATCACCCACAGCATGACCCCAAAGGTGCGTCTTGGCGCTGAGCTTGCAAGTCCCATTTTAGGGTGTTGTCAGGAATGATAAAATCAAAGGTTTCTCTAAAGCACCCACTGATAAGAATTAATGTTTCTCGCTTACTTTATGTTATTTTGGTGTAGGTTTTTTTTTCTCTTTAAAAAATATTAATTTTTTAGTTGAAGGATAATTGCTTTACAGAATTGTGTTGGTTTCTGCCAAATATCAGCATGAATCAGCCATAGGTATACATATGTCCCCTCCCTATTAAACCTCCCTGCCCATCCCACCCCTCTAGGTAGTTAAGAGAGTCCCAGTTTGAGTTCCCTGAGTCATAGAGCAAATTCCCATTGGCTGTCTATTTTACATATGGTAATGTATGTTTTCATGTTACTCTCTCCATACATCCCACCTCCTTCCCGAGTACCATTGTTTTTTGAATGTGCCTTTGAATTGAAGGCTTCAGGATTCAAGCAGAGGAAAGACTTTCACTTAAAGACAGCCCAGGTAGTAATTCAGGGTACTCTGTATATCCTGGGCCTGAGCTGATTTGTTCTAACCTGGCACCTCCATCAACTAGTGGGAAACCTTGGGCCAAGAGCTTAATGGCTCTGTGCCTCAGTTTCCTAGTCTGTAAGTTGGGGATAATACTAATGTCTACCTCATGGGGTTGTTGTGAGAACTAAAAGAGTTCATTCCTGTGAAGTGCTTAAAACAGCATCTGTCATAATGTAAGGACAAAATAAATAGCCATTATCATCAGGGGTAGAAACCATGCTCTCACTTTGTTTGGCACTTTGGCTGTTGGGAGGTTAGTGTTACTAAGTGATCTTCTGGGCCATTATGACATGAGCACGCTTTTGGGGATGATGCAAAAACAGCCATGTGTGTTATAGACGGCTGTGGCCAAGGAGACAGAATAAAGTGTTCAGCCAGTGACCTTTTCAAACAGAAGTGGATTCAGATCCTGACTCCACCACCTAATTGGTTTGTGACTTTGCCTAAGTTACTCTACACTTGTTCCCTCTTTTATAAAATGGAGATAATAATAGTATCTACCTGATAGGATCATTGCATGAGAATTATATTAAATATGGCAAGATGACATGTAAATCATGTGGTAGAGAGTCAATGAGCCTGGCATATGGTTTGCATGGAACACTGGTAGTGATATTATTGATATAAAGGCCTGTGTTCATACATTGCCCTATACATATACAACTGCTGGCTGCACTGTCACTAACCTTATCAAACCCTAGGAAAGCAATATGGAGATATTCAGCAAGAAGCCATAACATTTTCCATATTCTTTGGTTCACTAATCCCCCTCCTAGAAAAAGGACTTGGCACAGTCAGTGATACCCACTAATGTATATGTGGATTATTTTGCAAAATAATCTTTATTAGCTCCAAACTGGAAATAACAACAGAACAGTGGCTTACAAATTATGGTATATCTTAAAATGTGGAAGAATCTATTAGAATATTAAGTTACAAAAAGCAGAATGCAAAAATGTGTGAACACGGTGGTTGCAAGTGAATACAGCATGTCTGCCTATGCACAGGGCTGGCTCCTACCACATAGAGTGAAAGTGGTTATTTCCCTTTTTCCCCAAGGTTTTTAAGTTTACTGGTTGCTTTCTTTCTCACTTAAAAAAAGGTATATATACTTTTCCGAATTAAAACTAATAATCTTTATATAAAAATCCAAACATTAAAGAGAAGTATAATGCACGAAGTGAAGTTTTCATCCCTGCCACCTAGACAGTTCTTACTAATATAAAGAATGGGTTTATATTCTTTCAGGTGTGTGTGTGTGCTTAAAGCAGAAATGAACAGAACAACAAAAAAAGGAAATGGGACTCTCATTCCATATAGGTATAGCTTGGAAAATGGGACTCTCATCCCATATAGGTATAGCTTGGAAACTTGTTTTTTCACTTAAAGCCGTTCTTGGCTGTCTTCCCCTGTCAGTACTTCCCCCATCTCTTGTCATACAGAGTTCCCTCATTCCCTTTAATAGCTGTGTCCTGTTCCACTGAATACCATGGTTTGTTTAACAGATGGCCTACTAATGCACATTCGGATTAAGATCTTTCCTTAGTCTAAACTAGGGGTTGGTGGTTTTTGTTAATCGAGTTTTATTGGGACACAACCACACCCTTTTGTTTACAGATTGTCTACCGCTGCTTTCTCTCTACTGCGGCTGAGTTTAGTTATGACAGTGTATGCCTTGCGAAGCCAAAAATATTTACATTTAAAGGAAAGTTTGCCAGCCCCGCGGCTAGACAATGTTGCAATGAATCTCTCTTTTTTTATATATGTTTCCATGCATATATGCAAATAATTCTGAGGGATCAATATCTAGGAGAGGAATAGCTGTATCCAAGGTACAGAGTTTACCAAATTATCCTTCTAAGGGGTGTTACTGTTTTGTATTTCTGTCTATAGGATATGAGACTGTTTATTTGTTTATTCCCCACACACACACTTGACAGCATTGGATGTTATAATTCTTTTTTAATCATTCTCATCTAAGAGCCTGATGCTTCCCAGGTGGTGCTAGTGGTAAAGAACCCACCTGCCAATGCAGGAGACGTAAGAGATGCGGGTTTGATCCCTGGGTTGGGATGATCCTCTAGAGGAGTGCATGGCAACCCACTCCAGTATTCTTGCTTGGAGAATCCCATGGACAGTGGAGCCTGACAGGCTACAGTCCATAGGGTTGCAAAGAATCAGACACAACTGAAGTGACTTAGCATGCATGCATCTAAGAGGAGGGAAATATATTGTTTTACTATTTGAATTCATGTTTCTTTAACTATGGGCTTCCCTGGTGGCTAGGATGGTAAAGAATCTGCCTGCAACGCAGAAGACCTGGGTTTGATTCCTGGATGGGAAAGATCCCCAGGAGAAGGACATGGCAATCCATTCCAGTGTTCTTGCCTGGAGAGTCCCATGGACAGAGGAGCCTGGCGGGTTACAGTCCATGGGGTCGCAAAGAGTCAGATACAACTGAGCAACTAATACTTTCACTTTTCTTTAACTATTAATGTGATAGAGTATCTTTGCATATCTTACTTCTATTTGATACGTTATCTTCTTAGTTTCATTTCTCTAACTGATTCTTTTCCTTATGATTCATAAAAGCTTTTTTTTTGGCAATGCTGCACAGCCTGTGGGATCTTAGTTTTCCAACCAGGGATTGAACCAGGGGCGGACAGTGAAAGCAACACGTCCTAACCACTGAACTGCTGGGGAATTCCCATATAAGAGCTGATTTTATACGAGTGTGTGTTATAGTAGAGGCACAGCTCTCCTTTCTGCCTCAGAATATATATTTACAGGTAGAAATATTGTATCTGGCAGCAGTAAGGTATGGATGAAGAGGACACCACTTTGTTTAGGACCAGAGTGATGCATCCTAATATTTTCTATCTCTATCCCTGGTTTGTTCATTTTTCTTTCTCACAGCTAAAGCAATATATTTATTGATGTAACACACATGCAGTTGAGCCTCCAGCATATGCCAGACACATGGGAAATTCTTTTTGAAAAAATAGTTCCTGCCCTCCAGGAGAGGATAGTTTAGTGTGGGGCTCAGACAAGCAGTCAGCAGTAATTGTTCAGAAAGTAGACTGGCACATGGGAGCCTTGCCCATGATTATAGGCACTTACAGGAGGACACGCTTGCTCACCTCTCTGAGTGGCTCAGCGAGCAGTCTGAGAAAATTTAAAGAGCCAGGAGGAATTTTCCGAAGGACGGCATTCAGCAGGAGAAACGGCGCGCGTGTCAAGGGGAGTATCCCACCCATTGAACTTAGCGCTCCTGGAGCCTCAGGCTTGGGTTGGGGAGGTGGACGTGGGACCTGGAAAGCCCTTGGATTACCACGTGCGTACTTCATGCAAAGTCACATAACCATCCTTCTCTTGCACCGTGAGGTGGTTCAGGTTAACCACTTTGTCCTCACAGCTGTTCTGTGCATTACTGCTGCCATCCGCTCCACTCACAGAGAGGTTAGAGGCTTGTCCAAAGGCACATAGCAGTGAATGCAGAGCATGCATTTTTGTGTGAGCAGGTACATCCCTGTATTTCTTCCACTCACATTGCCAGAAGGCTTCTCCGTGCCTGGCACTTTTCCGAGGAGCTCTCAGGTTGGGAGGAGACCAGCCTATGAACAGGTACAGGCCGAGGCATATGCCATGGGGCCCGGGCCCTTGGATGGGGCTGGTGCCTCAGCCACGGCTTACGTGGGCACCAGCCACCCCGCCTTCCTCGCCCTCGTGCTTACCACTGTCTGCACCCTCTGGCTGGAGAGTCAGCAAGTCAGGAAGCCTTCTCTCCCCAGCAAAGGACTCTGTTGTGCAGGTCTGACAGAATTGGTATATGATCAGCAGGGCTGTCCCGGTTTGTTGGGAGGATGTTTTTTCCCCCATGCCTGGGAGCCTGGCAGTGCCACCTGGAGTGGGCATTCCCTCCCTAACAGCATCTCTGCTGTCCTTACAGGCCTTCCTCGAACGGTACCTCAGCGCCGGCCCCACACTGCAGTACGACCGGGAGCGCTGGCTCTCCACGCAGTGGCGGCTCGTCAGCGACGAGGCTGTGACCAACGGGCTGCGGGACGGACTCGTTTTTGTCCTTAAATGCTTGGACTTCAGCCTCGTCGTCAATGTGAAGAAAATTCCGTTCATCATGNTAACAAATAACTAGTTAGTGCTATAATTATTTATATATTACAGAGATATTTAGTGTTGATGGTGCGCTAGGTACTATACAAACAGTGCTGAGCAAAGCACATTTATTTCCACCCTCATAGAGCTTAGAGAGGAATGATGATATCTAAAATAAGAAATACTGACAGCAGTCATGATTGATTCTGAAGAGGGAAAAATGGGAGTCTCTATTACCATACAGGGAGTTTTCTGATGAGTTAATGTGCTTAAATATATGCAAACAATTAATGTATATAAATATGCTTGTGTAGGGGGAGAGAAGTATGCATCATAAAGGCAGATGTATAAAGAAAATAGTCAAGGAAGCTGAAGACCAGAATGAGGTGAGAACTGCAAAGCTGGCAAAAACAACTAGGGGACATTTTCAGAGCAAAACAGGTGATGAAGTAAAATAAAAAACAAATACCAAACCCAGACAAAGAAACCGTAAGAAAACAGAAACATAGACCAATATTCCTAATAAATAGAAGAATCCTCAATGAAATATTAGGAAATTGAATCCAGCAGTACATTAAAAGGATATTATTCCCCATGATTAAGAAATGCAAGTATAGTTCATATTAAAAAAGAAAAAAAGATCTATTAATGTAATGCACTGTGAAGGGAAGAAACAAACCCAATCATCTCAATAGACATGGAGGTGCACTTGAAAAAATTCAGACCATTCATGATAAAAATACTTAGCAAACTAAGAATGAAAAGTAATTTTCTTAGCACGATAAAGAGTATCTATGAAAAATCCACAGTTGACATCATACTCACCTCCTACTCAGTGGTGAAAGACTAAAAAGTTTTCCCCTAAGCTCATAAATGATATCCTTCACTTGCTAGTTAACATTTCACTGAAAGTCCTAGCAAGGGCAGTAAGGCAGTAAAAAGAAATGAAAGACATTCAAATTGGAAAGGAGAAAGTAAAACTTTCTCTATTTCCAGATAAAATGATTCCATGTATGAAAATCCCAAAGAAGCCACAAAAAAACTACTAGAGCCAATAAATGAATTTAGCAGAGTTCTAAGGTAGAATATCAACACACACAAAAACTTGGTTGTGCTTCTTTACACTAGCAAGGAACAATTCAAATAGGAAATTAAGAAAATAATTCTATTTATCATTGCATCCAAAATAATCAAATACCTAGAAATAAATTTAATCAATAAAATGTAAAACTTACATGATGAGAACTATAAAACTTTACTGAAAGAAATTAAACAAGGCCTAATTAAAAGGAAAGACATCCCATGTTCATGGATTGAAAGACATACTATTTACTATTTAAAATGGCAATACTCCCACAGACAGTCTACAGATTCAATGTAGTCCCTATCAAAATTCCAGTGTCCCCTTTTTTTGCATAAAGAAGAAACCCAACTCTCATATTTATCTGGAATTACAAGGAGTTCCAAGTAGCCAAAACAATACTGAAGAAGAAAAAGTTTGAGGACTCACACTTCTCAATTTTAAAATTTACTGCAAAGCTAAAATAATATCATACTGACATATGGTAGATATTTGGACTGATGGAATACAATTATGAGTTGAGAAATTAATTATTTATGGTCAATTTATTTTTGATATGCTCAGTTCAGTCCAGTCACTCAGTTGTGTCTGACTGTTTGTAACTGCAGCACACCAGGCCTCCCTGTCCATCACCAACTCCCGGAGTTTACTTAAACTCATGTCCATCGAGTCAGTGATGCCATCCAACCATCTCATCCTCTGTCGTTCCCTTCTCCTCCCGCCTTCAATCTTTCCCAGCATCAGGGTCTTTTCCAATGAGTCAGTTCTTCGCATCAGATATATGGGTGCTAAGGACATTCAATAGGAAGAAAATAGTCTCTTCAACAAATGGTCCAGGGACAGTTGGATAAGCATATAATAAAGAGTGAATTTGGAGCCTACTTCATTCCATTTGCAAAAAGTCAACTCAGCATGGATAAACAGTGTAAGCGTGAGAGAGGGAAGGACTGGATGCCTGCTTGGATATAGATAATGCAAGTTAATAAGGAGTGGTGAACTGAAGGTTTCTTCAGTTGTAAAGTATAAGACAGACATTTCAAAAAGAGAAATGGAGGTCAGGTTGCTAAATTAGGTGATGATCCCCAACAGAATTTCCCAGTAGATGTTATATAGGTAGTTTATAAGAGATGGCATATAGGAACCAACGTGGACCACTTAAGCAGAGTTAACAAGTCAAACCATGATTTACATTTTGCAAGTAGTTTACCAGGTCAGAAAATTAGGGGAATGCTATAGATCTGAGAAAGCTAAATTTATCAAGGCATTAAAGAAGACTTATCTTTCTAATAAAGTAGAAAAAATATTTGATGTGGGATAATAGTAGGGTTAATTGCTGGTAGAATAATTGTTAACCTAATTGTTTGTTGAATATTCAAGGAGTGTTGATTAATGGATGGACACCAAACTGAAGAGAGACCTCAGTGATCATGTTCTGGGGCCCTATTCTATTGCTTATTCCAATTCAACTTATATTTAAGTTCTGAGTATAGGATTCTAGTAAAAGACCTCACTGAAAGAATACAAAGAGTTTTTAGTTCAGATTATAAAAACTAATCAATGCAATTACAAATGGGAAAGGTTTACTCGATAGCCTTTCTTGTGAGAATGCTTTCATTTCTCACATGTTCCTTGAATGTCCGCTGTTTGCCAGGCACTCTGCTAGCTGGTCAGCATGTAAAAATGTGGTTGCTCCAGGAATCTGCAGCAGACTAGCCACCACAGAGCCCTCCCTGAAATCTTAGTGGTTTGTCTCTTGCCCAAGTCCCATAACAATATAGGTCAATAGAGACACTCTTTCAAGTAGGCTTTCAGGAAGCAGGGCTTCACCATCCCTAGAACCTCCAGTCTCCCTCCATCTGGCCAGCAGACAAAGGAGGAAAGAGCATGTGGAGGATCATGTCCATTCCTGCCTTGCCCATATCACTCTCTGTCACTTCTGACTACTAAGGAACCTGGGAAGTAGAGTCTTGCTTTGTGCCTAGGAGGGAAAGTGAAAATCTGTTTGTTCAACAACTTGCCAATCTCTACCACAGGGGAAAGACAGACACATAAAACAACACAGTAAATAAAACTGGTGTTAGAGATACATACCAATTTTATTTACTGTGTTGTTTTATGTTGGTGTGTTTTCCCCCAGGGGATCTTCCTGACCCAGGGACTGAGACCAAATCTCCTGCATTGGACTAGCACCACCTGAGAAGCCCCAATAGAGATATATAGAAGGTGCTTAACACACACACACACACACACACACACACACACACACCAAAAAGCCATTGAAGACTCTTGGGCCAGAGTAATCAGAGAAGATATCCCTAAGGGGATATCTTATGGGTGCCAGTAGTGAATCTCTGAGGACAGTTGTGAAATAACAGATAGGGGTCAGCCACACAAAGAGGAGAGGGCATTGAAAGAGAGAAACTGAGAAACTACAAACAAAGGAGAAAGACTGTGGAGGACTCAGCCCAAGGGAACTGGCAGCCTGCCCGGAGTGGACAGTGGTTCCCTTGGGTCTCCTGGAATTCTCAGCATTTGAAACAAGTGGCTGCTTGAATAGGAAGGGGGCACACTCTTCTGTTCTGCAGTCCAGTTCACAGAGCTCCTTCTGGAGTTCACAGAGCTCCTTCTGGGGACAGCTGCCGGGAAGTGGGCCCTCTTTATGATGTGGCTTGTCCTGTAAGGTGGCACGTAACTGCTCCCACAGCACTTCCCTGCGGGTGTCAGTGGCTGCTGTTCCACCAGCCAAAGCCTGGCAGGCAGCTTGACACAAACCCACCATTATGTTCTGTTTCCACTCTCCAAGGAGAGGGAGTAGAGCTGTGAGCGCAGTTGAAAGCCATAGTATCTGTGAGAAAGGGACATCTCAAAGCGGGTGACTCTATACTTCACATCCACGATTCCTGATGACAGAAACTGAGATGAGACTACCCACAAGCCCGGGGAGGACAAGCCAGGACCCGTGGATCTCCACCCAGCTAGGCCGGCCCGGCAGCTCTGTCCCAGGCCTAGGAGTCTTGCTGGGAAGCACAAAACTGAAAGCCATTCCACTGTATTCACACCCTCAGACGAAAGGAGACCAAGGCTAGCACTGTTTCCACACCAGGGCGGTCTGGCTAGCAAGCAGTGCCACTGGGACAGTCTCCGCAGCTCGTGGCTTTGAGGTCATTTCTTGGTCCCCTGCTCTTAGTCACTCAGCTCTTTGCTGGATGGAAAGGAATTTTAAGAACAGATAGGAGCTAGGCAGCCTCAGAGTGGATGCTTAGACGTTAATTTCCAAATCCCACTGGTTCCCAAATGGAAAACCAAGGTCCCAGATGTCGAGGTGCATGCAGAACTTTCATGTCTCAAGGCCTGGAGTAGTGATTCTTGGCTCTATATCAAATAAAATATAAATGGTATTTTTATGCAGAATGGAGACCACAAGATTAGATGCTTAAAATAAAAACTAGACATCACATATGCAGACCTTATCAAGATCCATGGTCCCACTTTTTGTTCCTATGCCCTGACAAAGGAGGCAGAGAGCAGTGGAAAAGGCGCATATCTCAATGTCAGGGTGATATATGTTCAAATCCAGGTCTTTTGAACTGTATGACTTTGGACAGGTGGCTGAATTTCTCTCCGTTTTGATTTCCTGTCTATAAAATGGCAATGAGAATACCTACCTCATTGTAGCACTGTGAATACAGATAAAACAGCTCTGCTTCAGGAATGGCATACCATAATTCTCAATGAAAATTATTCTGCCCTTTTGTTTCTCCTTGTAAACCTTCAATATCCTCTGTTGCACCAGTTGTAGGAAACTCCCAAATCTCTGTCTCTTGATGGCATCTCAGACTCAATAGATCCAAAAATGAAGTTGCTTCCTTTACTTGTAAACCAGTTCTCCCTCTCAACATCCATCTATAAATGGTATCACAATTGTCTCAATTAATTAGACTCAGTTTTATTCTCCCTCCTCACTCACCAAGACCTGTTCGATTTTCCTCTCTGGTGTCCGCAACAGCCTCATTACACCTTGTAAATCCATACTTTTAAAGTTATGGAAACATTACAAATGTCATAGGAGTCACTGAAGTGTTTAGAATAGAATCCTGACCTGGTGAAGTCAGTGTTTAAAGATTTTTTTCCCCCCAGTGTGCTGCCTTTAGAGGTGTGACTGTGAACTGCTAAAGAGATGAGAATCAGATTGAAAGAATCAAACAGAAACAAAGCCAGACAAATGAGAAAATTATAGCAAGGAGATTTTCTGTTTTAGTGGAAGTTGAGAGTTTGGATGGGCTTCAGACTTGTCAATCCAATGGTTCTGAGATATTTTTCCGTAAAGTTGCACCCTACCCTTTGCTCTGAGCCTTTTGCCTACTGAGCTAAGGATCATTACTTTATTTTCGTCTGCCACCCCATTTAATATTTGAGAGTGCCAAAATCCAGAGAATTAACAGGACTTGTCCAAAGTTATCCAACAGGTCAATCAATGACACTTTATTTGTCCTGTGTGTCCTCTCCTTGGAGCTTTGCTCTCTGCAAGCCAGTCTAAAATAAATCAAATGTCTTACACCTTAGTACTTTTTGAGAACAAATGCTGACCCACCAACATTAATGCCCAAATTTATATAACCTATTCTTCACCTGAATAAATTGTAGGACCTTAGCTGACATCCCTCGGAAGATTCTACTGGTTATTTCTAAGAGAACCAAGGGAATGGTCAGCTTACATAAATGCAAGGACAGTTCCACTCATATCTGTGTTCAGTTCAGTTCAGTCACTCATCGTGTCTGACTCTTTGCAACCCAGTGAACCACAGCACGCAAGGCCTCCCTGCCCATCACCAGCTCCTGGAGTCTACCTAAACCCATGTCCATTGAGTTGGTGATGCCATCCAACCATCTCATCCTCTGTCTTCCCCTTCTCCTCCTGCCTTCAATCTTTCCCAAAATCAAGGTCTTTTCTAATGAGTCAGCTCTTCACATTAGGTAGCCAAAGTATTGGAGTTTCAGCTTCAACATCAGTCCTTTCAATGAATCCCCAGGACTGATCTCCTTTAGGATGGACTGGTTGGATCTCCTTGCAGTCCAAGTGACTCTCAAGAGTCTTCTCCAGAACCACAGTTCAAAAGCATCAATTCTTTGGCGCTCAGCTTTCTTTATAGTTCAACTCTCACATCCATACATGACCACAGGAAAAACCATAGGCTTGGCTAGACAGACATTTGTGGACAAAGTAATGTCTCTGCTTTTTAATATGCTGTCTAGGTTGGTCATAACTTTCTCCAAGGAGTAAGCATCTTTTAATTTCATGGCTACAATCACCATCTGCAGTGATTCTGGAGCCCAGAAAAATAAAGTCAGCTACTGTTTCCACTGTTTCCCTGTCTATTTGTCATGAAGTGATGGGATTGGATGCCATGTCTGTGTTCAGTTCAGCCTCTCAGTCATGTCCGACTCCTTGCGACCCCGTGAATCGCAGCATGCAAGGCCTCTCTGTTCATCACCATCTCTAGGAGTTCACCCAGACTTACGTCCATCCAGTCTGTGATGCCNGTGTGTGTGTGTGTGTGTGTGTGTGTGTGTGTGCCTGTGTGTGTGGGCGTGGTCATGGGCCAGGGCAAGTGAGGGCATGTGGGCGGTGTGTCGGCTTAGTCACTCAGGCATGTCCGACTCTTTGGAACCCCACGGATCCTAGCCCACCAGGCTCCTCTGTCCAGGGGATTTCCCAGGCAAGGCCACCTTAGTGGGTTGCCACTCCCTCGTCCAGGGGATCTTCCCAACCCAGGTGAGGAACCCAGGTCTCCCGCATGGCAGGCAGGTTCTTTACCAGCTGAGCCACAAGGGAAGCATGACTGTCTATATCTCCGTTCTACGGGTAGAATCCAGTCAGTGTTTGCCAAGTGAAAGGTGAAAGGAGAAAGGATCCTCGATTACCCGGCCACCCCATCAATCCCTGCTCCCTGAATCAACTAATAGAAATGACGATCCCAGCGGGATCCGTCCAACGAGAGCTCTATAGGCTAATCAGGTGCCCGTTTCTGATTGGCTAAGCGGTGGGCCAGAGGGATGATGCGAATAGAAAGTCCTTTTCCGGCTCTGGAGTCACAGGTGGGTTCTCCGCAGTGTCTACGTCTGAGCGCCCTGCAAGCCACAGCAGAGCAGTAAGTTACTACCCTCAGATAAGGACGTCCTTTCCTTGCTTAAGGTAAGCTAATGTGGAAGGGTAGCGTGTGCCTCTGGATGGCAAGGAGAGTTTTCCAGAAAACCCATTTCTTTCCCAGGAATGCCTTTCAGGGTTTGATCTTGCCTCTCAAGTCACACGCTACCCTTCCACATTAGCTTACCTTAAGCAAGGAAAAGATGTGTATAAGAGACAGGGCCTCAGATTTGCATTTCTGTGCAAATCCTGAGTGACGCTGATGCTGCTGGTCCTCGGACTGCACCCTGACAAAACTGCGTGAGTAAAGTGGACTCAGCAAGACCCATAGGACCCACTGCAGTGCTGTTAAAGTTTCTTAGCAATGTCAGAACCTATGCGTGCCCAGCCAGGCCATTCTCAGCTGAGTCACTTGTTCATAAAATAACTCTCTTGCCCTCAGCAACAGAACCAGAACGTGGTAGGAAGAATTGTTAAATAGCCCTCCCCCTCCTGAAAAGGATTCCATACCCATTTCCCCGAAGACTGTGGGTATGATGGCATTCCTGTGATTGTGCTATTTTCTAAGGCCCAGTCCACCTAGAAGAGGGCTATCTGAGTGGGTGTCATTTAATCACACATGGGACTTGCCTCCACACTTCCAGTGCAGGGGTGTGGGTGCAGTTCCTGCTCAGGGAAATAAAAGACCCCACATGCCTCGAGGCCAATAATAATTTGATCACACACAACTTTCACACAGGAAAGAACTTTCTGTGGTTGTCACAGCACAAGATTAAGGCAAGGAGGAGGCAGAAGAGAAGACAGAGGGATCTGGAGTCAGAGAATGAGGGGAAGTGCTGCTGTGACGATGGAGAGGAGAAGCGGAGAAGCAGAACGTGACTTCCAGCAAGGAACCGGGCTTCCACTCCTGCATCTGCACAGGGTGCAACCTGAAGCAACCTGGGAGCAGATCCTTCCCAGAACCTCCAGATAAGATGATGCCTGACCTACTATAACCTGAGCGACTTTGTAAGCTTCTAAGTTTGTGGTTATGACGACAGTAGGAAGCAAATACACAAGAACACACATTCCTGAATTCAGAAAGGAGCTACTGCCCAACGCAGACCCACCCCATCAGAAAAGCCTCAGACCACAAGCTGAGCCCCTGGGAGGTTTACTTATTGTTTGCTAAAAGTGTTAGTGGCTGTGACCTAAATTCCAGCCCCAACAAGGTAACATTCAGTTCATTTATAAAAACGGTCATCGGAGGAACACCCCGAGGACTGCCTGCCTCAAGAGCTCAGCAGATAGCTTGTACACACGTGCCTGCCCTTCATGGAAGAGCAGTTTAAAAATAGTTCAAGAAAACACATCGTCCTCCTCTGCTGCTCCTCGATCAGATAACATAGTTCCCTGTTTCTGAGATTAATCATCTATAAAGATATCCCTTGCCAGGATACGGAAGCTCAAGCAACAGGATGGGATAAGTATATAGATCCTGTACAGCAATGATCCCCACACCCTACCCCAAAGATTCTTGTTATTCTTATAACAAAGTGAGATACCTGGGACCATTTTGATTTTCAATGCGATTACAGCACAGCTCTGATAGAACAGGGATTCCTTTGGTAGCTCAGATGGTAAAGGATCCACCTGCAATCCAGGAGACACAGGTTTGATCCCTAGGTCAGCAAAGGGATTCTGGACGGGATTCCACTCCAGTATTCTTGCCTGAGAACTCCATGGACAGAGGAGAGCCTGGCAGGCTACTGTCCATGTGGTCACAAAGAGCAGGACGTGAATGACTCACACACACACACAGCTCTGATTTAACCACCCCACCGTCGTGACTTTTTATTGTAAAAGGTCAATATGACTCTCTGCCACCAGTCAGACGCAATTCAACTAAATAAAACTGGTTAGTGGTAAACAATTTCTACCATTGAGATGTCCCCAAATACCTCCAACTGACTTACAGGCCCCTGCCATTCATATAGTGCAGATTCACCTCTCAGGGTTGAGGTTCCACATCTGCTCCATCCTTACTGTGCATTGATCCTCCCGCCACAAGTCCTGTTCCGGGTGTGGCTGAGTACATGAGTGGCCTTGCTCATGCTCCTTGAAGCCTGCAGCCTTGGCCGCCTGAAGGCACAGAGCTGGCTGGAGCATGGCTTTGGATCCTAGCTGCCTCTCTCAATGACAGCTGCCTGCTTTCCCTGCTCTAGCCCTAATGACAGGTACGTCTTGGAGGAAGTACCTGCCTTGCGTGGGACACCAGAACCAGTTGAGAGTCTGGACTTACAAGCAGGG
The DNA here is from genome assembly GCA_006410875.1 of Neotragus pygmaeus. NCBI lineage: Eukaryota > Metazoa > Chordata > Mammalia > Artiodactyla > Bovidae > Neotragus > Neotragus pygmaeus. The sequence goes on along the minus strand of SJYV01050858.1, from coordinate 591,802 downwards.
TTGGAAGCTGTGAGTTCTGACTCTGTTTTCTTCTCATAGCAGCTAGATGCAGAGTTGAGCGCATGGACCAGTTTCCTTGAGAATCCGAACATGTCCTCCAAACCTTGCTTGATTTTGCTGATCTCACCACTGCAGGATGATTGCATTGCAGTCCATTGTATGGACCATTGCAGCGCCCGTTGACGCTGGTCTGCTGTTCAGAGCAGAGTGTTCAGCCCCCTCCTGCTGCTCTGTTCCCCCTCCAACCCCTCTTACACCCCTTGCCCCACAGTATGCTCGGGGTAGGGGAAGCCATGTGGGGTCACTTCTACCCAAACGTGAAGAAATTCTTTCTGAATTTTAGAAACTGTGAANCTCCATTTCTTCTGAGGGATTCCTGCCCGCAGTAGTAGATATAATGGTCATCTGAGTTAAATTCACCCATTCCAGTCCATTTTAGTTCGCTGATCCTAGAATGTTGACGTTCACCCTTGCCATCTCTTGTTTGACCACTTCCAATTTGCCTTGATTCATGGACTTGACATTCCAGGTTCCTATGCAATATTGCTCTTTACAGCATCGGATCTTGCTTCTATCACCAGTCACATGCACAACTGGGTATTGTTTTTGCTTTGGCTCCATCCCTTCATTCTTTTTGGAGTTATTTCTCCATTGATCTCTAGTAGCATATTGGGCACCTAATGACCTGGGGAGTTTCTCTTTTGGCATTTCAGAGAATCATGGACCTTGTGCCATTGCTGAATGATGCCTTTCCTCCTGCTGGTTCCCAGGACTCAGAAATTCACTGCTGGTCTTCCCAAGCCTTTAGGGTGTGGTAGCTACGTGAAACCAACAGTGGCGTATGGATGGTGGGGAGAAATTCCCTTTTCCCAACTCAGTTTCAAATTAGCTTACCTAGGCCATGAAGCAATACTACTTGTGCCTGAGGGCTTACACATTTCCCAAGGGTTTTCAGTTTCTGGCCCTGGTTCCTCCTCTTCCTTTCCTAGTTGAAATAAATAAGCAATCTACCAAATAAGCAAATGCCAGTTCCCTAGGAAGGACAGATACCATATGTCTCTTCTGTTTATTTCACTGCTCCTCCATGCTCTTCAAAAAAAACCAACCAAAACAAAACAAAAAAAACTCTACAAATCTTTGCTCTTTTTTTCCAAATATGTACTTAGGCAGAGGGGTGTTCCCAAGTTGTACTTGATATGGGTTTGTGATGTTTAGCTCCAACTCAGACAGAATTCCTATTCATCCTGCAAAACTTCTGTGTGAAAACAAAGATATGTATTTGTGGGCTAGTATTTGTCATTCTTTCTCAATACTTAGCCAAGTTCCTACCCTATATATAGGACAGGATCAATGAAGACTTGCCTTTTAGAAAAGGTTTCCTGGTGTCACCAGCCTTCCAAAGACACGTCCTTATCTTTGGTATTCTGATTCCACAGAGACCAATCATGTATACAATAGCAAAACTGTGGGCCTACACTTTGACCAAGAGATCTATATTTGAGAAGGTCTGTTGGGATGGGAAATCATGTGTAGGAGATGTTGTGTGATTTATAATAAGTGTATATTTGGTCTTTGTCTTGTCCCCATTTCTGGCACAGTGTTCATAAGATCATTGGAATTTCCAGTGTTAAGAGTAATAAATGTACCTTTTGTTATGTTGATGAAGTAACTTTTAGAGAGCACCTAAGCGTGGGAGCTGATGGTCCCTGTGTGTGTGTGTGTGCTAAGTCACTTCAGTTGTGTCTGACTCTTTGTGACCCTATGGACTGTATCCTGCCAGGCTTCTCTGTCCACTGGATTCTCCAGGCAAGAATACTGGAGTGGGTTACCATTTCCTCCTGCAGGGGATCTTCCCGACCCAGGGATTGGACGTGTGTCTCTTATATCTTCTGCATTGGCAAGTGGGTTCTTTACCAGTAGCACCACTTGGGAAGTCCCAACCATATGATTAGACAATTGCAACTTTCTCTTCCTATGTCCTGACCTCCAGGAAGAGAAGAGAGGCAGGAGATGGAGTTCCATCAACCAATGGCCTGTAGTTTAATCAACCATGCTTATGGTTGCAAGTGGACTTGGAACTAGCATTCTGAATTGGAGAGGGTCACTGGAACCTCCAATTTGTAGCTGGTCAGTCAGAAGCGCAGATAACAATCTGGGCTTGGAACTAACATCTAAAGTGTATGTGTGTCTGTGTCTGTGTCTGTTGAGGGAAGGCAGTCCTGTGGGACTGAGCCTTAAGCTGTGGGATCTGATGCTCTCTCTGGGTCAGTAACATCATAACTGAGTAGAATTATAGGACATCCAGCTGGTGTGCCAAGAATTGCTTGTTGGTGTGGGGAACTCCCTCCCTAACATGGGTTAGAATTGGGATCTGAGCAATTTTAGGTGTGTACCCTTAATACTCAGCTTAGGCAATACTTCCTCTAGGAAGCCTGCCCTGATCTCCCAGTATGAATTAGGTGGCCTCCACAGCATTGCACTGCAGCCTTAACTTGTCTTCATCATAGTCCTTACAATTCTGTGCCATGATTTTTGCTTAATTACGTATTACCTTCCCCTGGACTATGAGCCCTTGTGGGTAAGAAAAGAGTCTACTTGCCTTTGTTAATTCAGAGTCTAATGTGAGACTTGCCACTTGAGGAATTTGATGGCTTTCCATTGCTATTATAAAAAATTAAAACACTCAACATGGATTATAAATTCCCTACCCTCTTTATCCCTGCCTGCTTCACCAACTTTATCTTTCTCTTTGCTCATTTTTCAAAACTCGAGTATAGTGGCTTCTTTCAGTTCATTTGATTATGGCCTGGTCATTCCAGCAGAAGGGAGTTTTCCCATTTTGGCCTCCATCATCTAAGATCTCAGCTCATATTGCAGTTTCCCAGGAAAGCCTTATTGAATGCCCCTTATTCCAACCTAGATAACCACCATTGCTTCTGATCTCCCTTCATTCCTGGTCCAAATTAAGTTCCTTTGTTGTAAGAGCTCATAGAACCATGTTCTGTTCCCTTTAGTCACTCAGTTTGTGCTTCTGCATTCCACAGGTAGGCTTTAATGACAGGTTCTCCTTTCCCTCCTGTCATTCAATTTTAATTCCCCCCAAAGAGAGTATTCTCAGTACATATATTCCAAGTGATCAGCACCGTGCCTGGGTGTATAGAACGTACCATGTTAGTACCATGCAGTGGAAGCAATGTCTGATGAATGAGTGAATGAATGAATTAGTAAATTCAGATTAAGTATATTAAGGCTTTAAAGACAGAAAGAGGAGTTAGAGGTCAAAATACAGTGTATTTTATCCTATCATTTCACTAAATCCAGATAACTGACCTTTTGATGAGCACCAAAAGCAAATTTGCTTAGTTATTACAGGTTCACCATGAAAACATTTATGAAATGTATTTTCTAGAATGAGAAAATAAAACTCAGGTTAATTTTTAAATTAATAGCATGACTAAGGCAAAGACCTAATATAGTTATTATCTATATATAAACGTATTCAAAAAGTGCACAGGTAGAATTAATGATGTGTTCATGATTTGCAAATGCTGCCTACGGATACACGCAGATAATATGAAAGAACATTTAATTGGATATAATTTAACTACTAAGATACTTAAAGTAATGATACTTTTAAGAATAAAATCACAGAGGAATCTGAGGAGCCAATTCAAAGAACATACAGCTCAGTGATTATACTGGCAGAACTAATGCTTATAATTAAAATAGAATACTAGTATTTTATACAACAAAGACCCCTATTATCTGAAGGAAGCTCATAATTTGGCAGAAAGAACAACATAAATTTCAGTGTCAGAATAGCCCGGGTTCGAATCCTGATTCCACTGCTCACTGGCTGTATGAATTTGAGCTAGATAGCTCTATTGGCTTCTTGTCTTTTCTTTGAAATTTAAAGATCCCCCTCTGTTTCAAGGATTTTGCCTTTGTTCTTTCCCTGCNCGGGTTCGAATCCTGATTCCACTGCTCACTGGCTGTATGAATTTAAGCTAGATAGCTCTATTGGCTTCTTGTCTTTTCTTTGAAATTTAAAGATCTCCCTCTGTTTCAAGGATTTTGCCTTTGTTCTTTCCCTGCCCTTATGCATCCTGGCTCCTTCTCACCCTTCAGATTTCAAATCATATGTTCTTTGCAAGGAGAGGCTGATTTTGGCCATGTTGCTTGGGCAGCAGTTTCCGATGCACAGGTGTATGTACAGAAAGTTGATGTGTACAGAAAGTCTTCCTAGGGGGAACACCCTTAGGAAGAATACCTGGAATGGGGTTGAGGGAAGCCGAATTGGACAGAGAGAGAAGCTGGGCTGTGATGCAGTCATGGAAGAAGCTTCAGCCAATCCCACTGGGAGTTCTGGAGCTGGGAATGGCACTTCAGAATTGCACTGTATCGAGGCAAAGAGGCACCCTCCTATCAATCAGGCATTGCATGCAGGCTGTTTCTGGGCAGGCATAGTAATGTATGTGGGGCAGGTCCCTTCAGCTGAGGACAGTTCCTAGAGGGCCTCAGCTGTGAGCCTATCATGGCAAATGTTCCTGCAACTGAGGGGATTACAGAGGGCTCAGGTCAAGAAGGGAGGGTCAAAGCATTCTTTAAACAGGCCTTGCCTAACCATGCTGTATTGATTAGCTTACCACCTTTGCACACTGCTTTAATATGAACTACCCCGTCCATTTCTATTTCATCATATATTTTTAAATTGATGTGTCCTTTTGTTCATTACTCACATTCTCCACATGGGTAAATACATTATCTGTCATAGAACAATGTTTAGTTGACAGTTCTGGCTGAAAAAAAATGAATGTGTGAACGCATGATGCAGGTTGATAACATAAACTCTACATCATTTGCTGCGGCAATCAGGGTGCCCCAAGTTTCTACATAGAGTGAGGAGTCATTTTATAAAGGAGGTAAGTCTGCAGTATTATGAAAGAGTAAAAGATCTGAAGGAGATCAACCCTGGGATTTCTTTGGAAGGAATGATGCTAAAGCTGAAACTCCAGTACTTTGGCTTTCTCATGCGAAGAGTTGACTCACTGGAAAAGACTGTGATGCTGGGAGGGATTGGGGGCAGGAGGAGAAGGGGACGACCAAGGATGAGATGGCTGGATGGCATCACGGACTCGATGGACGCGAGTCTGAGTGAACTCCGAGAGATGGTGATGAACAGGGAGGCCTGGTGTGCTGCAATTCATGGGGTCGCAAAGAGTCGGACACGACTGAGCAACTGAACTGAACTGAACTGAACTGAAAAGAACATTAAAATCCCATCCTCATTCTGAAAGTAGAAACAGAATGGGATCTCAAATTGTAATATCAGATGCATTATAATTTTCAACCAACTTTTTCAAAGGAAAAAAAAATTACATGTTTTACTCTAATTAGTAAAGAAATGGATGTTTATTGTGGAAAATGTGTAGGGTGCAAGCTATAAATAAGAAAATAAGATTCATCTATAGCCCCAATACAGAGAAATGATGGCCAATGTTAGCATATTCTAGTATGTTCCCTCTCAGTTTTTCTCTGTTTGTATTTTCTATATAATTGAGATCATACTGCTGCTTAGTTTTATATCTTTCAGTTTTTTTCCTTCAACATTATAAGTTTCTGAGGTCATTGAAATCCCTTGGGAACCTTCTTTTTAAAGGTCTGTTCTTACAGTTGCAACATTATTATTTAACCATACCACCATGACTGGATAATTAGATTGTTTTCAATTTTTGTGTGATTATAAACAATTCCAAGTAAACCTTTTTTAATAACAAGATTTATTAAAGATTATTCTTTTACATGCTCAGATGATTTAATTTGCTAATCACATGCCTCATTTGTCAGTTAGATCAAATCATTCCTTTTCATTAAGGTCTTTTACCAGAAATAATAGAGGAGAACCAATCACTAAGCTAAAAGTAAGAAATCCTGGGTTCTATCCCAGGTTGGAAATGATGCAGCCTTGGGAAAGCAATATGCTTTTGACACTGAGCCTCAGTTTCTTTGCTCGTAAAATGGAATGCTTGGGCCAGATCATCTTTAAAATCCCTTTTAGCTCTAGAATCTTTTCCTATTATGACTCTTGCCTCTCTTCAAGAAACAGCTTCATGGGCTCAATTTCAGGCCTCTTTAACATTTCAAATTACCTACAAATCTTTTCTGATTTCCTGTATTTCTGATTTAATTTCCTTCCTTTGATCCAATTTTGGCTATTCCTTAATCTTCTTATCTAGGTCTTACTTTTGTTCCATCTTTCACTGCCATCCATTAAGCTGAGATGAACCCTCTCTTCTTGATCTTTTACCCACTCAGTACATGATTTTTCTTTAAATCCTTTCTCAACACAATTTTTATCCTGCTAATCCTTTTGCTGTTCAGTATTCACAAAGATTTCTCAGCCCTCTACTTTCTCTTTTTTCTGTAAAAATAAAAAGTTGGGTAAAATAATGAAAGAAAGTGAGGTTAAACCCAGTAACATGATACAGCACACATCGTGGGTTTTAGTATAGGATCTATAACAATCTATATGTAGTGTGGGGTTTAGTGGGGAGGTTGAAGGAAGAGGGCAGCACGCACTAAAGGCTGGCTGTAAGGCCAAAGGATATTTCAGCAAGGTTAGTGAGGGGCCGTATGCTGAATTACTCTTAATCTTATAATAAAAATGATGATAGTAATTAGTAATTGATAATATTTTAAGTTTCTTTTCATGTTATAGACATTATACTAAGTATATTGACATGCCATGTCTCCTTAAATCTTCAGAAACCCCAGTGAAGTAGGGATTATTACTCCTGATCTGTCAATAGGAAAGCTGATGTATTGAAATAATTTTTTCTGTATTATAACAAACAAATTTATAAGCATTATGTCAAATCCCTAGAAGTTGTTCAGTGTAATGACAGGCATGTGTTATATAATGTGTCAGTTAGAATGTAGCAAATATTCTTAAATTGGGTTTGCCCCAAATTCAGAACCTGAGACAAGAACTTTGCAGGTGATTTTTGAAATCAGTAGGGAAGGAGTGAGGAAAGAGAGAGAGGGAAGCGGGGCATGCTCTTGAGGCCACTGCTACAGTTTCCTGGGGAGTGGAATCTGCCTCAGTACCTCCAGATCAACCGCTGGAATTGTGGAGATGGACATCCTCCCTTTTGTTATACTATCCTTTCTGCAAGTGGGGTTTCAGAAAAATACTTTGGCAACTGTTAATAGGCAAGGTATAACAAACTAAAAGAATGACTCAATCAAATAAATTTAAGAAACACTGCAGGAAAATAGGAAAGGAAAAGAGAGGGACTTACTGCCTCCTCTAACCCTTTCCTTCACTCTCCCATTCTATCTTCCCCACAAGGATAGGAAATGCCCAGTGTTTCCATTTTATGGGTGAAGACATGGGGGCTCAGAGAAATTACGTAACCAGGATAGGATACCCACACACAGGGCAAGAGTAGGTACTGGAACTGACCCCTGCCTGACCTGAGCATCCATCCTCTGTTCTGAATACCCCCTTGTCTACAGGAGTTAGTGCCTGATGTTATTTTCTTGTGGGGAAAGGTCACTCCCTGCTCTCTTATGAGCTGTCAAGATACCTGTCTGCTCAGCCACAGGACTTAAGCAGCTTGTTGAAGATCTGCCCTGCTGGGCAGCTGTCTAAGTCCCACTGGAGCTGAGATGTGTTTGTCAACATTAAACCCATAGGCCAGTTTTTGTAAAAAGTAGTTTGTGGAACTTGTCCCAGATGTGTACTCTGCACTCCTGCCGTGCTGGTTGTCCCCATCTGTGGCTCCTCCCTTCTTTCTGGGTAGTCATCTGTCAGATACTGCATCCTACCAAATTGGTATTTTCCAAAAACCCAAAGGGAAAGGAAGTTCTTAGTAAATAAGGATAAAGTATGTCGTATTTCTTTCAAACTAGCTTCCATGTGAAAATCTACCTGATTTACTTTCATTACTAGATGTAGAGAGGCATGGGTGTTTCACAGCTGTTACTCAGATGGTCCAGAAATACTATATGGGGCCATAATTTTAGTTTCTCCTTGACCAAAGTTTGAACTGGGTTGGCTGACCAGAAAACCCCAAATAAACTTGAATTTCACTCTCTTCTCTTAAGGGGAGCATAGGCTTCAGAGAACGATAAGCATGTTTTCAAATCCAGCTCTGTCTTAGACCAGCTGTGTAACTTTGGGCATGTTAATCAAGCTCTCTAGTCTGTCAGCATAAAATGGGCATACAGTAGTAATGGTCAGAATTACCTGATGGGGTTTCTTTCTGAATATGAAAGAAGCAATGTGTTTTCTGTCACCAGCAGGCACTCAAATCTTAGCTTCCATTCTGTCCCCTCCAACCCCTCTCCCCTTATCCTAAGAAAATTAGCAACAGACTGAGAAAGGTGTGTGTTTGTAGACAATAACAATCAACGCTTCTAGATTTTTTCACAGTGTCACAGTTGTGACTGCAGTTAGCATGGAGCTCCCAGATTAGGGAATGAAGCAAAAATCCAACTCAGACACTCAGACACTATTTGTTACTGGGAGAGAACTCTGTATCTTATTAAATACCAACTACTGTGCTATTCTCTCCAGAAAATGATTGGTTGAATTAGGCATCCAGGGAGTTAGAATTGAATAGAGCCAGGAAAACAGCTGTGTCTCGACGGAGGTAGCAAGCTTCTAGCTCTTGCTGATTCATGTCTCTGGCATTTTTTACTTAAGAGAACCATCCATAATTCATGGCTGCAGGACTGTATAGAAGGCAAATCACCCAAACTGGGAGCATTACAAGCATCACACATTGACTTTTCCAATTCTGGGAAGTACATGATGAGCTACCTATGATTTTTCTAGCAGAAACTTGAGAGAAAAAGAAATCCACTTACTGAAACAAAGAAATGTGAAAAATGACTGATTTTCTTTCCTAGTAGGCTTTCATCATCCTTCCAATAAGACTTAATTATGATTAATTAATTCTACAATCATTTGTTAAACATCTACTGTGTGACTAGGCACAAGGTGAAGTATTGGATATTCAGAAGGGAGCTAGATTGCCTTGATCCCTGCCCTTCATGGAGTTTGCAGCCTAGTGGATCCAATAAACATGTCATTAAATACATAAATATGTATTTTCAATTAGATGAAAGTGCTGTGAAGCTGGAACACAGTGGAGACCTGATTAGAGGTGCCAGCAGCCATTAAATGGAGCCCACGGCATGAGGAGCCAGGCACGAAAATGCTAAGAGCATGCTAAGTGTGCACGATTCTGCACACTGTCAGCTGTGCAAAGTCTCTGGAAGGTCAAAACTTGGTTTTCTCTGGATGGTAAGAGGAAGCCATGTGACTAAAGCAAAGCTAGCAAGGGACGATGGCATGAATGGCAAGCTGGAGATGGAATCAGGAGCTCATTGGCCATGCACAGAATAAGGCTTTTATTGTGAGGTTAATATGAAACCATTTTAAGGTTTGACTCAGGGGAATGGCATAATCAGATTTACAATTTCAAAAGATCACCCTGGTGACTTGGTGAGAGAAACATTTGTGTAGAAAGGACACAAGATTTGTAGCCAGTTAGCGGGCTTATTGAGGAGAAGGCAATGGCACCTCACTCCAGTACTCTTGCCTGGAAAATCCCATGGACGGAGGATCCTGGTGGGCTGCAGTCCATGAGGTCGCTAAGAGTCAGACACGACTGAGCAACTTCACTTTCAATTTTCACTTTCATGTATTGGAGAAGGAAACGGCAACCCACTCTAGTGTTCTTGCCTGGAGAATCCCAGGGACAGGGGAGCCTGGTGGGCTGCCATCTATGGGGTCGCACAGAGTCAGACATGACTGAAGCAACTTAGCAGCAGCAGTGGGCTTATTGACATTCTAGTCATGGAATGATGGTATGGAGGGAAGGCAGGAATGGGATGCCGAGGCAGGTGGAGAGAAGTAGAACAGGAGATGCTCACTGGAGGTAGAATTGAGTTGGATGGTTTGAGAATGACAAAGAGGAGAATCAAGGATAATTAAGTTTGGAATGGTTCAAGGGAATGGGAGTGTGTTGGCACCATTTACCACCTTGGGAAAGACTACAGAAGTAGCAAAAGGATGTTCTAGACTTTCTCTGGGCCCCTTGAGAACTCTGTACCTATCTTTGTTAGGTATAAACCACACTAGGCCTTGGTTTATTTTCTTCCTAATTGCTTTCTCTGTCAGCTTGTTCATCCCACTGGGTAAGAAGCATAGGGCTGAGAACATAGTCAGAGTCAGATCTGTGCACTATCAGTCATTCGCTGTGTGACCTTGAGCAGGTTACTTAACCTCAGAGTCTAGGCTTCCTCCTTTGTCATTAGGCTCTAATAACACCTATCTCAAGGGTTGGTAGAAATTATAAATGTGTCCAGTGCTTAGTATGGAATCAGTGCATGTTAACTATTGTTAGTTATCACTGGACTCTGATAGTCTTGGTCCATTGTAGACACTGTGTATTTATGGAATAAATGAATGAACAGGCTAGAACCCGTTTAGGTGCTCACTGAAAAAATAAGTAAATCAGGTCTGGATTATAATTTTAAGTCTGTGATTAACCAACTAATTACTGTTGATTTTAACTTCTCTGGGTTAAACTTAAAACTCAGTTTCCTCATCTGTGAATTGAGCAGAGATATATGAGGGAAGGGTAGTTGTATGTTAGACTGCATAGTTTCTTAAGCTTCTAAATTTAAACTTCCCATAATATTCTTAGTTCTTTGTTTTAATATATCTATTTAGTCATCTATTAAAGGCAATGGCAACCCACTCCAGTACTCTTGCCTGGAGAATCCCATGGATGGAGGAACCTGGTAGGCTAAGGTCCATGGGGTTGCTAAGAGTCGGACATGACTGAGCGACTTCCCTTTCACTTTTCACTTTCATGCATTGGAGAAAGAAATGGCAACCCACTCCACTGTTCTTGCCTGGAGAACCCCAGGGATGGGGGAGCCTGGTGGGCTGCCTTCTGTGGGGTCACACAGAGTTGGACACGACTGACGCAACTTAGCAGTAGCAGCAGCAAAGGGTACCTAATAATTCATTAAATTCTTATCTACTCTCAGTCGGTGCTTAAAATTATCACCCATCACTGAGGTAGGTAGACCAAATGACATGATTCTTGGCTAACAGATGGGAAAGTTGATGTGAAATAACTTGTCTATAGTCAGTACTTGAATTCAGACCTCATGACACAGACTATTATCATTTTTCCACTGTGCCTCACTGCTTCTCAGACTAGGTGGTAGTCCTTATATGCAGACAGGAAGAGGTCATTTCTAAGAATGATACTGTCTGAAAATAACTGTTTAAAAATGTTGGGTCATCCTAGGCTTAATATTCATTCTACGAAAAAAATCAAATTGAGTTCAGAGCTATGAGAAATCCAGTATACAAGTAAGACTTCCAGTATGCTCTTACTTAGATATTCTTGTCTGTATTATGTTGTCCAATGGAAATTTAATGTGAGCCCCATATGTAATTTAAAATTTTCTAGCAGCCACATTGAAAAGTTTAAAAGAAATAGATGAAATTAATTTTATTATCAAATTTTATTTAATTCCGTACTTCTAAAATATTATCATTTGAATATGTAACCAATTTAAACATTTTATAATCTTTTATTTTTTCATTTGGAGTCTTCTAAGTCTAAAAACCCAATGTGTGTACTTGCAACACGTTTTGATTCAGCCTGGCCATATTTCAGATGCTCAGTAGTCACATGTGGCTCTTGGCTACTGTGCTGGACAGCACAGGTAATTCAATTAGTATAATCACCCAGTCACCAGTTAGGTCTTAAAGGTTTCATGTAATCCTTACGATAAAAGCCACATTCTGCACAGGGCCAACCAGTTCCTGCTTTTCTCTCCACCTTCCTGTTCATGTCACTTTCCCTTGGTAACTTGGTATTTCCCAGAGGACAAATACATAGATCATAGAATGCTGTCATATGGTCCATCAATTAATATGGCTAAAGTATAAAAAGACCAATCCAGCTAGTCAAAGTTGGTATTTCACTTGAAACAAATTATACTAACCCATTTTATCTCAAATTCAGTTACCTAAAAAAGATCTTGATTCAAGAAATCTTCAGAACATTAGAACCAGAACCCCGTGTAGTAATTCTCAATATATGTAGCTCCCTGCAAAAAGGTCCATAAACATATGCTTGTATATACATAGAAAACTTTTGAAAGAATTCCTAAGACATGATCTCATATTGACTTTGGAGAATAAGAGAAGTAAGATGGATTGGAAAAGAGAATATTTTTTTTAATATATGTTTTTATAGTTTTTTAAGTTTCTATCAAAATTTCCAACAAAAATAAACATTCTTTTTCAAGCAAAATTATTACAAGACAATAAAATTGCACTTTTAGGTAACTATCAAACAAAAAGATAACATACATCAGAAAGGAATAAAATTCCAGTGGTGTTTTGCTTTTTATTTTTTTCAGTAGGGCCCTTTCTTCAGCTGGAAAAATTTAGAAATTACAGTAGCATGTTATCCAAGGATATAATCAGTGTATAAACCCAAGATGGGTTCAACCATATCACTTCAGCAGAGGAGACAGACATAGTCTGTCGAAAAGTTCCTGTGAATTTGATGGGATTTGTAGTCCTACATCACCCATGGGCTCAGGCTGTCAAGCAACCAGAGAAAATCAATAAAGACTCCTTACTTGTGCTCAGAATTGCAGGACATGTTTGATGTGCTACCAGCCACCTGGCCTGAACCACATTCTGGCAGATTGTGATCATGTCATTGCACTGTTCTAGATCGATCAAAATCTGTCTTTTGGAGGTAATGTAGTTTATGTAGTATTTATTTCTGAAAGCAAATAAGTCACCGAACACTGATTCTGAGAGTTACTCTTTTTAACAACTAGTGAACGTTTCTATTTACTATATTACCTTCTTGGAAAATGACAATCAGCCTCAGCTTATTAATGACTCAGATAAGTCTTGTAATAAACCTTTTGATGATGTTTAATTCAGCATTTGCCAAGCTAGTGTGATCAGGCAACTTCTAGTTTCTTTGGGGAAATGCTTAACTGACACACCTAGGCACACTTTGGAACCCTCTGGTTTACTTATAAGTGGAGCTTATTGTTTATATGATCCTGGTCAAGTGACTTAGTTTTCTTAGGCTTTCTTATAAACTAGGGATAATAATATATGAGGACTAACTTAATTTAATGAAATAATTTATGGAGGAAGCATCTTCATAATGGCCACACATAGAAGAGGCACACAGGACCTCAACCAATATTGATTTATTTTTTTCTACTTTCCTGCCCTTCCCTGTTCCTCTGTTATTAGGTAAACTCTCATGCAAAGAATGTAATCTGTGGAAAATAAAATTTCTAAAGCCTAACTATTGGAAAAATAAGAAACTTAGAAACTTATGGTACACTTTTCCAGCATGTCTAGGACATGAAGGGTTCAGATGAAATGAAAAATGAGAGTGGACTAAAAAATGTGAACCACCCTTGAATGTGTTACTTTAATCAAGTTTTCAGCACACAAAAAATTTCAGTCTGTAGATATTCTTTAAAGTAGGAATTCTGGCAATTTTCTGCTTTTTTTTAATTGAAAAGAATCTTATAAATTTAGAAATTCTTAAACTATAAGAATATGAACTTTACAGGGTCTTGGATTAAGATTCATTTGAACTTGAACTTTTAAGCATTTTATAGACAGTCCACTTATTAGTGTGATGAAATTATTGCCTAGGTTCCCAGTGTTTACAATTTAAATTTCCAAACCTTGTCTTATTGTTTGATACACATCCCACTTTTAGAAGTGAAATAATATATGCGTATTTTGGAAATTTTGGGTCTAAATATGTTTAAACCACATGAAAAAACCAGATACGTGGTATCAGTTGGGGTCATTTCTCCTTAAGATCTGTGTTTGTGTGTTCAGTAGTGTCCGACTCTTTATGACTTCACGGACTCTAGCCCACCAGGCTCCCCTGTCCATGGGATTCTCCATGCAAGAATACTGGAGTGGGCTGCAGTTTCCTTCTCCAGGGGATCTTGCCAACCCAGGAATCAAACCCACATCTCTTTAGTTTTCCGTATTGGGAGGCAGATTCTTTACCACCAAGCCACCTGCAAAGCCCTTCTTAAAATCTCAGTAAGATCAATTCACAACCCCAGTCTGCATCCTGTGGAGGACCCAGTGCCATCAGTAAGTATGTTTGTGAATCCCCAACAGGCTTTATTTACATTTCATGGTCATTTGCAGCCCCAAGTCATGCTTTTGCTGACATGGTTGAGTTACACATTTTCTTTTCATTCCAAATGAGCTGTCCTCCAGACTCCTGGCATCAACCCAGATGTAAAACTCTGTCCCTTTACTTGATGTCCAAATAGAAACAATAAATATACATGCGTGTATGTGCACACACACGCACACACACAAGTCCATTATGAGGATTTTATGGGCATAAAAGAATCTTTAAGGAAAAGGAGGAGATTTACATTTCAGAAACATAAGCAATATAAACATTAAATAGTCAACATTCCTTTTTCAAAGTCTTGTGGCCATTTCTGCAATACAGAGCTTCAGGGTCCCTCCCTGTGGCTAAACTCTGACCTCTCACACTTTACTTTCTGATTTTCTCTATTACCACTTTCTGAGGAGCCAAGGAGGGGAAAAAAAAAAAAAATCCCCCTGCCTCCAAAATAACCCAATATTAGGTGATGTCCTTATTGTTCAGACAATCAATAAATCCCTACTGCCCTTTGTCCTACTTAAGGGGCCCATATGAAAAGCAGCTTCAAGTGGAAATCAACCCCATGATGGTACCATCTGTCCCCTAGATGTTCGTTTTAAACTTGGGTTTCATATTCAAACCCCTTGGCTATGACATGTCAACATGTTTGTACCAAGGGACAGTTCTTAGTTTGGAAGATAACTATTTAAATAAATATTTAGCATGTCACCCAGGGCCCTTCACATTGAATTTTGTAGGAGCTACATAGACTAACATTTTAAGCTGTACTGTGCTAAGTTGCTTCAGTTGTGTCTGACTCTTTGCGACTCTGTGGACTGTACCCTGCCAGGCTCCTCTGTCCATGGTATTTCCCAGGCAAGAATTCTGGAGTGGGTTGCCATTTCCTCCTCCAGGGGATCTTCCTGACCCAGGGAGCAAACTCGTGGCTCCTGCAGCTCCTGCATCACAGGCGGATTTTTAACTGCTGAGCCACTGGGGAGGCCCATATGTTAGGCTGGACAATCCTGAATTTACTTTCCAGCTTATTGAACATCTATCCAATTATTTTTATAGGATATAGACACAGTTGGAAACAATTATATCTATATATATATATAAACATATGTATGTATATGAATCATCAGTAGATGTGATAAATACTATAATGTAAACCATCATTATTTAGTTTTGTCACATCATTTTTTAAAATTCATATTTTATTTATAAAATTCATTTGGCATCAAAAGGGAAATGAGGTATTCATTATAGTCAAGTAATTAATGTTCCTCTTTCATAAGAAGTGACAAAATTTTATTAAAACACTCTCAAATTATTTCTAAAGTACATATGTCTATCATAAATACACTCATATTACCGTAAATTGGGATGAAAACAAGGGGAGATGGGGCAGGGAGACATACCATTGGAGGAATTTTATAGAGCATCATTATTCAAAATTGGAGTTGGAAAGTCAATTTGAGGAATCTCTACCAATAATGAAATAGAATGGAACAGAGACTAGTAGAAAAAACTGTGTTACATATTATATGATCAATTACTTTCCTGTGAAGTGTAGTTTGTTAGATGTTTATGTGCATGTGTGTTTATGTGTGTGCCCTTGGATGCAATGTAAAATATTTTTTATCATGAGTTACAGTCAAAGACATTTGAGTCATTAGTATGGAGGCCAAGCTGCCCTGGGGCAGCATATGAGTGTGGTCACCACAGTACAGAGCCTGGTCCTCCCCCTGCAGGTAAGAATTGGAATTTTCTTTGTACATTGAAACTTAATACTGTTTTCTTAAAGAAAAAGTCTAAAGTCAGGCTCAAGTTGAGGGTTGTACGAATCAGACCTGGTATCTCTCTCTTGGGCCAGCCAAAAAGGGCTTTGAAATTGGACCACTGGGTTCAAATCTTGGCTCCACCACTTACTAGTAGGACACCTTGGGCAGAGTACTTAACTCACCAACTCTTGAGTTCCTCGCCTGTAAAGTGGAGTTAATAATAGTATTTTTTATTTCCAAAGATTACTGTGAGGGGTATGTGAGATTATTTATCAACATTTTTTGCTATAAAATCTTCACATAGTAAGTTATATTAACTATGATAATTATTTTACTTTCCACAGCCAATTATATTCAGTATGAGCATTGGCCCTTACTGTATATATTGTGTGTGTATAGAGTAAGGGGATAGTGATCTTATGATAGAAAAGGTCATAAAATTTACCAGAAAACCACTGACTTGCTATATTGTTTTGTCATTGTCTTTCTATCACCCATATTCTGCCTTCAAGTACTGTGATCTCTAGTCAGGAGACCCAGAGTAGATGGATACTGGCAAAAAGAAAATACAGGCTATACATAGGAGTTTTAACCTCTTACATCAAATAATCTGTCCACGAAATGTGTGAAATCGAAGGATCAATGAAAAACAATCTGCATATTCTTTCTGCCTGGGATAGACTGTTTGAAAAAAATAAGTACATATGTGTTTTGACGGTCATCTTAGGAGGATATGTGTGTTCTTTCCTGTTGCCTATTGCAACTTTGGCATCCAGTGCAATCAGGGAGAGCCATGTGGAAACTAACCTCAGCAAATAAAGTGTACTTCCTCTCATGCTGACTCTAGTTAAGATTCAGTTCAGTTCAGCCGCTCAGTCGTGTCTGACTCTTTGTGACCCCATGAATCACAGCACACCAGGCTTCTCTGTCCATCACCAACTCCTGGAGTTGACTCAAACTCAGTCCATTGAGTCGGTGATACTATCCAGCCATCTCATCCTCTGTCGTCCCCTTTTCCTCCTGCCCCTAATCCCTCCCAGCATCAGAGTCTTTTCCAATGAATAATCTTTATCTTTAAAAAACTCTCTGTTAAAATGAAAACCATTATATGCTCACTTTTAATCATTTCTCTAAAATTATTATTTTAACTTCACCATATTGAGCTAAATTTCTTCAACTTTATTAAATTATGCCTCCCTCCTTAATTAATACTGAAAAACAAATGTTAAAGTAGCAGTGATTTTAGGAATCTTAGAGTCAAATCACCATCTTTAATAGAAGAAAAAATAAGCATCATAGAAATGAAAAAAATATCGCCAAGATTATACAACTAGCTATCAGCAGAGCTTATATCAACATCCAAGCTTCTTGAATACTCAGTTTGGAGTTATGCACCCTTTTCTCATCTACTTTCATTTTAGGACTGTGATAGAAGAGCTAAGGAAACATTACTTTAAACCATTATCTTCCAGGAAATATTTGCTTTCTGAAGACAAGGCACCGTGTTATCTTGCTCTCTAGGCAGAACTAGGGTGTTTGAGTCTCCCTGGAGTTTCCCCATAAGAACAGTGGTGCTCCAGTGCCTTTTTTCTGTTTGTTATCTGTCCTGTTGATTCATTTTGATTTAAACTTCATGTTTTGTGTAGCTGGTATGGTTCTTTTCTGGCCTGCACTGTTCTGTTTTCAACATTCTGGAAATAATAGAAATGCAGGACACACCTTAAGGGGATTGTTCTGGGGGTTAGTAAAGGGAAGGGTGGGTTGTTATGGCAGAATTAACTGCAGCTGTTGAAAATGCAGCCGAGTGGAGAGTATCAGGTCACAGACAGTGCACAAATGGCACACATATATACATGTGCACACAGACATGTTCTCACTGCAGTACAGGGTGGTGGTTGTCCTATGGCAGGTGTTGTACGTACAGAGAGTAACTGAGACGTGTGGGTGTGTGTGGCCAGAGTAGAGAAAGGTGGAGACTAAGAGGATGGCAGTGCTAAAGAATGTTCAAACTGCTGCACAATTGCACTCATCTTGCACGCTAGCAAAGTAATGCTCAAAATTCTCCAAGCCAGGCCTCAACAGTACAAGAACCATGAACTTCCAGATGTTCAAGTTGGATTTAGAAAAGGCAGAGGATCCAGAGATCAAATTGCCAACATCTGCTGGATCATAGGAAAAGCAAGAGAGTTCCAGGAAAACATCTACTTCCACTTTATTGACTATGCCAAAGCCTTTGATTGTGTGGATGACAACAAACTGTGGAAAATTCTGAAAGAGATGGGAATACCAGACCACTTGATCTGCCTCCTGAGAAATCTGTATGCAGGCCAGGAAGCAACAGTTATAACTGTACATGGAAGAACAGAATGGTTCCAAATTGGGAAAGGAATACGTCAAGGCTGTATATTGTCACCCTGCTTATTTAACTTATATGCAGAGTACATCATGCAAATGCCAGGCTGGATGAAGCTCAGGCTGGAATCAAGATTCCTGGGAGAAATGTTGATAATTTCAGATATGCAGATGACACCAACCCTAGGGCAGAAAGTGAAGAAGAACTGAAGAACCTCTCTCATGAAAGAGGAAAGTGAAAAAGTTGACTTAAAATTCAACATTCAGAAAACTAAGATCATGGCATCCAGTCCCATTACTTTATGGCAAATAGATAGGGAAACAATGGAAATAGTAGCAGACTTTATTTTGGGGAGCTCCAAAATCACTGCAGATAGTGACTGTAGCCATGAAATTAAAAGATGCTTGCTCCTTGGAAGAAAAGCTATGACCAACCTAGACAGCATATTAAAAAGCAGAGATGTTACTTTGCCAACAAAGATCTGTGTAGTCAAAGCTATGTTTTTTTCCAATAGTCATGTATGGATGTGAGAGTTGGACTACACAGAAAGCTGAGAGCCAAAGAATTGATGCTTTTGAACTGTGGTGTTGAAAAAGACTCTTGAGAGTTCCTTGGACTACAAGGAGATCCAACCAGTCCATCCTAAAGGAAATGAGTCCTGAATGTTCATTGGAAGGACTGATGCTGAAGCTGAAACTCCAATACTTTGGCCACCTTATACAAAAAACTGACTCATTGGAAGAACCTGATGCTGGGAAAGATTGAAGGTGGGAGGAGAAGGGGATGACAGAGGATGAGATGGTTGGACAGCATCACTAACTTGATGGACATGAGTTTGAGTAGTCTCTGGGAGTTGGTGATGGACAGGGAAGCCTTGCATGCTGCAGTCCATGGGGTCACAGAGTCAACGACTGAGCGTCTGAACTGAACTGAAGAGTATGACAGCTAGGTGCCAGACTTTTTTGTCACATGTGTTATGGGAAAAGTTTGGGAAGTAAAATGGCCTAAAGAGAAGCAGAGAATGGAGAGAAGACAAGGCAGTAGATACCGTTGAGCATAACTACCTTTGTTATAAGTATCCAAACATACATTTTTTTCCCCTCTTATCTATTGTGAGTCACTTTTCTTTCTATCCTCTTTAAAAAATCTGTAATTGTTTATAAATTTAATATCTGGAATGTTTTTATCTAAACCTTACTGAGTATTATTATATGGTAGACATGTTATCTCTATCTCAGAACCTTGTAAAAACTATAAAGGATATCAATAGCGTCCATATAACATCACAGGAAAAGGCGACATTTACTGTGGGTATATTTTCTGTAAGGTTTTAACATATAAATGTTAATACTCAACTTTTTTGAACTATAAAAAGACAATATCATATTGTTTTACTTGTCCAGGGTTATAGCAAAGAGACACACATGAAGAGGTTACTGTGTGAGCAGTCATTTAAGACTGACTTTTGCTGTCTCCCTTCCAGAGTATGTGTGTACAGAAAGTAGCATGGAGCTTTGCTATCTCAGTTTCAGCCCAGGTGTTTTCATTATTTTGTTTGTGATCTTGAACTCATTTTATAGCTTCTCTAAACCTTAACTTTTTCCATTTATAAAATGAACATTGCAACAGAACCAACTGCATTTGTTCTTTCTTGATATATTAACAGATTTTCTCAGAACTTAGTGGGTTAAAAAACACAAACATTTATTATCTCATAGTTTCAGTGGGGTGGGAATTCTGGAGCTGCTTAGCTCGATGATTCTGGTTCAGGATCTCTCCTGAGGTTGTGTCAGGATGTTGGCTGGAGTTTGAACCATCTAAAGGTTAGACTGGGGTTACAGAATCTGTTCACTTGCCTGGATGATAAGTTGGTGCTGGCTATTAGCAGGAGGTCTCAGTTCTCCGCCATATAGACTTCTTTATAGGGCTGCTTAAGTGTCCTAACCGCTTGGCAGATACCACCCTCCAGACTGGGTAATTCAAGAGAGAGCCACATATTTTATGACATAGCCTCAGAAGTCATACATCATCTTTTCCATAATATCCTATTGGTTATGTAGGTCAGCCCTGTTCAGTGTGAGAGCTACACAAGAGTGTGCATGCCAGGAGACAAGACAGGCCATCTTGATGGCTCACTACCACACCAGCTAAGCTGAAGTACAGAAGTATCTAGCTTGGCATGTATCAAGTACATTTTGAGCCCTAATTAAATGTTAACTATTATTACCATTCTTAATTTGTTGCCTGCATGCATGTATACTCTGTTGTGTCTGACTCTTTGCGACCCTATGGACTGTAGCCTGCTAGNCTTCCAGAGTATGTGTGTACAGAAAGTAGCATGGAGCTTTGCTATCTCAGTTTCAGCCCAGGTGTTTTCATTATTTTGTTTGTGATCTTGAACTCATTTTATAGCTTCTCTAAACCTTAACTTTTTCCATTTATAAAATGAACATTGCAACAGAACCAACTGCATTTGTTCTTTCTTGATATATTAACAGATTTTCTCAGAACTTAGTGGGTTAAAAAACACAAACATTTATTATCTCATAGTTTCTGTGGGGTGGGAATTCTGGAGCTGCTTAGCTCGATGATTCTGGTTCAGGATCTCTCCTGAGGTTGTGTCAGGATGTTGGCTGGAGTTTGAACCATCTAAAGGTTAGACTGGGGTTACAGAATCTGTTCACTTGCCTGGATGATAAGTTGGTGCTGGCTATTAGCAGGAGGTCTCAGTTCTCCGCCATATAGACTTCTTTATAGGGCTGCTTAAGTGTCCTAACCGCTTGGCAGATACCACCCTCCAGACTGGGTAATTCAAGAGAGAGCCACATATTTTATGACATAGCCTCAGAAGTCATACATCATCTTTTCCATAATATCCTATTGGTTATGTAGGTCAGCCCTGTTCAGTGTGAGAGCTACACAAGAGTGTGCATGCCAGGAGACAAGACAGGCCATCTTGATGGCTCACTACCACACCAGCTAAGCTGAAGTACAGAAGTATCTAGCTTGGCATGTATCAAGTACATTTTGAGCCCTAATTAAATGTTAACTATTATTACCATTCTTAATTTGTTGCCTGCATGCATGTATACTCTGTTGTGTCTGACTCTTTGCGACCCTATGGACTGTAGCCTGCTAGGCTCCTTTAACCATGGGATTTTTCCAGGCAAGAATACTGGAGTGGGTTGCCATTTTCTTCTCCAGGGGATCTTCCCAACCCAGGGATCGAACCCAAGGCTCCTGAGTCTCTTGAATTGCAGGTAGATTTTATACTGCTTTAGCCATCAAGGAAGCCCCCTTAATTTGCACAAAGTAGTTTAAAAGTTAAGGCATAATTTCTGTTCAGAATTTGGATATTGTTAAAATAAAACACAGAGAAGAAATTTTAAATAAATATAAAAACCCCATTTCTTACTTATTTCTACCTTCTCATCCAGAATAGTACATATAAAATAAAGCAGTGAGATTTGTCAAAATAAAATGAAACATCAGAATCCTTATAGTGGCTATTTTTTAAAAGTTTTGTTAACTTCAAACACTAGGTCCTCTTCAGTATAATCTCACATTTGGTTTACATCATTCATTTGAGATTATAAATAAACAAGAAAGAGATTAACATTAACTTCAGTTCAATATGATGAATGTTCCTCAGTGTTCTATAAATTCATAAATTCCTCCTTTTCTTCTGAATACAATAAATGTTTCATTTAAAAGACGTCTTTTGATTTTAAATGGCAGAAATCAATTAAGTCTATTTTGGGAGAACAGGGGGCATTAAAGCTCACATAATTGTTAGAGGTGGAACAGTGTATGAAAATAGCCAGACCCAGGGGTTCAAATGGGTCATTTGGTCATTCAAATGGGTCATCACATTATTTCCTAACTTGTCTTGTTTTCCCCCTTGTGGTGGGCAACATGATTACCAGTATCCCCACACCACCACCTTTATAGCATCACAGTAAAAGAGAAAGAAGACCCTTCCTTCCAACCTCCCAACTTAAAGTCACATGTTCACTCTGAGCCAATCACTGTAGTTAGGGAGATGAGCATTCTGATTGGCCAATCTGGTTGATGCATGAATATAAGATGACAGTGATAATGGTGTTGATGAGGGCTAGTCGTTGGGGTGGAATTGAGGGGCACTGTAATTTTTATTTCCACTAGCTTAGCAAAGGAACCAGAAGAAAATGGTTGGAAAGTGTGTAGAAAAAGGAAAGTTATACCTACCATAGTTGATTATGAATAAGTAGAATTTATGATAGATATAGTCTATAAAATGAATTAAAAAGAAATTCCAGAATAACTATATTTCCTAATTATATACAGGGATACCTTAGAGATATTGTGCATTTGTTTCCAGACCACTACAATGAAGCGCATGCATGCGTGCTAAGTCACTTCAGCTGAGCCATTCAAATTTTTTGGTTTCCCAGTGCATATAAAAGTTATATTTACGCTATATTGTGCAGTCTATTAATTGTGCAATAGCATTAAGTCTTAAAAATGTATATACCATAAGTAAAAAATACTGTATTGCTAAAAAATGCTAATCATCAACTGAGCTTTTCTCAAGTCAAAATCTTTTTGCAGTAGTATCATCAAGGATCATAATCACAGATTGTTGTAACACATATAATAATAATGAAAAGTTCTAAATTTTGGAAGAAGTACCAAAATGTGACACAGAGACATGAAGTAAGCAAATGCTGTTGGAAAAATGGTGCTGATAGACTTCTTGACACAGAATTGCCACAACTTTTCAACTTGTAAAAAATGCAAAATCTGTGAAGCATAATTAAACAATGAAGTACAATAAAAGAAAGTATACCTGTATATAAAATTTTATTTTAGATTTTATAAAGGAAGTAAGTGGAGGGTATGCATATTATGGCTAAAAGATTAAAATGTATCTCCTTCTTGAGGAAAAAGTATTTCCTGCTCCTTTTTAGAAAGGTGAGCCATGCTAAAGTTAACTTTTTAATAACCCATGATCCTAAAATATAACATCTTGAAGTGTAGAAAGCTGCACAGGAATCTTGTGAAGGTTGTACAGACTAATAGTTTTAAATCAGGTTAAGAGAAATTGATTTAAGAACTATTTGTTGCTGAAGGATGTTGGAGATGCAAAGGAAAGGAATCCTCAACACCTCTGATCTCTCTGTCTTATCTGGAGGGGTCCCATATGAGTTTTTCTTTGAAGGGAAGGTTCCGTTACTAAGAAACTAGTTTAGAAAACTGGTGTCATGTAAAAGATAATTCTAGAGTTTTAGAATCTATATATATTTATACATCCATTAGTCATTCCACAAACATTTGTTTAGTGTTCACTATACACAATGGTGGACAAACAAGTAAAACACATTGCTCTTTTCTCTTAGAGCTAAGAATTTAATATACATTTGTTGCTGTTTTAGGGTTCTTATAAGCTCAGACCAGAAATGCTCCAAGTCTACTAACATTTGACAGATATTTTACATGTTTCAGGGGCTTCTCTGGTGGCTGAGGCAGTAAAGAATCTGCCTGCAATGCAGGAGACCTGGGTTCAATCCCTGGGTCAGGAAGATCGCCTGGAGAAGCGAATGGCTACCCACTCCAATATGCTTGCTTGGAGAATTCTCTGAACAGAGGAGCCTGATGGGCTACAGTCTATGGGGCTGCAAAGAGTCTGAAGTGACTAACACTTTCACTTTTCTTTTTTCACTAGCAAGTTTCTATTACATGCCAGGTAGTAGATAGAGCAGTGTTACAGGTGGGTACTGGGAATGCAAAGATGAATAACAGTCTCTGCCCTCAGAAAATCACAGATCAATACTTTGCTTCTTGGTCTCAAGGATGGTGGACTTTTGACCTCCTCTTAAACTTTCATTTTCAGTGAAGGAGGAAATATGAAGTGAGTGTTATCTTCCATATTTTTCATTTCCCCTCCTCAACAACAAAATTCCTTCTGTAAGGTTTAAGGGACCTCTATGAAGAAAAATGACAGCAATATAATAGCTCTTGGGTGGCCAAATCACAACTCATGGATTCTTTGTAGATTCCAAGAGGACTATTCAGTATCAACCTCTTTCTTAACAGTGGAACAATATTTCAAATGCAGAGCCTTCTTGGAGGGAAAAACTACATGTTTTTATTTATAGCATCTATAATTTAATGCAAAATTCTTAGAATAGAATTTCTGAAAGTGTGGATCACCTATGTTAGAATCACATAGGAAACTTGTTGAAAATGTAGATGTCTATAGCCATCCTAGAACTTCCAAATGAGAATCAGCAGACTTTAGAGTTTAGCGGTTTAAACAAAGACTCTAAGTGGGCCATAGACACACTGAAGTTTCAGAAATAATACTTTAAAAACTTAAGTTGCTGTATAAGATATCAGATGGGTAGCCAATTGTACTCTGGAATGTATTCATTCATTGTTATAAGTATACAGCTTTAATAAATTCCATTAAAACATCAGCAGCTCATCAATATATCATTAAATAAAGCCATTTTGGCCTCGTAGCTATTAAGGAGTTCCTCTCCACACATCAGTTTTCTATTCTAACCCAGATCAGTGACTGTTGGTTTGAAGGTAGCAAACCCATGTTGTTCCTTGTCACAATGATCTAGGGATGCAATGAAGTTAACAGCGTATTCCTCTGGCTCTTCACCAAGTGATCCCATCCCTTCCTAGATTCCTCCTGTGACATCTAGGAGGTCCCTATGTGCTCTCATGTGGTCCCCTGATGGCCTCATCTCCTTTCTTGCTTTTACATTTGGAACAATATTGCTCTGACACTAACACTGTCATGTCCAGCAGTTCTCCAGGATGCTGTGATTTTCTGCTCCCAACTTTTCCAAACCCAGTGGCTCAGTTTGATCCGGCTTTCATAACTACAGTTCCAACAGGCTACCCTGCCAGTGTCGAGTGCTTGCTTCCTAGCCCTGTGTTGCCTTCTGCAGAACAAAGGTAATGGATCTACTTTTACTCTCAGTTGTTTTCCAGAGAGTGGAATGGTGTGATTCTTAATTGGTTACATATTCCTATGAGTGGAAGTTGATCAGAAGTCATTTATGGTAGGATTTAGGAGGTTGGGTAGAGAGCTGATGACACTCCACTTGATCATATATATATATATTTTTAGAAAAGTTCTTCAATTTCATATCAATTTTGTTAACCTCAATATCTTCCCTCATAGGCTGAGTTTATTTTTGCCATAGGATGTCTTAATATTAACAGGATACTTTCATTTTGACAATGCCATCTAGGACTCAAGGCTTTCTACCTTCTATAGCTCATTGGCTTGTCCTCACACTGGTTCTCTCTGTGATCACAGGATGGCTACAGTAGTGCCAGGCATCAATTCTAGACCCAATATTCAAAAGAAGAGCATCCATCCCTTCCTGTATGTCTGTTTTAATACTGAGGAAACCTATCTGGCAAAATTTGCAGCAACTTATCCCTTAATTTTATGGGCTGGAACTGGGTTGCATACTCACCCTTAAACCAGTCACAAGGGAGAACAGATTAAACCATTGGATTTTTTTCCTTAGAATATTCAGAATTTCCTCCCTGAAAGCTAGACACATGAATAAAGTTGGGATGTTCCTGGTTGAGAAAAAAAGAGGTAGGTTTAAATAGGCAACCAAGAGTCTCTATAGAAAGATGATGAAAACCATTGGCTCTTGAAAACCAATGGAGCTGTTTATATCCTAACCTCTGGCATGTTTACAACCCCTGGATGTTCACTCTGGAACCCCAGAATAGTCCGAAGAATATCTTAGATTTACCATAATGGAAAGGTTTCTAATTTTTCACTAGTTATCTATGATGTAATTTCTCAATTTGTTTCTAAATCCCTCCTAGTTTGTCTGTTTTTGTTTAAAAAAAAAAAACAAACTAAGAACTTTCAATGCTTTCAGGTGGATGTAAATATAATAAAGATTTAATAAAGAAACAAAGGAATTCCCTGGCAGTCCAGTGGTTAGGATTCACTGCTCTCACTGCAAGGAGCTGGATTCGCTCCCTGGTCAGAGAACTAGGATTCTGCAAGCAGCTTGATGCTATATGTATATATATATATGTTGTTGTTCAATTGCTCAGTCATGTTCCGACTCTTTGCAACCCCATGGACTGCAGCACAGCAGGCTTTCCTGTCCTTCACTATCTCCTGGAGCTTGCTCAAACTCATGTCCATTGTGTCCGTGATACCATCCAACCATCTCATCCTCTGTTGGCACCTTCTCCTCCTACCTTCAGACTTTCCCAGTATCAGGGTCTTTTCCAATGAGTCAGTTCTTTGCATCAGATGGCCAAAGTATTGGAGCTTCAGTTTCAGCATCAGTCCTTACAGTAAATATTCAGGACTGATTTCCTTTAGAATTGATTGATTTGAACTCTTTGCAGTCCAAAAGACTCAAGAGCCTTCTCCAACACCACAGTTCAAAAGCATTACTTCTTCAGTGCTCAGCCTTCTTTATGGTCCAACTCTCACATTCACACATGACTACTGGAAAAATCATAGCTTTGACTACACAGACCTTTGTCAGTAAGATATTGTCTCTCCTTTTTAATATACTGTTTAGGTTTGTCACAGCCTTTCTTTCAAAGAGTAAGCGTCTTTTAATTTCATGGCTGCAGTCACCATCTGCAGTGATTTTGGAGCCCAAGAAAATAAAGCCTATCACTGTTTCCATTGTTTCCCCATCTATTTGCCATGAAACGATGGGACTGGATGACATGACCTGGCATAGTTTTTTGAATGTTGAGTATTAAGCCAACTTTTTCATTTTCTTCTTTTACCTTCATCAAGAGGTTCTTTAGTTTGTCTTCACTTTCTGCCATAAGGGTGGAGTCATCTATGTATCTGAGGTTATTGATAATTCTCCTTGCAGTCTTGATTTCAGCTTGTGCTTCATTCAGTCCAGCATTTCTCATGATGTACTCTGCATATAAGTTAAATAAGCAGGGTAACAATATACAGCCTTGATGTACTCCTTTCTTAATTTGGAACTAGTCCATTGTTCCATATCTGGTTCTAACTGTTGCCTCTTGACCTGCATACAGATTTCTCAGGAGGCAGGTAAGGTGGTCTGATATTCCCATCTTTTTAAGAATTTTCCACAGTTTTTTATTTTGATCCATACAGCCAAAGGTTTTAGTGTGGTCAATGAAGTGGAAGTAGGTATTTTTCTGGAATTTTCTTGCTTTTTCTATGATCCAACGGATGTTGGCAATTTGATCTCTTATTCCTCTGCCTTTTCTAAATCCTGAAAGTTCTCAGTTTGTGTGCTGTTGAATCCTGGCTTAGGGAATTTTGAGCATTACTTT
The DNA here is from genome assembly GCA_006410875.1 of Neotragus pygmaeus. Taxonomy (NCBI): domain Eukaryota; kingdom Metazoa; phylum Chordata; class Mammalia; order Artiodactyla; family Bovidae; genus Neotragus; species Neotragus pygmaeus. The sequence continues at coordinate 564,125 of SJYV01050858.1, read as the reverse complement.
GCTAGCATGTGAAATGAGTGCATTTGTGTGATAGTTTCGACATTCTTTGGCATTGCCTTTCTTTGGGATTGGAATGAAAACTGACCATTTTCAGTCCTGTGGCCACTGCTGAGTTTTCCAAATTTGCTGGCATATTGGATACAGCACTTTCAAAACATCACTTTTAGGATATGAAATAGCTCAGGTGGAATTCCATCACTTCAGCAAGTTTTGTTCACAGTGATGTTTCCTAAGGCCTACTTGACTTTGCACTCCAAGATGCCTGGCTCTAGGTGAGTGACCACAGCACTGTGATTATCTCAGTCATTAAGATCTTTTTCTTATAGTTCTTTGTATTCTTGCCACTTCTTAATATCTTCTGTTTCTATTAGGTCCATACCATTTCTGTCTTATATTGTGCCCATCTTTGCATGAAGTGTTCCCTTGGTATCTCCAGTTTTATTGAAGATATCTTGAATATTTCTCATTCTATTGTTTTCCTCTATTTCTTTTCATTGTTCATTTAGGAAGGCTTTCTTATCTCTCCTTGCTATTCTTTGGAACTCTGCATTCAGATGGGTATATCTTTCCTTTTCTCTTACTTTTCACAAACACCCAATCACTTCAATGGTATGAGTAACATGAGCCACTGACCACAGTCTCACTTCAAATGAAAACTGCCAACGGGACTTTGCCTCAATCCTAAAGGGAAGATGTGTTCAAAAAGTTGACAGAGGGAGGTAGAGTGGGAAGAAGGAAGGCAGGAATGAAGTTAGAATGGAGAGAAGAAAGCCTTCAAATCTCTCAAACAACAACTGCAACTAACCATTAAAATTAATTGGAACAAAGTGTCAGAAACAGAACTTTGAAAATTTTATTGATGTTTACTCTAAAACCCACTTTCCCCAAAGCTTCTGTGTGTTGCATTATTTGGTTTTACTTCTAGGACTTGTGCTCAGAGCAGCAGATGTGGGAGCAAAAATGAAATAAGAAGGACTTTGGTATTCTGGAGTAAATTGCTTTCCACTGCATTAGTGAGAGAGAACAGATTGTAGCTAGGATAAGAGCAGTGTAAATAATTTTAAGTGTGCAATAGCACATAGCATCGATTTAAATGACCTGGTAACTCGGCACCATCCCAGGCAATTATTCCCTAAGCAGGATTTATGTCATGTGTTGTCAAAAAGCAGCCCAAACCTTGGACCCAGATACACGTTTAGATATATGTTTAGAAGTTGCTCTTCTTAACTGGAAAAGACCTTTGGATTGCTTTGTTATTAAAAGCAGGAAGACCATTTTCTCTTTCGTGTTCTTTAAATTTAATATGGAAATAGTCTGCTTTTCCCCTGTCTTATAAATATTTTGAACATACACATGCAGGTTTGATTTGAAAAATATCTGAAAGGATGACAGCATTTGTCTCTATGAATGATGGTTTTACAGTCTTACACTTTTATTTCTGATGATATACTTCATATACATCTAAAACTATTCCTGGGCTTTTAGGGAAACTGCAGAAGAAGTTAAAATATTTTAGTTCCTCCGCCTCAGTTGCATTTCTTTCTGGGAGGCAGCAGCAAGTTTTGGAATCACATAAAGCACCACATGTTAATATCATAGCCTCAGATTGTCTGGGTAAATGCCAAGGAGCACATCACAGTTAGTAATGAACCTTCCATTGACAGCTCAGTCAGCCTTTGACTTCACATTTTATGGCTCCCCACTCTGCCTGACATTATATTTCAGGACTACAGTTGGAATGTTGAGCACAGCGGTTTGTACATTCTAATCTCAGGTGCTCAGAGGCGTTGGTGGATTTTTCTTTTCAGTTCACAGCAAAATGCTTCATGAACCTGAGGTTTAAACTTGGCTATAATTTTGGCAACAGAGCTGCCAATCAACAGCTGAGGTAACCCTTTCATTCGCTATCCTTTCCTCTCACTTATAACTTGCCAAAGCAGAGCCGGATCTCTAGGTCTCAGGTGGTATTCTGAGTTAATGTATAGAACCTGTACATGTAGAAGATATCACGTATAGGATCTAGAATGCTGGGTCCTAAAGCTGGTCTCCGTAGCCTCTCCAACTGTTGTTGCTGCTGCTTGCTGTTATTTAACACCCCTGCCTTTGTTTATCCACCTCATAAGCAAGACTCCTTCAAACTCTCTCCATCTTATTTTACTAATTGTGATGAGATAAATTTATTTCTCTCTTACATTCTTCCTCCTTCATGGGAATCAAACACATTAAAATTAGGAAAGTAAAAGGAGGAGTTTAGTAGTGCAGATTAAATGAGGAAAGAAGCAGAAACTCTAGCTGTGCAAAGATGAGATTTATTTTGGCAGTATAAAACCATTCTACTGTCTTACAGATCCTCCGCTTGAAGCTTCCCAAGTACTGCTCCCTATGTACATGATAGTTGTTAACTTTTTCCAGAGACTTGAGAAAAAGAGGAAGGCCCCCAGGAAGAAAGGCAGAGGGATCAAATAGACTTTCCTTGGCCTTGCCGAAGAGATCTGCTTTCCTAGTGATTCTGAGGGTAAAAGTTGGAGGCAGTGTACAAGGAACAATTAGAACATCTATATTCTCTGTGACGGAGAAGGCAATGGCAACCCACTCCAGTGTTCTTGCCTGGAGAATCCCAGGGACAGTGGAGCCTGGTGGGCTGCCCTCTATGGCAGAGTTGGACCCGACTGAAGCGACTTAGCAGCAGCAGCAAGGGTTTTAAAAATGAACTGTACTGCCTCTTTTATCCATCCAAAGAACAATACTGGGGTTATTCTAAATTAACTCCAAGCTTCCTTATGTTGAATGGAAGCCCAAAAAGGTTTGCCACCATCAACATTATGAAAGAGCACTGTCTTTCTCTGTACCCTAAACATGCAGACTGATTTCTGCATGAAATTATTTCATTATTTCAGCCAGCGCATTCAGTAAATGAAGCTCAGATAATGTATGATTTGTCAGCACCCACAGGACATGTTGGAATAGGTCGTCAGAATCATATTGCTCATCTGACTATAATACACTGGGTAGCACCTACAAATGAGTACCTCAACCAATAATTTGGGGATGTTTTTGCCTATATGGCTGCTTTTGTAAAGCTCTTTGGAGATAAGAAGATTGGCCCTAAGTCTCTGGATCTCACCAGTCTCTTGATTTGCTTAATTTAGCAAAATCAGATACTTTACACCCATTGAATTAGCTATACTCATTTGTTTTCCATAGACATGTAAATTCTAGGGAATGAGAAGTTTAATCAGAAGGAAGTTTGAGAGCAAATCCTTAAAAGTTGTGGTAGAGATGCTATTTGGTCCAGCTTATTGCCTCCTGCGCTGCAGTTTTCTATCACAGTTGTTTTTCTGTGCATAACAAATCAAGATCATAAACCAAAAAATAAGGCAAGGAATCATGGGTTCTTAAAGCTAGTGGAGATTTTATAGATCATCCTATTGAAACCTAAAGAAACAGGCCCAGAGACTGCATACTTCCATTCATTGACAATTTTTCATTTACCTTTTACTAAGTACCTGACACTGATCTAGTTACTGGAAATACCAAGTTGTAAACAAAACGCTCTTAAGTCTTCGTCCTCATGGCATCCACATTCAGTTGAGGAGTGAAGAAGTGTGGGTGTGGGTTTTCAGGAAAGAAACTGAGCAGTAAGATTAGAAGTGGGAGCTCTTCTGGATCTGATGGAAAACACGGAGGCAGTTCGAACTAACACCTGACTGATGCAAGGGACAAGCTCTTTGTTGTAGGGGAGGAGTTCTAGGCAGAGAGAATAGTAAGTGCAGAGAGAATGTAATGTGCATTTGAGAGACAGCGAGAAAGTGCCTGGAACGCTATGAGTGAGAAGGATGTGTGAGATCACATGCTTCAGGGTTCAGGGTTCAGGATCACAGGGTTTAGTCATGTAAATAAAGCCTTGAACGCCAAGATAAGAAACTTAGTATTTATTCTAAGTGTGATAGGACAAGATCAGTGATGGTAGGGTTTCAGGAAAGAGGGTGACATGATCCCATTTACTTTTGAACTGAGCATGCTGTCTGCTGCTGCTGCTAAGTTGCTTCAGTCATGTCCGACTCTGTGCGACCCCATAGACGGCAGCCCATTGGGCTCCGTCATCCCTGGGATTCTCCAGGCAAGAACACTGGAGTGGGTTGCCATTTCCTTCTCCAATGCAGGAAAGGGAAAAGTGAAAGTGAAGTTGCTCAGTCGTGTCTGACTCAGCTACCCCATGGACTGCAGCCTACCAGGCTCCTCCATCCATGGGAGTTTCCAAGCAAGACTACTGGAGTGGGATGCCATTGCCTTCTCCTATGCTGTCTGCTAGGTGGAGTAAATCAGTAGTGTGTACAAGACAGGAAGCAGAAAAATCAGTCAGAGGATTATAATAGTCCTGGCAACAGCTGGGTTTGATTGAAGTCAAGTGACAGGTGGTCTGATTTGGGGAATATTCTGAAGATAGAACTAATAGGATTTGCTGAGGGGTTGAGTATGTTGAAAAAATAAACTGAGGCATATGAAAAATTTACAAGTTTGCTTGAGCAAAAATCAATTTGAATTGGGCAACACCAAACAGAAAGTGGTTAGGAACACTCCTGGACAGAAGCCAGGGGGAAAGTGTCCGTGAAGAAAGTGGGGAGCAAAGAAAGCAAGTTATTTGATTGGCTATAGGATAGAGCCTAGTTGGCTGTTTATGGTAGGCTGTTTGTGATTTCTTAACCTCGAGGCATTTACCTGCTTAGATTTTGATTTGCTGACTAGGTCGCCAAGATCTTAGAGCCACCTCTGTCTAATTAATGGCCTCTTTGCTTAATTAATGTAATGGGTATGGAGTATAAAAGAAAGAGAAATGTCAAAGATGATTCCTAGGCTTTTGACGTGAGCACCTGTGAGGATGGAGATGCCACTTTTTAAATGGGACAAAGAGATGAAGTAGATTTGGAAGGAGGACAGAGAAATCAAGTCTCTTGATTACGATTTTGGATGGGTTAAATTCAAGACAAGTATTAGTCACCCAAACAGCAATGTCAGGAGGCAGTTGAATAGATGAGTCTGGAGGTCAGGAAGAGTTGGGGTCTAGAGACATAAATTGTGACTGAGCATGATGAAAATTTGAGAAACATTATCATTGGCTTATTTAAGATCCCCCTTGGCAGATCTGAGACCTGAAGCCTAAACTTCTGCCTTCTTCTTGGTTCCCTATCTGACTGAATCTAGATGACTTATTAAAACAGACTTGGCAAAAGTCAGCATGTTATTTGAGTATTGTTTTAATTAAAAATCTATATATATACACATATATACACCTTATATGTAATACACTGTGTATATATAAACATATTATACACATATAAAATGCATTCAAGGAAATAAATGAAGGCTAAATTCAGTAAGAGAAAATCCTGAATATATTAATAAAAGAGAGCTTATAGTAATCTTTAAAAATCAGCAGTGTATTCTGAACTGTAAAATCATGCATGTGAGCTCAGTTGCTCAGTAGTGTCCAACTCTCTGCAATCCCAGGGAATGCAACTCGCCAGGCTCCTCTGTCCATAGGATTGTCCCCAGGCAAGAATACTGGTTGCCATGTCCTCCTCTGGATCAAACCAAAGTCTCTTCAATTGGCAGGTAGATATTTTACCACTGAGCCACTGAGAAGCGCCGAACTAGGCACAGTATTGCACCTAAAGTTCAAACAGCCTATCAGCCAGAGTGCCTTAGCTAACTTGAACCCTGGGGGATAGTTGAGTTCTCGAGAACTCAATATTAACTGTTCTCAAGTTGACATGTGGCTTTATAGAGTAAGCAAAATGTACACCTGGAATATATAGTGACTCATGAGCCCAGGTGGGATATTCCATTTGACTCCAATTGTTAGAGGAGGAGAGGCTATGTGCCTAAATAGCTGGGATGCTGAATAGGATCCTCCTGAAAGAGCTATATTTCAAGTGGCAGGTCAGAGGAAAAGGGAGAGAAATCATAGAACAGCCTGTAAACTATTGTGGAGAAGAAAGGAGTATGCTGCTGCTAAGTCGCCTCAGTTGTGTCCGACTCTGTGCGACCCCATAGACGCCAGCCCACCAGGCTCCCCCATCCCTGGGATTCTCTGAGCAAGAACACTGGAGTGGGTTGCCATTTCCTTCTCCAATGCGTGAAAGTGAAAAGTGAAAGTGAAGTGGCTCAGTCGTGTCCGACTCTTAGTGACCCCATGGACTGCAGCCCACCAGGCTCCTCCATCCATGGGATTTTCCAGGCGAGAGTACTGGAGTGGGGTGCCATTGCCTTCTCCAGGAAGGAGTATACCTGATGGTATATCTTCTGATTCAAAGGGTTCAGAGCTGAAAGTCTTATTTAACAAGATTGTCTACAGGCTCACCTAGTTTTATTGCACTTCAGATACTCCATTATTTTATCAACTGACTGACTGTGGCATCCCTGCAGCAAGCAAATCTATAGGCATTATTTTTCCAACAGTATTTGCTCACTTTTATCTTGCTGTCACATTTTGGTAATTCTGCAATATTTCAAACTTTTTCATGATTATATTTGTTATGCTGGTCTGTGATTAGTGATCCTTGAAGTTACTATTGCAAAAAGATGACTATTTGCTGAAGGCTCATATAATGGTTAGTAATTTTTAGCAATAAAGTATTATTATTTTTTGATATAACGCTACTGTACATCTAATGGACTACAGCGTAGTATAAACATAACTTTTATGTACAGTGAGAAACCAAAAAATTCATATGACTCTCTTTACTGCAGTGATCTGGAACCAAAGCCACAAGATCTCTGAGGTATACCTGTATTAGAAACCAAGTTTCAAGAAATCATGAATTATTTGAGGATCACTATTACAGTGGCATTTTTTGAAGAGTTAAACTGTTGGCAAAGGAAAATGTCTAATGTTGCACAGAAATGGGATAACTTGGGAGATCTTCATTTTAGGATGCATAGTAGCAGCACTAGATGGACAAATTCCTTTCCTGAGTTGCACTGCCTATTTTTTAAAATAATTTTATTTATTTGCCTATTTTTGGCTGCACTGGGTCTTCCGGGCTTTACTCTAGTTGTGGCGAGCGGGGGCTACTCTCTACTTGTGCTGTACGGGCTTCTCATTGCAGTGGCTTCTCTTGTTGAAGTACGGGCTCTAGGGTGTGCAGGCTTCAGTAGCTGTGGCATGTAGGCTCAATAGTTGTGGTGCGCGGGCTTAACTGCTCCAGGGCATGTTCGATCTTCCAGGAAGAGGGATCTAACCCATGTCTTCTGCATTGGCAGGTGGGTTCTGAGTCACTAGGGAAGCCCCATGCGCTACTTTTGAAAAATTAAAACTGGAGGAAAGACTGAGTTAACACTGAGAGGGTGGTATATCTAGTTTCAAACACTTACACATAGCCACTTATTTTATTTCGTCTACATGAGAAAGCTGTGAGATTGGCAAGACAGATAAGAACATCCCTATTTTCCAGATGAGACAGTGACACGGTCACTAAGTGATGGAGAAAGGACTCAATGCAGGGGAATCATTTACTGCTCATGTCAAGCAAAGCATGTCAGTCCCCCAACCAACTTCATGAAATAAGCATCAAGCATCCCAGGAAGCTGAAGCTGCCGTCAATTGCCCTTCTCCCCTTCAGCCATGGATGTGTTTAAACAGAGTAATAATAAAACAAACTGGCAGCTGACACTCTCATAGAGCCAGCTCTGGGGCCCCTCAGAAGAAAACTTTTTTCTGGATAGATCTCATCATTTATCTTTTTTTATTTTTCATTTGCTGTTTATTTTAAAGTTTAGTTTAAAGGAAACATTTTAAATTTTTTAAAAATTGGGGTGAACTGAACCAGATTGCAAGCACAAACATGCAAATTAAAAAAAAAATTTTTTTTTTAAATTCTGCCTTCTTGGTATCTGCATGATATGATCCCAAACACCTGATCCCTCAGACGCTCTGTAGCAGGCTCTTCCCCACACCCAGACCCTGAGTCCTCAGTCACCTGGCAAGAGGAGTGGGAACTCGTTATTTATACTATTAAATATTTATACACTTATACTATTAAAAACAGAATATGCTAATAAAAACAATATTGTTGTTGTTCAGTCGTTAAGTCATATCTGATTCTTTCCAAATCCATGGACTGTAGCACCCCAAACTTCCCTGTCCTTCAATATCTCCCAGTTTCTCAAATTCCTGTCCATTGGGTTGATGATGCCATCCAATCATCTCTTACTCTGTCACCCCCTTCTCCTCCTGTCCTCAATCATTCCCAGCATCAGAGTCTTTTCCAGTGAGTTGGCTGTATGCATCAGGTAGCCAGAGTGTTGGAGCTTCAGCATCAGTCCTTCTAATGATAATTCAGGGTTGATTTCCTTTAGGATTGACTGGTTTGATCTTTTTGCTATCCAAGGGACTCTCAAGAGTCTTCTCTAGCACCACAGTTCAAAAGCATCAATTCTTCAGTGCTCAGCTTTCTTTATGGTCCAACTCTCAAATCCATACATGACTACGGGAAAAATCATCTAGCTTTGACTAGATGGACCTTTGTTGGCACAGTGATGTCTCTGCTTATTGGCAATCATTTATTGACATCCTAGTACATCACAGTCATTAATACACAGTCCCCACAGAAGCTGAAGGATATGACTATTCACATTTAAAAGTCAGGAAGTAGCTTATCTAGGGACAGACAGGTTTCAACTGTCTGGTTCTAAAACCTTTCATCTGCATTGCCCTCGTTCCCCTGAACCTCAGGCTTCCAAAGACAGGGTTGCTGCACTTACATCTGAGGGAGACAGATTGAATTTCCATTGCTTTAAAGGCACAATCTAAATTGCTTCCTACCAGAATGACGGCTGGATTAGAACAGACACATCTCCTTGAATTCTTAGAGAGTCATCAGGGAGGTGGATCCTGCAAAGGTTCCAAAGACCCAAGCTCACATGACCCATCTGCTTCTTACTGGTGGCTGCACTGTCTCTCAACTCTCAAAAACACCTTCATTACTTCGTCTGTACAATAGCAGCTCTGGGAGATGCACTGCCCATTCTCTTGCCTTGGTGTAGACCCAAGTGTGTAAATGAATGAAGGAAGGAGCTTGTCCATTGAAAAACTCCCTGCATTTGTGATTACATGTGGGAAACAATGGAAACAGTGAGAAACTTTATTTGCAGGGCTCCAAAATCACTGCAGATGGTGACAGTAGCCATGAAATTAAAAGATACTCCTTGGAAGAAAAGCTATGACCAACCTAGACAGCATATTAAAAAGGAGAGATTACTTTGGCAACAAAGGTCCATCTAGTCAAAGCTGTGGTTTTTCCAGTAGTCATATATGGATGTGAGAGTTGGATTATAAAGAAAGCTGAATGCCAAAGAACTGATGCTTTTGAACTGTGGTGCTGGAGAAGACTCTTGAGAGTCTCTTGGAATGCAAGGAGATCCAACCAGTCAATCCTAAAGGAAATGAGTCCTGAATATTCATTAGAAGGACTGATGCTGAAGCTGAAACTCCAATACTTTGGCTGGCTGATGCAAAGAACCAACTCATTGGAAAAGACCCTGATGCTGCAAAAGATTGAAGGCAGGAGGAGAAGGGGACAACAGAGGGTGAGATGGTTGGATGGCATCACTGATGCTCTGGACATGAGTTTGAGTAGGCTCCAGGAGTTGGTGATAGACAAGAAAGCCTGACGTGCTACAATCCATGGGTTTGCAAAGAGTTGGACATGACTGAGCAACTGATCTGAGCTGAACTGACGTGGGATTACTGTGATTTTTTATTTTTCTCATTTAAAAAGGAATGTTTTGAGAATTTTTGGTATCTCTATAGTCAGCCATGGTAAAATCTGCTCAAGGAGTTTACTTACCTCTCCCTCCTAGTAACTATGCAGCAAAGGGAACTGTAATCAATTTGTGAGGCAGAAGCCGCAGACAAAGGATCATGTTTTCGCTAAATCATGGGGAAGGGCTGATTCTGCTGGTGCTGCCAGTATGTGCCAAATGTGTCTCTCAGCTTGCTCTCTTGGTAACAGGTGTTCACAGGGTGGCAAGGATGGAGAGCAGGCCTCCCCGCACTTTGCCTGTCTTTCACTTGTCAAGAGTTTTGACAGGCCTTTTGCAGTTCTCTGTCACAGAGTTCCAAGCATGGCTGCACAGCATGCAGCTTAAAGCGGCCCTGAGTCAGGAACTAGGAGAATCCCTCTTAGAGGTTCTGTTTAATGACATGCCTGGATGTGAGTGTGGGCAGCCCTTCTTCTTGGCATGTGTCTGCTTCATTCATCCTCCTGATGGGCAGCACACAGGTCCAAAGTTTGTTCCACTGGTAACAGGGCTGTGCTCTGGCAGCATATCAGACTAGATTTGTGTGCCAGTTTGAGATCTAAAATATCCCTTTTCCTTGCTCTCAGGTATCCAGTCTATAATATTTCCTTATATCACAGTCACTTGTTAAAGTGTCTGTCTCTCCTAGTCGACTCTCAGCTTTCTTTGATCAGGGACCCTACAGTATTCCTGGCATACCTAGCAGTGCCTGACATGTAACAAAGACTAATAAGGATGTATCGGACTGAATCTTAATACAGTGCATCCAAAGAACCTGAAGATGGTAATTCCCCTGAGGGAAATGAGGCCAAATTTCTTCTAGCTATCAAAACTGTTTTGGCGATAATGGCCAAAATCTAGGGCTTTCATCAATACTGGCTCCTAGTCCTAGGCTTAATGACTATTTCTATAGTTGGCCATTATAATGTTGAAATGACCGATTGGGTTTTATTGTGTCCATTCAGCTTCATATATAGGGTAGACATTATTAAAAAATACATATTTGTGTATGTGTGTTAGCCACTCAGTCATGTGTGACTCTTTCCAACCCCATGGACTGTAGCCTGCCAGGCTCCTCTGTCTATGGAATGTTCCAGGCAAGAATATTGGAGTGGGTTGCCATTTCATTTTCTAGGGGCTCTTTATGATTCAGAGATCAAACCTGGTTCTCCTGCAATACAGGCAGATTCTTTACTGTCTGAGCCACCAGTGAAGTCCATATATATATATGTGTGTGTGTGTTTATATATATATATAGTTTTGTACCTCTAGGTATAGAACAGAATGTGCATTTTTTTATTGTTCTCCTTTGCCTACTCACTGATGGCATGTTTTCTTTTGCTGAAATGTGTTATTATTCTAGACACAGTCTGCATAACATAACATGTTTAATTTAATTCACATCATTAAATTAGTATTATGCAGGGTGAAACTGAAGGAAGGATTTTCCTATTTGAGTTCTTGGAAAATAGAAAAGAACTACACATACACAGACATCACCACCACTGACAACCTCCATCCTTCCTTGACTTCCCATATTTCTATTGAACCCCTGAGTAGTTACACAGGCTAGGAGAGGGTAATCACATTTCATGCTTCAGGATGTGATCTGCTCACAAGGGGGTCAGGAAGGACCTCTCCCCTCCCCTGTGGAACTGTTTGGTTGGCCAGGTGCACTAATTGGGGTGAAGGGCTGCTAAATTCCTGGGAAACATCAGGCATTTGCAGCTTCAAAATTCTAAGCAGTGAACTTGCAGGAGCAATGGTTTGGTCTTTCTGTGGCAGATTCACAGGGTCACTGAACTGAGTGCTACTGCAATTTTCTCTTGGTTTCTCACTCCTTTATCTTTGTCCTTTAGAATCAAAGAATACATCTCTTTCTTTATGCAAAGAGAGAACTTTAATGCTGTAAGGGAATTTAGAAATTAGTTTAATTTTCTGAATTTATGGAGAGTAACGTTTATGTTCTGAAAGGTTAAGTCACTTTCTCAAAAGCATAGTAGGAGCTGATGACAGACTGAGCTTAAAACTTAAGTGTTCAGATGTTCCTTCCACTACTTTACAGCTGAGATCTGTTCTACACACATCAGTCAGGTCCAGCTACACTGTTGGTGGTTTATTTGCTCGTTCAGTTCAGTTCAGTTCAGTCACTCAGTTGTGTCCGACTCTTTCCGACCCCATGAATTGCAGCACGCCAGGCCTCCCTGTCCAATTACAACTCCTGGAGTTCACTCAGATTCACATCCATTGAGTCCGTGATGCCATCCAGCCATCTCATCCTCGGTCGTCCCCTTCTCCTCCTGCCCCCAATCCCTCCCAGCATCAGAGTCTTTTCCAATGAGTCAACTCTTTGCATGAGGTAGCCAAAGTACTGGAGTTTTAGCTTTAGCATCATTCCTTTCAAAGAAATCCCAGGGTTGATCTCCTTCAGAATGGACTGGTTGGATGTCCTTGCAGTCCAAGGGACTCACAAGAGTCTTCTCCAACACCACAGTTCACAAGCATCAATTCTTCAGCACTCAGCTTTCTTCACAGTCCAACTCTCACATCCATACATGACCACAGGAACAACCATAGCCTTGACCAGATGGACCTTAGTTGACAAAGTAATTTCTCTGCTTTT